>JAPSGF010000003.1:16390830-16419114 GCA_035772895.1 Perdix hodgsoniae
TATTATACCTGATAAAACAGTCCTCTTTTTTTTTTTTTTTTTGAGGTCTAGCTCATAGAGGAACCTGCCTCTGATTTGATGGGCAGTCTGTCATAGCAGTGAGTGAGTGGTTGTTGCTTCTGACCAGAAGTCACAACTCCTTTTGCTGTCTGTTGCTTTTATTTGTTTTCAAGACAGTTCAAGCTGGGATTCTACTGACTCTAGCTGTTACTGTTGGCATTAGGAAGGAGCAGGTGGAAACGTTTAATAAAGAAGAATTGGCTATAATACAGTTTTATGCAACATCTGCACGTGTTGTTGAGGAAAAGCAAGCAAAGCGGAAGCACTGTTGATGGCATGTATGTGTGTGTGTGTATGTAAGCATGTAGAGCATACATACTTAGATTTTTGTTAACTGAGATACATTTGTTTCCTGTTAACAGAAGTGTACGCCTCCATTCTAAACAGAACTTTTGCTGTATTACTCAGTGATTGAATATTTGGGCTCCCTTCTTAAAAAGAGCCACTGAATGAAGTGGTTGTGAGTAGGTCTTACAGCTTTCTTAAGTAGAACAATGTCTTCTCTATTCACTGAGATAGTATTCTGTATTTCACATAGGTAAGAATATGTCTGCAGATATGGTTAGAAGATATTATACTTAGAAAATTGTCCTCAGGTTAACTTCCGGAAGTCTTGATTATATCACTTGTAATTAATCTAGCAGTTTCAAAGTCTAGGTGTTTGTGCTTGTAGGTGGAGCCTGTTATTGGTAAGACTTGCTGCGCTTGTATTTGCAAGTGAAAACATCTTTTTGCTGTGTCTGACTTAAGCCACGTAGGACCAAGTCTAGGAGCCTGCTTTGGACTTGCTGCTTCTTTTAAACCATAGTAAATTTTTCATATAGATTCTTAGCCTCTGATGACTGCTTATAAGTCATAAAATATGTGGCTTTTTTTTTTTTTTAATGTAGGAAACTATTGCTGTTTTCTGTTGTGCTGTCAACTGTTTGGCATGAGAGCAGGAACAGAACTAGGACTGATTAGAAACCTTTATTTAAGTGGAAAAACTAGCTTCCTCGCATCTATAGTTTAAACTTCTTTTTACACTTAGGGAGCAAGTTCCTGATGGGAGTTGGCTATTCTATATCATGCAATTCTGCAAAGGTTGCAAAGTTTTATTTCTGATAGATTGTCAGCACTCAGGAAAGCTGCAGCCAAACGTAGGGTCATGGCTGTGCTACCCTTCCTGTATTTCTAAACTGGCAGGAAATTTATGGAGCTGCAGTATAGGAAAGGTTAAAAACACTGAACAGCCATGCTTAAATGTTAAGCAGCAGTCTGTGCAGCATGTTTTGTTTAATTTGTTGGTTTAGGTAGGAGGAGGACATTAAAAGGAAAGAGAAAACACCATCACGGATAAATTCTTGCATGGTGTCTTCTGGAAAATGTGCTTAGTACTTATTCATAAATACTTACCTCCAAGTTTAGCATTATAACTGTTAAATTAGAATTTTATTTTGTATTCTAATCGGAAATATTGATAAGATCTTAATTAAGGAGTCATTCCAGGGGTTTTCTAATGTGATGGCGTTTGTTGGGACTTACATTTTGTAAATGCTCCAAGCTAAGAAGGTACATATTAGTGTGCCAGTAATCAGTATTCTTTTGAGCTTCTAACTGCAAGAAAAAGTAGTTAGATAAGGGTGAAACTGTTTACTTCTTGCAGGTGTGGGTATCTAGCTTCATCAAAACTAATTAGCTAGTTTTTAGTTCTTAGTTGCATTCCACAAGCACAAAGTATTTAAAAACCTGTTTGTGGAGCATTGTATCTCTTATCATTTGTTACTCCAAACAGTTTAATAAATTGTTGTGATTAGGCTGGTAGTTGAAGAGCACATGTTCAGAAATGTGACATTTCCTACTAGTTGCTGTTCCTGACCTTTCATTTTTCTAACTTAAAAAAGACACTCTATACACAGCTCTTTAAAAGTTGGCTATATTTTTTGAGCGCTCTCTTCTGCTTGCACTTTTCAGGGACTTCTCTGTAATTGCGTTTATGCTAAACTGATCCGCGTTGTGATGAACATTTTCAGATTACAGCTTACCAAAGCCTTAGGAACAGTCCTTTTATATGCGTTTATTCTTGTTGCTTTCTTGGCTTTTGCTTGTTTCCCCCAGTGCTTGGAAGAAGTAAGCAAAGAATTCCACTAGTAATCTGAATGAAATTACCTTTCAGTCATTTGTTGTTTGTGAATCTGTGTAAATGTTTGGTGTCCTTTACGAGAACCTGCTGTGTTAACGATAAGATTGATGTCTGATCCAGTGCCATTAAGGCTGCTGGGACGTGGGCCTGCTGCTGCAAGGCTCCTCCATCTGCCCGCGGCTGCTGCCACTTGCTCAGGCTGCCTGCTCCCCACTGCTGCCTCCTCACTCCTTACCTTTTCTGCCACAGTGCAGCTGATCGCATCCTCCTCATGATGTGCATCACCGACCTTTATTTTTAGTTGCCAGCTTTATTTTTCAGCTGCGTAACTTCCCTGATCAAGTGTGCCTTAAGGCCGTACAAACAAATTTTGTTTCTGAACAAAAAGCACAGAGAAGATGGGAGAGATTTATGACCAGATCATGGGCTCCTCTTACTGGAAATGTAGAGCTTCTGTTGAGAAAAGTCCAGGATTTTACTTCAGTCCTTCTTTCCTTTCCATTCTAAACATGCATGCAGCATTCCCAAGGGCATACTACTGTGTTTTTAGCAGCAGTGATATGGATCTGAGGCATTTGGGAGGGAGGGAGGGGAGTGGATAGTTGACAGGAAAAGTCTTATAGATTCTGTGCTATTTTACCATGCCTTGCCTTGCCTTCCTTTTAATTCCTATTGTTGCTTTCTCCTGCTCAGGGGAAGTTCACTTAATGCCAAAGACGAAAAGCTGGCTCAGTTTATTAATCAGTGTTTAGGTCAGTGTCTCAGTTTTAACAGCGAGATATGTCTTATTGAGTGGAAAATAATTTAAATTTTAAAACTAAACTTAAGGCAAAGAGAAGATACCCCTAAAATTGAAGAAATGTGTTATTTTTACTCATTTTTTCAAAACAAAAACCTCCAGTGTGTGAAGAATTAAATAGGTGAAATACCTTGTGATCCCGATGTCTGTATTCTAGTTCTTGGGAAATAATAAGGATACAGGAGAATGAAGAAGTTGCACAGTGTTAAGTATGTGTATGATAAGATGGGAGTCAAAAGAATACAAGACTTCTAGAAATAGAGAAATGGCTTTGAATATAGCCTAGAAATATTGGATAAAAGAGCTGTCAGTAGAAAGGTGGTAAGTGGCTGCTGAGGTTAATTTTGTTCATTTTACATGCAAGGGATTGAAAAGAACTAACAACAGTTGGTAAGAAGCTGAAATGTTAGAAATTACTCTGTTAATGAAACATGCTGAGTTGTTAAAATGCACAGGTTCTATGCTTACATTCTGTGATTCCTTTAGCATTTTATGATTCATGTTTCTGCTTTCTTTTTATTAATCTTCAGGGGGAAAGAAACAATGGCTTTGACGTTCTCTATCATAACATGAAGCATGGACATTTGTCAACAAAAGAATTAGCAGACTTTATTAGAGAAAGGTAGGTATTCGTCCTTGTTGATTTGAGTCTTTAGTATGTGGTTTGTGGCTTTTAATTCAGTTTGTCATTACATGTTGTTTTTGACTGAGGGTGTTAGAACTAGCATTTTAGCAATTGCCAGTATGATCTTAAAAAAAAAAAATTGTCCTTTCAGGATTACGGTGCTAAGAAAGTAAATTCTATTCCCCTTCCCCTTTCCTTTCCCCTTCCTTTTTTTTTTCCTTTTTTTTTTTTCCTCAAAGTGGAGATATGATATATTAGGATAAGAAAATATATGCAGAAAATAAGACAGATTCTTCTTTATGGGACAGAAGGGACAGGAATGAAATCTGCCTGTGTGACAACTTCCTAAACAGATGAGCTAATGCTGTTTTCAGTCTTATTTTACAAATAAGATTAACCGCTGCTACTTAGGATACAAAAATTTCCATTCTGGATGATCTGTCTGGTTCCGAATGTTGTCTTATTCAGTTACTGACACCAGACGACATGTGGAAAAATCTTGTAAGAGGCTAGCTGAGAACTTCTTTTAGTAAAGGTTTCTTGCGGTAAGAGCCGTCCAAAATACATCCTTTGTTTTCTGGAATTTGTCATCAAAATTCCAATTTCTGCCTGAAGTGACCGCAACAAAATGTCACCGCTGTGTGTCTGGCAGGTACTTAGTGACACTGATACTTGCATAGTTTCACAATGACTTGTGGAGAAAATGACAAAAATCTTTCTGCTAAGTACAAACAAGTGAACTTCTGAGGCCCTTTGTGATGAACAAGTTCCTGTCCAAAGCTGTACACAAACCAAGGAATTTTGTGTGTTGAGAACCTTTTCATCCAGAAAATACATAATAAAGCCAGGGTTGTGGTGCAGCCTTGCTTTTGAGAGATGTCAAACTGCTAATCATAAAATCATCGTAGAATGGTCTATGGGAGGGGGCATCCACAGTCTCACTGGGTAACCTGTTCCAGTGTCTCACTACCCTCACAATAAAGAATTTCTTTTTGATAACTGGTCTGTATCTACCCTCTTCCATTTTAAAGCCATTCCCCCTTTACTTGTTATGGCATGCGCTTATAAAAAGTCCCTCCCCAGCTTTCCTGTAGCCCCTTTCAGGTACTGGAAGGCCGCTATGAGGTCTCTCAGAGCTTTCTCTTCTCTGGGCTGAAGAACCCTGACTCTCTCAGTCTGTCCTCATAGCAGAGGTGCTCCAGCCTTCTGATCATCTTTGTGGCCTTTCTCTGGACCTTTTCCAACAGCTCCATGTCCTTCTTGTATTGTGGGCCCCAGAACTGGACACAGTACTCCAGGTGGTGTCTCACAAGAGCAGAGTAGAGGGGCAGAATCACCTGCTGGTCAGCCTGCTGGTCACACTTCTCTTGATGCAGCCCAAGATACAATTGGCATTCTAGGACATAGGAGTACACTTCTGGCTTACATCTTTCATCAGTCAACACCCCCAAATCCTTCTCCTCAGATCTGCTCCGAAGCCATTCTCCACCCAAACTGGATTTGTGCTTGGGAGTGCCCCAACGTAGGTGCAGGACCTTGCACTTGATGTTGTTGAACTTAATGAGGTTGGCATGGGCCACCTCTCAAGACTGTCCAGGTCTCTCTGAATGACATCCCTTCTCTCTAGTCTGTCAACCGTACCATCCAGCTTGGTGTCTTCAGCAAACTTGCTGAGTGTGCACTCAATGTCACCTAAAGGATATTGAATAGTACTGGTGCCAGTACCAGTCCTTGAGGAACACTACTTGTCACTGGTCTCCACTTGGACCATGAGCCATTGACCACACCTCTCTGAGTTTGACCATCCAGCCAATTTCTTTTCCAGCAAGTGGTGTATTCATCGAATCCTTTCAATTTAGCTACCAGGATGTCATGCAGGACAATGTCAAATGCTTTGCACAAGTAGATGGTAGATGATGTCCATTTCTCTTCCATTGTCCACTGATGCTTAACATTAAAAGTTTAGAGCTCCTGAAACTGAAATTTATGACTTCTTCAGTCTACGTATAGAAATGTTTTTCCTGTGAATTTACTAAAAATCATTTTTTTTCTTACTAAACTTCTTACCTTGCTTATATTCTGTGTCTTTATTTGTTGCAAAGTAGTTAAGAGTGTTTGCACAGAATTATCTATTCCCTTCCTTCCTCTGCAGAATATAGAATATTACTTTGCTGTTATCTCTTCTGCTAAAAATATGAAGACAGATGAGCAAAAATCATTAGGTCTCTCCCACATGTAGTGTTTTTATACCTTGCTTGCATCTGATTTTCTGCGCTCTTCCCTGTGAAAACTGAACTTATACATTTGTACTCTGTCCCTCCTTTTGAACATGTTAGCCAGTTTTATTCAAATGTAGATAGACAGGAGTATGAAAACTGAAAATTCCTGGGTAATTCACAGATTGTGAATTACTAATGATACTTGTAATATCTTAAGTACTTGAATATTTGTATGTCAATATTTGTATTTGTAAGTATGTTTGAAATGTGCTCATTTCAAAGAATGTGTATTTACTGTATCTGCTGTTAAAACCCTGTACGTTCTTAGGATCAAAATGTTTCCACCTTTACTGGCTCCTGGATCTGGTGAGACACACTGGAAGCTACTGACCTGTGTGGCCCTCAGGCCTCATCCATGTGGGCACCTCACTCATCATTACAAATGCAACTCTCGGCTTGCTAGGGTTAGATGATTTTTCTAGGCTGTGTTTAGTTTATCTATACTAATTCACTTTTCAACACTGTTGTTTCAGGTTTCGTTTTTTCTTTTGAGTATTCATTCATGCTAAAGTTGTTAAAGACCTGAGAGTCAGTTGGATCTTTGGACAATTCTTTACTGCCTTTTGACCAAATATTCTAAAAATGTGAATGGGAAAGACTTATGTAATTAGCAGTAACTGCTTTTGAGGTGGTTCAGAAGTTCAGAAGTATGTCTGACAGAGTGAACTGTGTGGCAGGCAATCTGCTCACTGCTTCTAAATCTTGGATGGTGCAAGACATATTTCTGCTAAAATATATCTTTGCTCTACTCTTGATAAAGTGCATAGGAGTTTTGCTTTTAAAGAAGTGATAACATACAAAGATCATGTTGGCCCACAGTTTTCTTCTCTTTTATGTAAAAATACAGACTTCACATGCAGGGAAAATTTGGTAGGCAAAATTATCAGTTGTGCTTGTGTTTATTTAGCACTTAAGAGGTTTACATGTAAGTTCAACTAAGAACTTAATAGGTATTGTGTTGGGTTTTCTTCAGAAGTCTTTCAATGTTTTTTCTGCACCAGCTGTCTGTAAACGTAAAAAAAAGCTCCTTAATGGGAAGGAATCGGCAATGCACCTATTCCCATTTCAGTTTAAATGCTTTACATATCCCAAACAAAGACAGATCTTTAAGCAAGTGAAAATTAATTTAAACGGGTATTCATAGTCTGTTACTATGAGAGAGAGCTCTAGGAAGTCGGTGGATACAACAACTGAAGATAAATGTGCCCAATTAACCAGTAGCATCGTTTGGTTGTTAGTGTTTGTTATGTGCTGATAACACGCAGCAAGTTTCATAACACCCAGCTTGTGAAGGTTGTTTGCTGAAGTATTCTGCTAGTTGTTCTGAAGAAAATAAAGTAAAAGCACTGAGCTATTGTTGGTAATTTATCACAACATATTATTTGTTATGGTAATTAAAACAAACATCAGTGCTTTGTTCATGTCTGTATCACTGTTTGTTACAGTGAGTGAAATTTACCAACATTTTCAGATCATCAAGAATGATTACATCTTTCTTACCAAGGATGCTTACATGTACTTACAGGAGGAAATGTTTAACTTCATATAGTGGATACAGTTGTGGTTATTTGTGCTGAGATTTAAAATATAGTTGCGTTGCTGCATTTTACAACTTCAGGATGGTTGCCTAACTGTTCAGCTTGTCATTTTAATGTTCAGTAGATTTAAATAGATCCTTCAAAGTTTGAGGTGACTATTACTACTTTGTTTCATATGTTCATATTCACTGAATATTGATTTTGGATGGAAAATTTAAACATTGTGTATGTTAACCTTAAATAATAGGATGGTGAGGAAAGCTGATGGGAGGAAGACTTGAAAGGAGTCACTGTTATTACATGTTGTGTGACTACACTGCTAATACATGTTGTGTGACTACACTCCATGGCAATTGCGTCAGTGAAGGAGGAAATTAATGTTGACTCCTGGATTTTCAATCTCCAGAAAACAAGTAAAAATATGGTTATGAGTGCAGGAAAACTGTAGCGAAAATCTTGTAGGGAAGAGGTTGTCCTGAAGGAATCAAAATATATCGAGATCGTTCTTTAAAAAGTAAGTGTAAACAGTGGAACACAGTACATTTTGCTGCATATTAAATTACTGCTTTTCAAACTCAAAAGCCACTCTGCAAAGAACCTAAAAATACAAACAACAACAACAAAAAAAAACAGAAAAAAAAACCTCCTAAAACTGTGAAGACAAGATAAGACCCCGTGTTATTTATGATATCAAATATGATTGCTCAGTATGCGTGCAGTTTATTTAATGGTTTTCTTACAAATGCATTTGATCTTTTTGTTCTATAAATGTCTGGTCTTAGGCAGGTGATTATTATGTGACTTTGTTCTCACTCTTACCAAAGAACATTAAAGACAGAAAGAAATACAGAGGACGTAAGAAGGAAAATGTTATATTTTGCACGTCTCAGGTCCTTCAATTTTACTTATTTCAGTTCACTTCAACATTCTGTCACAGTGTTTTCAGATCTATTTTTGTTTGTTTGTTTACATACTTAGGTGTTTCTGCATATAGTTTTTGAGGGATTATTAAAATGGAGTAATTTTCAGCTGAAGGAGAAACTCCTATGCTTTGCGTCTTTAGAATCCATGTTAGTCTCTCTTCAGATACCTTCAGAATTTAAATCATCCTTTTGGTCATTTTCTTTGACAGGGCTACAATAGAGGAAGCATATTCAAGATCAATGACAAAACTTGCCAAATCAGCAAGCAATTACACACAACTAGGGTAAGTAAGTGAATATGAAAGACAAATAATTAACTGTGTACATGGTAAGAAGCCAGTTTGAGTCTGAATATTTTGTTGATGATGTAGAAGGCAGCATAACTTTGTCACCTTTAAAAATCATTGTTAGTCTTTCAGCTGCTGTGCAACCATGCAAGATATTGTGCAGCCGTGACAAGAACAAAACACAGCACAGTTCTTTATTCACTGAGGAAAAAAAAAATTAAAAAACCCTAACCAATCATAGAGAGGCTGTTTGCTCATCTGTGTTCAGGGTTTCAAGGTTAACTTCTTTTCAGACATAGTAAGGAACTTAGTATTATATGCTTCTAAACCTAGTAATTTTGAGGAGATAAAATTTTATATTTGGGTTACATTTTATAAAAGAATAAAATGAAAAGTGGATGAGAAATTTGTTGCTGTTGTTAGAAATAAGAGCAATAGCTCTGACTTTCTAGATGAGAGAAAGTTTATTTTTATTTGTAGTTATCAGAGCTAGAATATGGAGTTAGAGAATAGTTTGATGATTTGTTGCTGCTTTTTAAAGGTTCCCTGTCTACATTTGAATAGCAACATCGTTTTAAAGGCTATAAAATGGTACCAATTTTGCAGCAGCTCTAGTCAGAAAACAGGAGTACATCGTCAGATCAGCTCAATGAATCAATTCAAGGAATCTTAATTTGGGGAATGACCTTTCCCCCATTTACCTTTAACATATGGTTATTCTCTCTTGATCAGTAGATCTCTTCTAGTAGCAGATCATCTTTGCCAGTACACTTTTTCCTGCATCCTGCAGCGATAATAATTTAGAACAATAAGAAATGTTGCTAGTCAGATAACGTTAAGTTTCTTTGCACTGTTACGGTATGCATTTAAAAATACTTTCGCATGTTAAATTTTTGAGCTGGTCTTGCATCATTTTTAGGGATATCATTTATTATTCTGATGTGTTGATAACTGAGAAGTGAACCAACTTTTACATCTTACCTTTACTGACTGTAATGAGTAAAAACCATAAAGTACTGAAGTTATTAGATACTATATACATATATATCTATATGTATATCTAACTATATATATATATATATATATATATATATATATATATATATATATATATATATATATATAAAAGACACTAGATACAAAATTAATGCCTCCTATTTTATTATGCTGGTCCATGACATTGGGGTGGATGTTGGTGGTGTGGCAGTAGAGGATTGAACTTTCCCACCTGTATTCTATTAGATTATTTTGCTGTGTGACAGATGACAGCACAGGGGCAACCCATTGATGTTCATCAACACACTGAACACTTACTTACATTTATAGAGTCCAAACAGTGGATGTGAGCACAGTGAGGTGATGATTGGTGTGTTTCAGCTGTAGTGACAGTGGGTCACCTCTGCTGGTACAGATTTTTGCAAATGTGGCATTCAGGCTTTTGTTCATCACTGGTGAAAATGCGTAACTAACTGCGGTAACTGTGTCTAAAAAAGGTATTTTGTATTCTCAAAAGATGTTATTGTGCTCCTTGTATCTGTTGTACTTTCCATGGAAGTAGGAGATGTTACTTTCTGAGTTATCTGCTGTACACCTGCAAGATTTAAAAACTACATAATTTATAGAAGTTGTTGTATTTGTGTTTATTTGTTTCAGTTTAGGAACTCAATTTCTGTAAAGATATTCATTATGCTTTAGCACTATTAAGAAAAGTCTAGCTGATTTAAGGGAAAAAATCCCAATGAACTTTTTTTTTTTTTTTTTCCCCCCTCAACCCAGAACATTTGCACCAGTTTGGGATGTTTTCAAAACCTCAACAGAAAAACTAGCAAGCTGCCATTTGGATCTTGTCCGGAGGTTACAAGAGCTAATAAAAGAAGTTCACAAGTATGGAGATGAACAAATTAAAGCTTATAAAAAGGTGATTGATTTTTTTTTTTTTCCTTAAGCATATCCAAAGACTTACAAGCATTGAAATTCAAATTATTTGTTTTTGACAACTGTGTAATATTTGGCAGACTAAGGAAGAAGTTTCAGGAACATTGGAAGCAGTGCAAAACATTCAAAGTATAACTCAGGCATTACAGAAGTCAAAGGAAAACTACAATGCAAAATGTCTTGAACAGGAACGTTTGAAAAAGGAAGGAGCAACACCAAGAGAAATTGATAAGGTAGTTCTGTGACATCTTTCTCAAAATTCATTATGTTGTCAATCTAATATATTCATGTTATATTAGCAAGTAAAATGCTCTGAAAGGGTTAAAAATAGGTAAACAGTGATTATTTTATGAGTACTTTGAATGCCTTTTTGTGTTTTGTTTACACTTCCTTATCTGTTCTAACTTCACTTCAGTTCTAATTCTTTATTCTGTGATTACCTGCATCATATAATAATTTTTCTTAGTGTCCTTTACAGAAATTGTGTATAGTTGTTTCATCATCTATTACATTCTTGGACTCATTTTCTTAGACAGATATGCCAACACTCAATGACTGTACTTGTTTTTGAATTGAGGAGTATGAACCTTTGTGTCCTTTCAACTGAGACAAAGTAGCTAATTATAGAAGTGTTTGAAGTCCATTCCATTGAATAGAAAAAACAAGCTAACGTTACTTTCAGAATTAATTTAAGTTACATGGACCAAAACCTCTAGGGATGAATATCCTGATGCTGTTTTTAGCTCTGTCCTTGTGTCATGGGAGAGTTTGATCCACTCACAGAATCACTGAGTAGTTAGGGTTCAAAGAGATCTCTGAAGTCACCTGATCCGACCCTCCTGTTCAAGCAGGGACACCTGGACCCAGTAGCCCAGGACCATGTCCGGATGGCTTTTGAAGATCTCCAAGGAGAGGGTTCCACAATCTCTCTGAGCAACCTGTGCTGGTAGTCTGTCACTCACGCAGTGTAGAAGTGTTTTCTGTGTTGCTATTTGCGCCTGTTGCTTCTTGCCCTGTGGCTGGGTGCCACTGAAATGAGCCTTGCCCTGTCTGCTTTGCACCTTACCTTCATATACCCTGTTGAGATCCCATCCCCTTGAGCTTTCTCTTCTGTGGGCAGAGGAGCCGCATCTCCCTCATCCTACCATAGGACAACAGAATGACTGAGGTTGGAAGGATCCCTTAGCTCCAGTATGTTTTGCACTGGAAGGCACAGCACTGAGCATAGCATTTCAGATGCAGCCTCACCAGTGCCGAGTAGAGCATAGGGAGCACCTGCAGGGAACAATGAAACTGTTTGCTATTTTAAGGAAACAAGGCAGTAGTAGAAGAAAGTTATGCTTCCCTGTCTTTGTGTCATCTCTTTTTTAATCTTGATTCTTCTGTCTTTTTCTGTTTCAGTTATATGATCTGTACGATAACCTGTTCTTAGTTGAATGATCCTAGCGCCTTTTTTCTGCTATCTTGGTGGAGCAGATAATGTTGGTTCACTGATGACAAAAAGTATCCTGTTGACCATGTTCTGATAGTTTTTATCTCTAATAAACTTATTTTTTTTCCTGGTTTGTATTTTGAACGGCAATCAGTGCTGGACTCTAGATATGAATAAGCATTGTGTGAGACCACTGATATTTTCTTGCAGTCTTTTGAAAATGCATGCTCTTGCAAATAAATTGAAATTTTTCTGTAGGAAAAGTTGACTTCAAGGCTTGCTCTTGACATCTAACACTATAATCCTTTCTCCAGTCAGAAACAACTGAAAAAAAAAAAAAAACCTTGTCTCAGTAATGTCTGTTCAGCTGCAGAAGAAAGAAAGACGAAACATCATAGGACAAAGGCAATTTTCTACTGCTTTGTACATCTTCCATGAGTACTTTTTTATTTTTTTCCCCAAACAATTAGGGCATGGTTGATACCGGATAATGCTTCAAAAAGTTTCTCCTGCAAACCTGCAACTGTGACTATCACATTGTTTCTGACACATCATTATTCAAATTTACTCCAGTAGTTTCAATAACATGATAAGGATTGCTCTCATTTATTTTTCTTTTGGTAGAGAATAGTTTTATTACGGTTAGCAGTACATAAAAGATGTTTTTATCAAAATGATAAAACAGTCACTTTATTGCAAAGCAGGAAATCTGTGCCAGTATGCCAAGAGCTTATCATAAATCTTAACATTTAAAGAGATACTTTATTGAAGAATCTAAGGAAGTATGAAAGCTTGCAATTTTGCTGCAACTGGTAGTGGTAGCTTGTGTAATAACTTCCTGTTGTTCTCTGGCATGTTAACTTCTCTGTTTATAGTGACTTGACAAAAAATTATTGACTGATCCTCATTCTTTCAGTTGCTGTTAATCTTCTAAATAGAATTCTAGCAATTGCTGTACCTGAGAATTGACACGTCCTGTTTTCAGAAAAGATTAGTAGCTAATCATGAAATGTTCACGTGTTTTATCATTTTGTCTGCCTTGCTGATTAAGTGTTTTCTGTAGGTGCTCTTAGGCACACAACACACATGATTCTGTTCATAGACAAACAGTATTACCAGAGGCAGAGAATATTTTCCTTGTCTCAAGATCCCAGAGTTCAATTACACAGTACTTTTTAGAAGAAACTTTAAAGTTTCCCCAGGTGAACAAATGCTAATGCTATACTTACGATTTTCAGTTATTTTTCATTGGGAGTTGCAGATGTTGGCATTAATTCACTGGGAAATTATAGCTAGTGCTCAGTTCTGCAATTCACTGCAAGTGAGTAGTAGTTGCTGTTTTTATTCTGGAAACAATAAAATTCATTTGAAAGAAGATTTCAGAACTAGAATATGAAACATGCAGTCTTTACTGGTGTCATTAACTGGAAGTGATTTGTGAATTGTCAAAATTAGGGAGAAATTTCAGTGCAAAGAAGGTGTTCTGAAAGAAGGAGTCAGCAAAAAAGTGATGAGAATAATATTTGGCTTCTAACTTGGAAATTGCAATTTCAAAGGTTCAAAAAAAACTTAATCCCTTGTTGTAGTACAAACTTAAAAAGTAACTTCTACCAGAAATAATCATTTTGTTTTCCTGTCTATGTAATAGTGGGATTCTCTTATATTGTCTTTTAAGAAAATAATGTACACTGACAAGATTTGGTTAATTACCAACAAATGATGGGGAAAAAAACCAGTACCTTATAAATTCAGAAAGTACTACTTTAAACAAGTCTGAGCAAGCCTGAGCTGCATGAATCTGTCCCATCAGTATAGCCTACGTAAATTTCATGTTGAAATATCTTATTCTAATCGGTTTTCATTATTTTTCCACATTCCTTATTTTCCTTCTTTAACTTCTAACAGAGAACTGTATCTTTTAAACATACAGAACCAAAAGCATTTGATACTTTCAGAGCTGCACTTATAACTGTTTACTCTGAATTTTATCCTGGCTTTCTTCATGTTTTTCTATATATTTTGGCATATCAGGTAAATAGTTAATTTCAGTGATACATACTTTGAAATACTGATTTAAAAGTAAGTATATTATAAGTTAGTCCTAGATGACAGTGAGAAAGGATTTAAGTCAGGTAGTTGTTCTGTTGCTTTTCTACATGGCTTTTGAGAAGTTTTAAATTAGACTTCTCTAATAGCTCAAATCTATGTTATTTTGTAGTAAAAATTTATGATACTTTAGTGTTTTAATACATCTCAATGTTTTCTTAGATCACCTTAGGCTTTCACTTAATAGTGGCATTATAAACCTTGGATTAAATTGTGTGTGTGACATTTGACGTTTTTTGTACTAATCTATAGGCAGCAGTTAAATCGAAGAAAGCTACAGATACCTATAAACTCTATGTGGAGAAATATGCTGCAGTTAAATCTGATTTTGAACAGAAAATGACAGAAACTGCACAAGTAAGTGTTGTATTAAATGAGGTGGTTTTGAAATAGATTCGTATGTTCTGCTTTATCTCTCTCAGTATGTCTGAAATGAAAGCTTTTGAAGAATTGTTTCAAAATAAAATGATCTCCTCTGGAAATTGGTGTAAGCTGTACTGTCAAAAGTAATAGGTTTGAAAAATCAAACAGTGACAATGTGTATTTTGATGGAAGTGTTCTTGAATGACTCACTGGATTACTGGCACTCCAGAGAGGATTTGTGAACAAATTTTTAGTGAGAAAAGACAACGAACTTCTGAAAAAACTGTAGATGCATTGTAGTCGCACAGATAATCCTTTGAATTACTGGTGAGCAGGAATTCATTCATAGGAGTTATAATGTTGGGACACATCATGCTTTTCTCATTATCGTTCTGACAAAACATTTCAGTGACTGCTTGATAAAGTGTTTTCCCTTAGGGGCTTAGCTGAGGTGGTCAAAAACCCTTACATCATTCAAACATCAAAGAAATATCTTGAATTTTGAAGGAGTTTCACTGTATTACAGAGGATGATGTCTCTGTATGTTTGCTCTTGCAGCTGCTTGTTAAAATTTCTTTTCCCAATCTCTTGATAGCAGACATTTTTTCACTGTCACAGATTTCAGAAAAGCTATCTTACCATTTCTGCTCTTAGTTATATTTATTTGACATCTTTACTTGTTTCTTTGTTCTTCTTCTCAGTTTCAAAGTTTAATTTTTAGGCATGGATGAAATTGAGGGAAATTAAGTCATACTTGCATTACAAATGTAGAAGTAGAGGAGTGTTAGTATTTTCCTTAACTTCTTAGAAATTAAGATTCTACAGTAAGAAGGTATGTGTATCCTGACATATCAAAAACTCTATTCTTCTAAATTACAAACCACTTTGCTACTTTAAAAACTTTGTGAGAACTTTCTCTTATTGGTATCTGAGTAGTTATTCAATACAGATGTTAGAAAAAGGATACCAAATACATCAGAATTGTTCATTACAACCCCCCCATCTAGAAAAAAGTAAATGAGAAATAACTCATTCTCTGCATTTCCAGTGCAAAATCAGACCTCACTTAGATGTCCTGTTCTCCTAGTTAGTCTCCTCTAAATTCCTAGTGTAAGATTTATGTATTTTTTCCTTGTGTCATTTATTATCTTTTCTGTTAAAAGTGTAAAAGTGAAATGACTTGTACAGCATGATTTTGAGAAGTTGAATTGTAAGCTGTATTTCTTGCTAGAATAAATATGGAAGATGGTATTGCGATTACAGGGGGATAAGAATATTGCTTGGTTTGCCTAGAAATTGGATTTTACACATATTCTTCACATTGAAAGATTTTTTTCTGAGTAAAACTAGTTGTACTAAACAATTGCTCTGCAATTGCAAAGAAAAAATGACATCTCACCTGCCACCTTGTTAGAAGCTTTTTTTTAAACGTTGCATTTTTAAACATTTAAACACATTGCATAGTCTATTGGAAACAATCAAAATAGCTGGAATTGCTAAATCATTTTTCTTTGACAGCCTTCTGTTTTAGCTAGAATTGAATACAGTTGATTGTTTAAGCAACTTTAGTGCAGAGCAGTCTGCATGTAAATAAAGTTCAAGAATAAGTGTTAATTCTTCATATTGTAAAACTTAAAGAAAAATAGTGTTTACAGTTTAGGAAAACTCTGTGTGCTGAATTGGGCAATTACAGATACTGTCAAATATTTTTTCATTTTTCTTGTGGCATAAGTGACTTTCACTTGAGTCTTAGCATTACAGATATGTTTCACTATATCCTTTCAAAACAGACTGTTCTTTCAAAAGTGCAAATAAACAGTTTGGTTTAGTGACTGTTGATGATTCTAACTGTGATGTGAATTATAGTCATATTACAGTGTTCAGATAGTCCTTGATCAGAACATTTGTGTTAAGTAATTACAAGGCTAAGATGCCTTCTCCTTCAAAGGCTTTAATTATTAAGTAGTAAATAAGAAAGAAGGGAACTGTGTGAGGTGAGGAGCAGGAAGGAGATGGTGCTGCCTGCTGACATAAAAGGCAAAGATCTCTGAATGGCCAGTTGTTTTGATATGCATCATAGAGAAATGTTTAAAGGAGAATTGTAGTCAGTTTTGCTGAGAGTCATGTGGATCTCTAAACAAATGTGAAGGAAGCAGTATTGACATAATCTCAAGAATTCACTTTGAGTTTAGGTAAGTATTTGGTATAGAAGCAGGCTTGGGGGCATGCTGCTGGCTCATGTTCAGCCAAGTGTTGACCAGCACCCTCAGATCCATTTCTTCTACTCAGTCTTCCAACCACTCTGCCTCAAGCCTGTTGCACTGCCTGGGGTTGTTGTTCCCAAAGTGCAGGAGTTTCATCCCACTGGCCTCTGCCCAGATTCCCTTGATGTACCTTCCTGTCCTCAGACAGATGGACACTTCTTCCCATGTCAGTCATCTGCGAACTTACTGAGGGTGCACTCACTGCCCTCATTCATCAATAAAGATATTGAACAGGACAGGCCCCATTACCAACCCCTGGTGAAAGCTACTCACAACCAGTCACCAGCTACATTTAACTCCATTCACTGCCATTCTCTGGGCCTGGCCCACCAGCCAGTTCTTTACCCAGCAAAGAGTGTACCTGGTCAAGCCCCAGGCTGCCAGCTTCTGCAGGAGAATACTGTGGGTGACAGTGTCAAAGGCTTTATTAAAGTCTAGGTAGACTACAGCAGCAGCCTTTTCCTCATGCACCAGATGGGTCACTCAATCATAGAAGGAGATCAGGTTGGTCTAGCAGGACCAGGCTTTCATGATCCCATGGTGGCTAGGCCTGATCCTCTGTGATCTCCCTCAAGATGGTCTGTTCCATAATCTTCCCTGGCACTGAGGTCAGACTAATGGGCCTGCTGTTCCTCAGATCCTCCCTACAACTCTTCTTGTAGATGAAAGTCACACTGATAAGTCTCCAGTCCTCTGGGACCTCTCTAGTTGACGGGGAACACTGATAGAAGGTGGAAAGCAGCTTGGTGTAGATGCACTTCAGCTGAGTCCTTTGCCTCACCTCTAATCCCGTCATCATTCCCCTAGGCTTATCTCTAGCAGGCCTGGTTTAATCCCCTTCACCTTCATACCTAGTTTAAAGCCTTCTCAGCAAGTACTGCCAGCTCCCCTATGAAGCTCCATTTCCCCCTCTGAGACAGGTCTGAGACCCATCAGCAGACATCAGGCCAGGTATCAAATAAATTGCCCCATGGTAAAACAAAACAAAACAAGATCCTTGTGATTGCACTAGCATCTCAGCCACATATTTATGAGAAAGGTTTTTGTGCTCCTCATGGTATTGCTTCCTGCTACTGGAGGGATAGAAGAAAGTATGACCTGTGCTCCCACTCTTTCCACTAACAGCCCCAGTCCCCTGAAGGTAGTCCTCAGAAAGGAAAATGTTTGAAGTGCTTTTAAAATGGGTGTGAGATAGAAATCTGGATATGGTGGAACAGTAGAAAAAATTGCAGACAAACTGCAAAGGTTACATGTAGTCAGTTTAAAGATCAAATGAATGAATCAAAGTTGAAGCAAAGGAGTTAGATTTTGCTGAAGGAAAAAATAAGAAATACATATCTGTTGTGACCAGGAGGAGAGTGAGGGTGCTGAGGAGGTGCAGAACAATCTCGAAATAGAATCTCTGGAGTCAGATGAAGAAGCAGATGAAACTTTTCAGTAATGCAAGTCACAGAGAAAATATATTCTTTTAAATCACCCTTGAATCCTATTTCTTTTTAGTAAAAATATGTCAGATTTTTTGAAAGACCAAGACACTTGAAAGTTTAAAAAGACAGTGGAAAAGCTTGGTAATGGTTCCAAATGGTTATATTAAGAAACACTTTATTTTACTATTCTTTGTATTTTGCACCTTCTTTTGTTAAACATCATAATAATTGTAGTAATGATCTGAAAAAATAGATGATTTTTTTTTTCTGTTTAAAATATTTAATTATTGCAGTTCAAGGTTTAACATTTCAAGAGGTATTTTATTATCAATAATGACTTGTTTTGGTTTACAGAAGTTTCAAGATATTGAAGAAGCACATCTACTTCATATGAAAGAGATTATAGAATCATTGTCGAATACTATAAAGGATATTCATTTACAAATAGGAGAGGTAATTTTTATGTTATTTGTTTATTTGACTTAAGCTATGTATT
Source organism: Perdix hodgsoniae (assembly GCA_035772895.1). NCBI lineage: Eukaryota > Metazoa > Chordata > Aves > Galliformes > Phasianidae > Perdix > Perdix hodgsoniae. The sequence continues at coordinate 16,409,487 of JAPSGF010000003.1, forward strand.
TTTTCTTAACTACTGAGCAGAACATTCCTTACTGCATTGTGGATCACATTTTTAAAACAGCAGTAACCTTTTAAACAATACAAAGATAAATAATAACGAAGCAGAGGATTTAAAATACTTTCAAGAAGTTTTAGTTCTTTTTACTGAGTATATAAAATGTTGAATGCATGCTGAAATCGTTTTTCAGCTGTTTGAAGGAAATTTGAATGTCTGACAAATAGGCATTGAGGTATTTTGAGATATGTGTATTTTCTTGTTCAAGCATTTCTGAAGTTTCTTACTGAGTGGATCAGCTCTGATTTTGTTTATTGTACTGGAAATCTATTTTGTATCTAAATTCAGCATGAACCAAAAATGTTACAGCTTTCTGCTTCATGTATAAGTTTGGGATCACAAATTTCTGTAAAAATTTCATAGGCTGAATGATCAGTCATTGATTGAGCTTTGTGCTAACAAAACAGAGTAGATTTTGATGATTTGAAGAATATTTAGTGTATTTCTAAGTCCTGTTCACTGGATAATAACTCAGCAATCGTTTCACATTTTCTTTACGTAGAACTTGAAATTGTATCAGTCAAGAGCTCCAAAATGTTTTTATACAAGCTAGGTTTTTGTGTGCAAAAGGCCTTTGGTTTTAAAAGAAGTTTTTTGTGTGTTTTCTTTAGATGCAAATTCGTTTAACTAATAATCCTTATTAAAAAAATCTACATTCTTATGCATTGCAGTGCAAGTTTATTTGAGTGCTCTTTATTTGAGTCACTGTTTTTTTTCAGTATTCAGACATTCTGCTCATGAATCGTAGTCACAAGGGTCATACTGTTTATTTCTAAGGCACATACGTACTAACTTGCTTGAAAAACTTACTAACGGCATGTGGTTGTCCCTTTGCCAGACCAAAAACATTAAAACAGTAGTGCTTTTACTGAAGCAGGTGGGACGTGTGATAATACAGCAGTAACTGTTCACACCCTCTACTGGTGCTGGCTTAAGGGACATCTTGTCTTCCTGACATTTATGAAACATGTTGACATTCAGAAAATGGTATGTAGAAAAGTAGCTAAGATAGAAGAGGTAGAAGTAAATCCTGTACCTGCCATCTAGCTATATTCTTTCATTCCCCATTGGTGTCTGTATTGTACACAAATTTGCAACTCCTAAAACAATAAAGGGATTTCCTTGATAAAATGCCTGTTAATTTCTGGAAGTTCCTTATTGTACTTTATAGGAAAATACTATGATATTATAACTACTGTTAAAACTAAACACTACTTAAAGTAAAAAATTATAGTAATTAAAATAATCTAATTAAAACTCCCATTGTGTTTGGGGTTCTGTTGTTTTTGCTTTTTTTTTTAAGGTACATGAAGAATTTATAAATAACATGACAAATACTACAGTTGAGAGTTTAATACAGAAATTTGCTGAGTCAAAAGGAACTGGCAGGGAAAGACCAGGTAAGAGGTTAAATATAACAGAGAAGGAAATGTTAATTTAAAAGCTGTAGATTTCCACCTGTAACAAAAAGTCAAACCCTATTTGTAAAGTGTTATTGCTGTAAGGTTCTTGTATTTTGAATTCTCGGAATTGATTCTCTTTGATATTAAATGTTTCAGAGAAATTTGATAGCACATTATTATGCATTTGTAAGGCTTATATTCATAAAACGTGGCAATTTGTAGCTCTGAGTCTCTCAATAAAGCTTCTTTGAGGAAGCTTTTAAACTACACTGTTCCTTGATACAAACTTCTTTGTGCTGTACGATTCTGCATAAATTTTATTTCCAAAATGCAATCCAAATTTATTGATAGATTCAGAACAGATGTGTGTGAAGCCGGTTATAAAACTTTATAACAGTTGGTCTGGTTTCTTTGGTTAGCTTATAAAATCATGCTTTTTAACAGATTATATTTTGGTGATTTGTTTCTTTACCTAGTGTCAGATTGAGTAGCACTTTTTGAAAATATTACTTGTTGGATGTATTGTATAAGGCTTTTCTCAGCTGGCAAAAAAAGACAGTCTCTCCAGACTGTGCATCTAATGTTACAGGAGAAACACCAACTTCTGTTTAGTATTCAGGCATCGTCACTAGTTGTGTGAGCACAGGAATTCAGTTTTGTTGTGCTGAGAGTCCTGTCCAGCATCTTCAGTATTTTTCAGAGCAGGGATGTGCACAAAAGTGTATATTTTGAGCATTTTTATGAATTGTTGAACATGGTGACCAGATACAACGTTGTTTTGTATTCACTCTGTGATGCTGATACCCTCAGTGGGCTGAGGTAAGACTGTGTGTGGAAAAATTCTCAAATGTTTCCTGTGGGTCTTGTAACTGTTAGATAAAGAAAGAAAAAGTATGTGCTTCGGGAGTTCATGTTCAGTTGGACTGAGGTTAAGATAAAGATGAATGTTCAGTATTGAAGCCTGTTTGATGAGCTGTGGTGATGCCGTGGCTAGGGATCTGTCTTGCATTCAGGATCATGACTCCCTGGGTTATAAAGACCTGTGCTAATGTATTCCACAGCACTGCATTTCAGACCATACACATTGTTAGTGTGTTTTTTTGTAGGACAACATAATAATCATGGGCAAAGTGAGATTTTTAATTTTTATTTATTTATATAATTTTTATAATTTAATTTTTTAATTTAGTGAGAGAAGTTGCACACACTGTGTGGCTTATTTGCTGCTTTACAGATTTCATCAAATGCTGTTTGGATTCTCCTGAGTCAAATAAAAGCATTTACTGTGGCTAATTTCATTTTTTTCTGTCAGTATTTTAAGGAGGGAGCATATTTTCAGTGTGGAAACATTTGTATGCACTTTGAATTTTATTTGTTTACTTTTTTTTTTTTTTTCCCAGAGTGAAATTATTTTATTTATGCCAACTTTAATGCAGGGGGAAATTATTATCTAAAGAATCTAAATTCACAAGAAGCTATGAGGTATTAAAGATAGGAGACTAGAAACACAAGCTGCTATTGCTCTAAACTGTAGTCATATAACTCAGAGAATGAAAGAGAAACATCCAATGGGGGAGGGAAAGCTTTTTCTTAGTTCAAAACATGCTTTTCCACAAGTTAGTGCTTTCTTGGTAGAAAGGTATTTTAACCCATGGTGCAAATGCTGTAAGACTTTCCGTGATGTGTTGCTCTGGAAAAAGAGAAGTCTTTTCAAAGTATTCAATGTATAAAAGTGATAAAGACTCAGAGTACAACAAAAATATAGAAAAAAAAAGTCTTATGTCAGTTGCTCTTATGATTCTGGTTCTGAGTACTGATGAAAGGAATAATTTAATAGTCTTCAGTAGTATGTAGGCATTCTCTATCCAATATTATTTTGAAGCCAATGTACTGAATTAGTTGGTGAAACACATTCTGAGATACTGAATATTAGAATAAATATTATGCATAACAAAATATTTTAGTTTATTTCAGTATACTGTAATTGTATAATTGCATAATACCTTATAGCAGACTTCACTTTCCAATTTCTACAGATACAAGTATAAATATGAATCTAAGAAGAAGTACTGTAGGTGGCTATTTTACTGTGTGAATTATAAACAATTTACAATCTTTTTTTTCTGACAATTACTGTCTTAAATTCTCATCAGCATATATTTGATTTCTCACTGTGCACTGATGTCCCTTATACAGGATTATATAGGCTCCCTCTGGTGGCTGATTTCTGTTATCTGAAGTCTTAATATACAGAGCCTGAAAGAGTTTAATTCACTGGTTTTCTAGTCCAGACAATTTCTCTCAAACAGTAATACTTTGTGAGTTTTTTAAACTTGTTTATGGACTTCCTTAGAAGGGCTTTTCTTTAACTGTTACCTAAGTAGCTTTTCCAGTGAGCTTTCTCACATAATTCTTTCGTAATCTACTTCAGATTTATTTTAAAAAGAGCACAATATCTGAATTCTATTTATTATTTGTTTTCTGCTCTTATTCAGTGTTAAAATGTTGAGTTGCACATTTTTAAACTTAAGTTATAACAAAAATCACTTAAATGTAAAACTTCAGTGAAGAGAAAGAGAAATGTCAGGACCTTCAATAAACAGTCAGAGTTGTGTTCAGAATTTAATACATCCTGTGAACCATTTTCTGAAATTTATTTGTTCCTGCTATTAGGCCTAATAGCAGATTTGAAGTTGAACTCAGTTGGAAGATACTTTTGTCTTGCAGTGTTTATCAAAACTGTCGCTGCCCACTTCACATGAATCTATTTTCCACTTGAGATAAACTGCTGGTTTGAGTTCTTTGGAAAATTTGTTTATGACATCTCAGAAAATGTCTCTTTCCAAGCAGATGTTAAATTGATACTTGAGTCTATGTAAATTCCATATTTGTGGAATGTATTTATTCCACAAACAATAAATTTATATTATGCCAGAATTTGTGATATATCATTGACTTCATTTACTTAATATGCTTACCTTCTATAAAAAAAAATTGGTTTGTTCCAGAAGCAGAAGCTTCTAGGAGGAATGATATCATATTCTTCCAAGATTTTTTGTCTGCCATTGTAAGGATAGTACATGCTGTATATAAAGTCTGTGTAGTTGTAGCTAGTCGTGAGTGTTTTTCCATTTTTATACTGCTCTCTTCTCAATTGTACAAAACTGACTCTTTATGTTTGTGCCTGTATTAGATTTTGCTCACTACATATTTTACCCAGAAACTCGCTTTGAGAGCCAAAAGAGAAGACAGCTGTACTGCATTGTCCAAACAAAAGCTAAATTTAGCTTTCTTTCATTAATTTGTTCTGATCTTATTGTTAGCAGTTGTTGGTAATTTATTAAGTTATTGTTCTTATTTTTTGCAATTTTCTTCAAACTGAATAAAGAGAAAAACAAGAATTGTATTGTAATGCAGACAACAATGGAAAGCCAAAATCCTTGGTGGCTTCATAACCATCCAATAAAACAATTATCCGCAGATGGCAATTACTACATATGCTGTGCTATTACTTAGTGTGAGAGAGGTGCTGGGTCATCTCTTCTCTATAATAAAGAAATATTAATTGGTTCTCTACTAGTTTGAGCCATCTTGCACAGTTGGAATTAACTTGAACATGATTTTCTTTCCAATTCTTGTGTCCTAACCCATGTGAGCAGACAGTGAAAATCTGACAAATAGAAATCAGCCACTTACACATTGTATTCTAACTCTTCCAGCATAAATGTCTAGAATTTATTCTGTGAAAAAAGTCTATAAAAATAATCTGCAAAAATACTTCTTTCACTTAATATTCACCCAATAAACTAGAACTGTAGGAGGGGTTAGAAATCTGCATTTGCTGAAGTATTGTGAAATTGGCACCTGCAATCTGTCCACTCTTTCTACAGAAGTAATTGAGAATATTCCCTGTCCACAGTTGCTGTGGATCAGCCATAACTGGCTCTTGCACATTTTCCTTGTCCCACTCGTCCTTTTAGATACTGGGAATAACAGTGTAAGTTCTTTTAATTAAATGATTCTTCCATAGATAACAAGATTCAGAAAGGTCAGATGTATTGTCTTTGCTCCTTTTTCTTCCTTCAGCAGTGCCAGAAACTCCAAATTTGGACAGTAATTGAATAGTAATCCCAATAAATTAATGTTTGATCTGCATCTTTTTGGAACTAGTGAAACCTATTTTGCTTTATTTACCAGTGTGGAAAAGAAAAGTGATCTTACGGTTCCTGGTTACTCCAGTCATCAGGAAGTTTAAGTAGCACATGTAGACATTAATTCAGGATACGTGTATTTTTAAAAATCATTTTGAAATTTGTCTCTCAGGGAAGGCTTCCAAGTAGTCTAGAGTGACTTACAACAGCTATGGCAAAATTATCAATACCACTACAGGTGGAGAATATGAGAAAAATGCGTGTTTGTCACTGTGCTGGTGATCCTTGCCTGATCTGGGAGCTCTGATTTTGGAGCGTTAGCCAAGTTTATATTTTAAAGTCTTAAAAAAGTAATGATTTATTTAGGTATGCTGTTCCTGCTGAAAGCATTGTGGGAATTTCAGAGGCTACAAAACTGTTGACAAACCGTTGTGTTTACTGCTTGGATTGTAATCAAAGCAGTTTACTCTGGATTCATTACAAGCTCATTATTGCTGCCGGCATTGCCTGTTACCAGAATTGTACAGCATCAAAGCTTCCATTTAGTAAACATTTAAAAAACAAATTTTACCTAGGCTTTAATTTAACTGATTCAGTTAACTGAACTGGGTTGTAGATCATTTGATGTTTTATGTTGCTGTCTATTGGCTGTGGTAGAGATGAGTGCAAAGCTCAAGGGGAGTTTATGACATGCTATTAGGCCTTCAGCAGTTGCTTACGTGGGCATTTTAAACCTAGGTGCCCGTGAAGCACTACTTAGTTATTTTTTCCACAGTGAATGCAGAGCATTGAAGCGAGTTGCACTACAGCTGCAAAGCTAGTGCAAAGTAACGAGCGTAGTATAAATGCAGTTTTGCTAACTTCATATTAGCACTGAGTTAGTATTTTGTGTTGAACTACATAGTGCATCTGGTGAAGAAATGAACAAGACGCAAAGAGTAGACAAAATGACATCAGGAACAATTGTATTACTTCTACAAAATTTCAGAAATATTTCAGTTCCCAGAGATTGAGAAGCAAAACAAGAGCTGTGGAGGATTGAAACTTTCTTTGATTAAAGCTGCAAGCTTTTTGTGTTCTTCAATAACAAACTGCTTTGAGAGAAAGACTTGAAACACTGCTGGGTGTGGCATTGGTGTTTTCCGTAGGTTTGCTTGATAACATAATAGCTTATAGGTTTTATAAAAGCACTTTTCTTGGAAGTTAAACAACAACAAAGGACATGGAAATGAAGCGGAACATGGCAAAAGTAATTTTTGAACAGCTCTGCATGACATCTTTGAGCTTCTTTTCCACCAGAAATTACAACAAAGCAAGTATTTCTTTTATGCTCTTACCATTTATTTTCCTTATGTTATCTGTAAATATTTTTAATATTACAGTGCTGACAACAGTACTGAATAGGTGCACAAATAGCCAGAAGTGTCTTGGTTTTTCAAAGCCTGTATCCACACATAATTCTGCACAGAAGGCTAACAGAAGAACGTCTTTAGTTTTCAGCAATGACAGTACCCAAGAGATTCAGGAAAATATTCTCTATAAAGGAGGTGGTCCTTTGCTTTGTTTCAGAAGAAATAAAGTGTGGGTATCTCTTAGGATTTCTCTAAGAAGCATGAAGTGACTGCATTTATTTATTTATTTATTTATTCCCCAAAGTATATATATTTTTTAGTTATTGAGCACAGTTTCCAAGGAAGAGGTGCAAGTTCAGTGTATCTTCGTTCCTGTCCTAGGGGTACCTTTTATTTGCCTGCTAAAACTCGGTCCTTTATTTGACAAAAAGTCTACCGCAGCTGCTGTGCATACCATAGGTTTTTGACAATTATATATACCTAACTTGAAAACTTATTTTAATCGGAAGAGAATAAATTATTTTAAATGGTCTGTCTGGAGAGTTATGAATGTACAGGTTTTGTTGTGAAATTCTCTCAGTGCCTGTGGAAGATTGGTAGCATTGCACTGAATTTGTCAACCAAATGGAAGTCTAACATCATTTGACAGGCTGGGCTATAAATGTGGCGCTCTGAGGAAGTTAGTTGTTTGCTTTATGGTAACTGTGTTTTAAGTAGTATCAAAAGCAATTCATATCAAAACCAGAAATTATTCCTGTTGTAGCATCTTCACTGGATATACAATGTTCTTATAACTTATGCATCTGAATTTGAAAGTTGGGTGATCATTTCCAGCTGTGTGAAAAATTGTACCTATTCTATCTAAAAAAGAGGAGTTGATCCAGTTGGGTGAATATATCCTCTTGAAATATTCAGGGAATTCAGGAGCTGTAGAAAAAAAAAAACAAATCCTGAAGAATTTTGCCATAGCTTTTTTTACGTATTGTTGGCACATATATGGAAACTGTCATACATTAATCAATACTTATCATTTTATGTTTGGGGTGGAGAGGTGATTAAACTTGCATTCTTTTCTTTATTGCTTCAGTGCTCCTAACTTCCGTACAAGTAAATAGGAAAACACTTTTTAATAATCCTACGGAGCAGGAAAATGTTGTATAATCACCATGAAATTTGTTTTCTTTTCCTGTAAAGTAAAAAGATGTCTCTGTCCGAAAAAAAAAAAAAAAAAAAAAAAAAAACCACAAAAAACCAACAGCATGCTATACAATATATTATCTTTTTTTTTTTTTTTTTTTCCTCCTTCACTTCGCAAACAGATCCAGTCTTAAAGCCTTAGGCTTCTTGGTTTGCAGTGATTACGCAGTGTGCAACAGTTAGAAATAAGTGATACTTTAAAGATGAAAGATACAGTTTAAATGTACTTTATGTCTGGTGTTGCAGAACCTTAGTTGACTCTTGTGTAAGAAAAACAATGTTTGTATGTATCTGTTTCTTTCATCACTGCATACCTGCATTTCCCACCTGCAAGCTGAATGCACAGAGCCGCGTGTTGCAGGTACATCACATTATTGACTAGGCACATGCAGTTCTGCTATTTCACTTTCACAAAATGTTGCTACTTTCAGCCCAATTTGATGGAAAAGTACAGGTTGCGAAGATTTGATAAAACTGAAGGTGCAGGTAAGGAAGTAACCAAGTTAGGCCTGCCGTATAATTGAGTGACAGTTGTAACAATGTTGGTTACTCAGTGGGCATCAGCAAAGAGCTGAGTGTATATTTGTCTGCCTAATGGCCGTGCACATCTCACATCCATTTTTTTTCCAAGCCAATAAGAAACTAAAGAAAGAAGCGTGAGTGCAGATGCAGAGTCAAGCATGAGGGTAGAAGAGGGTGAGAAAGAGAGTGTGAATGCTGTCAAGAGAGCATTGAGAGCACTGCATTTTGTTGATTGATCTCCTGGCTGAGGTTAGTTTTTCTGTTAATTTAATGAGTTTCATAAAGCCACTGAAGTTTCCTGTGTTTGTTGTTTTTGTGTTCAGGCATTGCAGGATAGTTGGACCTCAAGCTTCAAACTGCTTTGGATGTGTATTTAGTGTCTCTCACTGAAAATTCTTATGTTGTCTGAGCAGTAAAAAATGATTTTCTTTATAACTGTCATCTTAGTTTAGAGAAAGAAAAATCTCTCTTCTTGCTCCTGGTAAACATCCCAATCGATAATAATTGTTTTAAAACTATGAAGGTAATGATTCTTTTCTTGTTTGTTGTTTCTGTATAAGCCACAGGGAGATCATGCCCCTTGAGAGTGGCATGCTTAATGTGTTTGTGGAGTACAGTACCTGAAGAGCCTGAGATGAATGCACTTTCCTTTGATCAGATGAATGGGGTGCAGGGCTGAAAGCCTTGCAGCGGAATCAGGGTAAGAATAGATTGCTTGCTTGGTGGATACAGGGAAAGTTTGCTCTCCCTTTAAGTTAATCTCTTCATTTAAAAGAGACATTGTTTGGAAGTGCTACCCATTTTGCTACCACTTATGAGGATAATTATCTGTGCTGTCATTGACAGCTGTCTTTTATTTTTTAGAAAGAATTACTAACATTCTACTGTAGTTTTGGGGGGTTCCTTTCTCCCTTTCTCCCTTTCTCCCTTTCTCCCTTTCTCCCTTTCT
>JAPSGF010000003.1:16425097-16530164 GCA_035772895.1 Perdix hodgsoniae
ATTGTAGGGGTTGGAAGGGACCTCCAGAGATCATCGAGTCCAACCCCCTGCCAAAGCAGGATCCCTACACCAGGTCACACAGGTAGGCATCCAGGCGGGTCTTGAATATCTCCAGAGAAGGAGACTCCACAACCTCCCTGGGCAGCCTGTTCCAGTGCTCCGTCACCCTCACTGTAAAGAAGTTCTTGCGCACATTGGTGCGGAACTTCCTATGCTCCAGAATACATTAAAATCATTTATGTATTTTAATCATTAGTGTGGAAATCTTAGCAGTCTGAAGATCAGTGGTAGTAACTGGGACAGGTAAAGAGGAAAGACGGTATTCTGAAAAGGTGGTATTCTGAAAAGTGTTGTTTTCCTCTCAAAATATGTTTAAGACTCTGTTGCTTACAGTTCTTCCTTCTGTTCTTGTTTTGGGAAAGAGTATTTGCAGTTAGCTTGGCTTATGTATTTTTCCTGGCCAAATGGAGTACCTATATAAGAAACAGTTGAATCTCTAGCAAACTGATGAAAAATGTACCGTCTGTAATACTGAAGAAGTAACGGATTTGTTCGTCAGCTTCTATGTTTTATGCTATTTTTCTGCATTTCTTTCTCAATATGTTTTGAATAATATAGTTAAAATAAAATGCTGATGAAATCATTACAGGTTTTAGATGTCTGCAGTTCTCTGAATCTTTTTCTTCCTTCTTTGTTGTTTTGCTTTGGGAGGTATGCAGATTTGCTGACTTCTGGAGCACACTGACTTTGCTTTACTATGAATGTAAGAACAGCAAAGGATGAGTGACTGGAAGAGCAGCTTAAAATGTCTATATGCTTACAGTATATAGTAGAATGAGAGATCTGTTTGGAATCTGCATTTTGTCTGTCATACTGAATAATTATTTAGACTTGCATTTGAAGCTTTTCACTAAGTTAAATTTAAAGAGCAGTTAGAGCAATTAAAGATTGATGTTTGAAATTGGCCTTCTGATATTCTGCTTTCAGAAGCTTCATTTGGAGGCTCAGTAACTACATTATGATGAATGGGGTATGAATGATACTAGATTCTTGTGCTAATGGTGGTTCTACACCGTTTTGTTTTTTTTTTAGCTATCAAGGAAAACAAAAAGAGTAGACTTACAATTACAGTAAATACAGATAACTGTGAGATTTCAAATAAAGTACCTGGCAGATTTAAGCTAATAGGTCTACAATAACTCAATTTGTTTATCTTCGCTGAGCGTGGATTTACATCAGTTTCTCAATTGTCTTTATTTTTGCTTGATATAAGCATGGCTCTTTTTCTGTTTGAGAAATGTTGTCAAAATGTACTATTTATACTGATATGAACGCAATTTTACACTTCCAGAGTTAAATATACATTTTAGGGGTTACATTAAAAATATGACCAGTTGAGGTAATTAACCACACAAATCAAGTGCAAATAAATTCCAGTTGTGCCATTCACAATTCTAATTCATAGCTAAATTTTGTTTTATTTATTTTTATTGTGGCATTTTTAATTGCAGCACAGTGATTTGCTATCTTGTTCTATTTAAATCAAACTTCTTCATCTTTCTTCTAAGATCTATTTTATATCAACTACTTGTTTTGAAACTCAGAATTAACACATTCATTTTGGAAAGTGTACCAGGGAGAACACTGGAAAATGCTTTCAAGCACACCTTTTATTTTATGTGAACATCTGAAAATTGCGTAGCCTTTGGCTTTTTAGCAGGTGTTCTGAAATAACATTAATTTCATTAAAAAGATAAATTGGAGCATTTACTGTCACACTTGTTTAGGGTTAGGAGTGAAAACAGTTTCTATATACAAAGTTTTCACAATTACTTTATTTCTAGTTCTTTTAATCAAAATTTTCAACATATGCAAGTTGCTCCAAAAGTAATGCCTTATATTTGTTTCCATGAAAAGCTGCAACAGATACAAAGAACACAATAACACCACTTGATACAGCAAATTCTCAGCCACAAAACGCTGTTTTTCTAGAGTCCTCATTCGCTACGCGTTTTCACCACTGATAAAACATAAGCCTGCCTGCTGCACTCGTAAACATCTGCACCAGTGTAGGTGACCTGCTGTTGCCACTGCCAGAATGCACCACGCACTGCCTCACTATCCTCACATTCACTGTTTGGTCTCCACAAACATGCAGCAAATGTCAGTGAATGTCAATGGGTGCCATTTTTTCCACGTGGAGGAATTCATTGACACACTTTTGCTTCCCTTGGATTTCCGTGTCAGACACCAGTTAGTCAAGAGTGTCCCTCTGCTGCCATCTGCCTCACGGTAACAACATGTAATGGAATATTGGTGGGAAGGTTCAGCCTCTACTGAGAAACCACCAACATCTGCCTGTGACATCATGAGACAACATCATAAAATAGGAGGCATTACTTTCAGAGCAGCGCTGGTTAATACAATTAGAGGAGAGGATGAAGAGGAAAGATTGGCCACCTTACAGAATTGGAAGCACATTATTCCATAATGCATGTACCCATAAACTTGTGTGCACTCACTGAAAATGTGAAGATAAGCACTGTGTCCCACATTACTGTGCTCAGCATTGTTTTCACCTTTGTGGCTGCAGCTGCAGCCTGCTCTTTCAGCGTTGCCCAAGGACCCTATTCTTGTTGTTATTTGCTTTCTTAACACTAGCTCAAGTGCTGGTGGGATTCTTTCTAACACCCTGCAAACGTCTTTTTGAAATCCATTGCTCTTCTGCCAGCTGAGCTTCCTAAAATGGGCTGTGTTGGAGTTAAACAAATTCTGTACTTTGTTGATTGAAGGAATGAGAGTTAAAATTACTACTTTGCAATGACACCCGTCTTTCACCTTGTGTCAAATATAACAGGAAATTATAATAGTGTACTTATTAGATACTGCACTTAAACAGTACTGATTTTATTTTGTTTTGTCTTGCTCAGTCCTTGTGATTTCTTTGAAGCTTTTGTCTTCTCTATTGCTGTGTTTAAGATTGTCTACATCCCTTCTAATTGTCCAGGTAATTGGCTACAAAGAAGAAGCAGAGGAAACAAGTTAGGAAGAGTGTGAATCTCAAGATTAGGGCTATAGCTATCCTTTTTTCTTTTTTTTTTTTATACTTTTGTTTGCATAGCTCTTCTATTAAAACAAGATAAATCTAAAGCTTTATATTGATACTCTGTTACAGATACCATTTGGACTTAGTGAAGGAAACCTGGTTGTAATAACATAGGATATTAAATTATATTTGGACAGCATGCATGAGAATTACGATTTTTCACTGTGAAGGAGTAAAAATATTTAATGATATGCCTTATGTGTAGGATTTTATCAACTGTTTGATCATTGACTGTGCCACTGAGGTTTTCCTTTACCATTTAAAATCCTAAATAGATTATCTAATGTTTTCAGGAAATATTAGCAGTGGATAAAATATTTTAATGTTTGACTTTCAGTTGGAATTGAATTTAATCTAATGTTTATTTTCATTCTGATTTATTCAAGGTCCTATCGAATTTGAGGAATGTAATACATCCAGTGCAGTTGAAGGTGAGTTATTCAAGCAGTTATTTGCAGTACATAGTATCTGAAACTGAGGAGCAAATGGTAAATGACTTGTGAGTGTATTTAACTTGAAAGTATTTTAGCAGGCTAAAAAGCAGTTGTTATTTTGAGAAACAAATTTAAAAGAAAATAAGATAACAATCATTAATCATAAGAAAATAAGGAATAATCATTGTCAGAGAATGTTAATGTTTATTATAAATGTACTATTGCTGAGACCTTTTGTTTGGAGAGGTTTGGATTTGCTTCAGTTATATCTGTGCACTTAATTTACGAGTGTCAAAATATGGCTGACGCTCTTTCCATTGTTGTCATGTTAGTTGTACCAATTTTAATGCAGTGTTATGGTCACATACAGCACTGGTTCCTTTGTTGGTGTAACTTATTTTACTTAGGGAATTGTTTAAAGTGGTTAAAAACAGTTTTATTTGCATACACTATATATTTAGTTTTGGAGCAGAGGAGCTGACAGAGTAGCTGTACTGGCTGACGTTTCTGAAGTTCTGCCAAGGTTGCAGCTGAGACTTAAAGCTTTTTTTTTTGACTGAAATAATGGGAATCCCTGTCAAGAAACAATTCCGATATTCTATTTGTTGTTGTTTTGAGCTGTATATGAATGTCAGGCTAATGTTTTAAAATAATTTTGGAGCTATTTGTGTCCCTGTGAAAACATAAGATACAGCTAAGTTTACAGCTACCCAATTTCAGAAATTTTGAATTATTTCACCCATAAGTTTTCCAGAAGTTGAGAGATTCCTTATGTGCTGTGTACGTAAGTCACTCCAAAAGTAATGCCTCCTATTTATTTCCATGGAAAGTACATCAGATACAGAGAGCCCTGTAACACTATTTGATTTGGCAAATTCTCGGCTACAAAACACTGTCTTTTAGGAGCCACCCCTATTAGCTGTGCATTTGCACCACTGATGAATGTGAGCCTGTATGCTACACTTGTAAGCATCTGCACCAGTGTAGGTTACCCACTGTTGCCACTGCCAGAATGCACCATGCACTGCCTCACTGTCCTCACATTCACTGTTTGATCACCATAAGCGTTCAGCAAGTGTCAATGAATGTCATTGGATTCAACCTCTACTGACAAACCACCAGCATCTGCTTCTTATATCCTGGGACAACATCATTAAATAGGGGGCCTTACTTTCAGAGCAGCCCTTGTAGTGCATTTCTATGAAGGAAAATATAATGTTGAACTATCAGTTTTTAAACTTTTAGAAACCAAATTGTGTCCACCATTCTGCTCAAAAGTTTGGTGCAGACAGTATATTAAATCAGAACAAAACTGTAGACTCATTGGATCTGATCTTTTCACTTAACTGTACATTTTGTTTAAAGTGAGGCAGTATACTTAGCTACAGCAAAAAAATACGAAGCAGAAATGGCAGTGATGGAATATTTAAATGTGTTTTGATTTTAGCATGTTAAATGGTTATGAAGGAAAACTTTTTTTCTGTACTATAGTTAGGTATATGTAACCATGCTAAAAGTGAGGCAGAAAAGACAGGAGGGGAGGCATGACCCCAAACTCAGTACTGGCAACAGCACTGGAAGGTCATGAGGCATAAGCAGGAAAGCCAAGTGATGTTCACTTTTGTATGAGACGGAGATCTTAGGAGAATCAGTGGCTTGCAGTATCTAGGATCATTCAGAGAAGAACTGGGTGTTGAAGTACAGTTGCTGGGAGGGGCAGATTTGACTTCTGATCCAAGTGCTATTCTGTACATGACTCTGATCCACTACTGTTCAGCTGGAGAAATAGCTCCTGCTGAGTTTCTGTGAGCAGACTCCCTTTCTTCAAAACTAGCAGTGCTTCAACCTTTTGTAAAAGAGTTAACTTTCTAGCGTACCGAACATTGAGAATTGTATATACACTGCAAATTAGTTTTGTAATGAGTCATTGTAGTAGTGTGTTGTCTTAACTGTATTTTGATTATTTATTTTTATTGGTGTTTTATTAATGGCACATGGGAATAATATTACAGATATTTTGTGTTTCCTTTGTTTCGCTTGGTACAATTTCCATTGCTATCTGTTTGTATCTATCAGTCATTATATCACTGTTTAAAAGGTATTCATATTGATGAGCACCAGTGTTTGGCCCTGCTAGACCTATACTCTTTGATCTTTAAATGATAAATGTTTTGTTTTGCAGGGATAAAACCAAGGAAGAGGAAGCCTTTTGGTTTATCAGGAATAATGAAAAAAGAAAAAGATACTGAATCTGTGTAAGTGTATTTCCAGCTTGAAGTTCTATCTTGTATGAGAACCTGTGCAAGTATGGACATGAGCTGGTGTTTATTGAAAGTTGGTGTTATAACATGTTTAGAAGAGTGCTGACAATACGAAAATGTCATGGCTATTTACAGTATTTGTAGCTATTCAAGTTTTTTGGGAAGTAATTTTTTTAAGCTAGTGCTGAAAAAATTAGTTACCTAAGATTTGATGTTTTACACATATGAAGTGCCTAACAGATATTTTTCTTTTTGTGTTTAACTTTAACAGTAATATACTTCAAAACCATGTTTTTTATTCTTGCGGTGAAGATGTAGTTAAGGCTCCAGGCTATCACATGTTTTAAGTCACTCCTCTATATTTCCGTTCTGTGATTTAGTCCTTCTTCTGCACTCTCTTCAGTATTCTCTTATGCTGAAGTAAATGCTAAGAGAAATATATACAGTATGATTTTGGTCAGCAAAAATTTAAGAATGCCGTTACAAAGAATGAGGGGTTTTTTATGGTTTAGTTTAGAATACTTAAATTAGAGTGTTATAAATATTTGATTATATTAGTGTTTTAAATTTTTGTACATGTTTTAGAAATTAGATCTTTGTAAAAAGTGATCTACTACACATTTTTGCTGGACTTGCAACTTGGAGCAGCAGTATGCTCATTCATTTGCCTTTCATTCTTTGATTTTACTTAATTACAGAGTTGTGATTCTGCGTACTGAGTTTTGAATGCTCTTTTATGATTGAGTTCTGTACTTGTCCTTTTCCAACAACAAAAAAAATGCCACTAAATGAGTTATTACACAAGCAGATCTCTTGTCATGTATGTCATTAACTTGCTTGCAAACCAAGCATCTCCTTCCATTCGTTCTTTATCAGATAATGACGTACGTTTAACTTTCCTCCAGGAAAACTTAAGACTCAGTGTTACTTTTCTGGAGTCAGTAAAGAGCAGGAAGCTCCAGATTCATTCGTCTCAGATGTATCCTTGACCCATAATAAAAGAAAATTTTCTTGGTTCAGAATGCTTTTATAAAAGCTATTTTTTTCCCAATAGATTATATTTAACATAGAAAAATAGTACACCTGTCTCTTTCTGGGAGAACTTTTGTTTTTCATTACGTAGTGATGTCATCAGGCAGCTAAAATCGGTGCAACCACTCTGAAATGGGAAAATAAGTTTCCTTACTTGCAGCAATTTGAAGTTGAACTTGATTTGTATTACACTTTTTGTTTCTATTTTTACTCACAATGCAAAAATGAACAGATGCTGAGGTTAGTAAGAAAGAAGTATAACTGCATGATACTGACCTACTGTATAACACATGCCATAGATTTTTACAAAATTAATCCCTAATTTATCACATTACATATTTAGAACATCATGTATTTTAATATTTGGTTTCTAAGTTAAAGAGGATCCATTAAGTTCTTAAGTAAAATATTCTAATAGTCATTTATCATCTCTATTGCTTGTCTAAATTTTGCTTGATTTCATCTTCAGCTGATGTTCTGCTTACAGACTTTGCATGATAGAACTCTGCATAAGAAAATTTTGTGCTCAGAGTGGCCAACTCCTTTCCTGATCTCATATTAAATTAGACCAGCAGCTCATTTTGCTTCTGTAGAGCACACTTTCCAAACCTAGAACAAGTAACTGAAGGTTTCTAGGCTTTTCAATGTATCACTAATGTGAGAAATTTATCATTCTCTGAAGTATTGATGCCTAAACTGGGCATTGTACCTAGCAGTATTTTTGCACAGGAAAACGTCATATACAGTATGATGTATTGCATTTTGCTGTACAGGTTCAATCAAGTGTTTCACTGCTATTCGTTATCTGTTTGAATTAGTTATTAGCTAGAATCCTTAGATTCCCTCACAAAGTTCTCATTTTCCAGAATATATTACCTCACAGTAAAAGCATGACCTGGTCCTTTAATCTTAAAAGGTCATGCATCTAGCAGTGTAAAAGTACACCCATCAAAAACCTGTTCTCTTTGTTTTCCACCTCACCAGCACTGTGAATCTTTTGGGTACTTTGTCTCTTGAGGCTGCAAAATAGCTTTTAAAATAGCGCTTTCTGTTGCTCTGAATTCAGTGTGACCAGTAGGGGGAGATAAGACATAGGACGATTAGACTCACACGTGTTTTCTTTTGTGTGCAGCCTTCATTTCACTGTCAGTACCATAACATGCTGGACTGAATTCTATATTCTTCCTTCCATATTAGCAATTTTTTTTTTTTTTTGAAAGATACTGTAGTTTTTACATTTTGAAAGATACTGTATCTTTTGCATTTAGCTCATTTAACCTTTCAGGGAATCATAGAATCGTGGAATCATAGAATCACCAAGTTTGAAGCAGACCTCTAACATCATGTAGTCCACTTACCACTAATATTGAAATAATGAAACATAAGCATTTTCTTCAGTAGTAATGAATCAGCTAACACAAAAATAAGATTTGCTACAGTAATCAGCTGAACAACATTTAAAATTTCAACCTCAGTTATCCACCTTGAATCGTATGAGCTAAATCTTAATCTAAAACTTAAGATGCTTAGTTTAGTAAAGCTTGTGGTGTAGTATACATGCAGTAACTATAGTGTAAGATACATCATTTCCAATCTGGAATTTATTTGCCTGAATCTGTTGTTAACATTGGTTTTTAGCATTAATATGGCATGATTTTGGGTAAGCTTTATGTGCATGTTTCTTGCTGAAGAGCATCTAAAGCAGTAACAACAACAAAAAAAAGCTGTGTTTTTGCATCTTTGCTCCCCTCATTATGCTCTATGGCATGTCTGGTTGTTTTGCTAGTTTTTTTTCCTCTGTTTTCCATAAGTTGTTTTTGTTTTTGTTTTTAATTTGACTGCATCAAAATGCTGTTTTTCAATTGCACTTGCATTTACAGTGTTATTTGTCAAGGTGCTGGTTAGTGAGGGCCTGTATGCTCCTGAAGTATTACCACATTCTTTAAATGTAATTCCTTCTCTTTCTGTGTACTATTCTCTTACTGCTTTAATCCAAGTTAATGCGGAGGAATATAACATGTATAAATGTTTTTGTAATCACTACCTTCCTGTCAAACAATTTTTCAGAGTGTTTTTTAAGATAGCTTTTGTTTTTTCCAACATTTTCTGGTGCTTGACTAAGGAATGACTAGGAATGAAATTGCCAATGAGGAAAGATTTGAATTCCTTCAGGAATAGTGTTAATTGCTTTAAGAGCTGGTTATCGGACAAAATGTTTCATTAGGATTGGTGACTTTTGCTTACTGTGCACATCATCTGCAGAGACCTGACTCTTTAAGTGTATTCATTCAAAATAGAATGTGTAACTCCTGCCTTCCACTGATTCTTTTTGTCTTTACTATGGTGGGAGTTTGGTTTTTCATCATTTATTGTGAATTTTTCTTCTGTGAAGTTTAAATTTTTAGATCAGCATCAGATTTAGAATCAGCATAAATTTTTAGAGTTTTTTGTTAGTTTTTTTTTTTTCTTTTAAGCCTTATCCAGTCATGTGTAGATAACAGTGAAAATTTTAACAGACTTTGTGAGGCAAATGAGTCAAACTCAATATTCCAAATTAATTAAAATTATTAGAGGAAATAAGTACTAGGACTGTATGAATGAAATCATATATGTGTTTAGTAATTGTACCTTCTCTTTATTTTTTTAATAGGGAGTGTCCAGATGCAGACTCAGTTGTAAGTAGACTTATTTCTAACTCAAATGTGTATGCTAACATTATCAGGCACTGCGATGTAATGGAACGTGATCTACGTACAGGCCCTGCTAAGTGTTATTGATGTGATAGAGGATTTAGTATTTCACTAACATAACTGAAGTGTTACTTTCACTCAGAACATAATCTTTCACAGTACGTGAAGACATTCATCTTTAATATGTTAGTATTTCCATCCATTTCATGTTTTAAACAGGATGTTTTTACAGCAATGATTTGCTACTTTCTTTCGCAAGTTATTAGTTTGAACTGCTTGACTAATATATTCTAAGTGAGTTAAAGGTTCAGAATGTTTTCACGAGGATCCAGTTTTGCATCATCATATTCCTCTGCATTATTACTGTCGCCCTGAACAACCCTTCTGAAATTAATGGAGTTCTGCTTGACTGCTTACAATAGAGTATAGCAGTATAGTTTTTAAAATATTGCTTTAAGCAGAGTATTTCTAGCTGCATTTTTTTCATGGTCTGTTCTTCATTGCTCTCAGTTTCATTGCTCTCAGCACCACAACTCACTTTTTTCTTTTTTCTTTTTTTTTTTTTTAATAAAAACAAGTGGTAATTGTAAATGTTAACACTTTCTATTTAATTAATTAAGCCTTTTGTTTTTATTGAAACATGTCAGTTGTCTTGAATTATGTGTAATGGAGATTGAAGCTTCCTGTAACTATGGTAGGGAGTAATTTACAGAATGGTTTAAGTGACTTTCTAGAGACTTATATGAGTTTTGGTTCATTTACGTGCCAGCTGTATTAGGCAATTTAACTCTCCAAATTCACCTGTTGTAGAAATTTCTTCCTTGCATGTAGTGTCTGTAGGTTTTAGTATCTAGTAAAAAGCGCTCTTTTTTTTTCAGTAATTTGTTTTTATTTTTAAATCTGCTATGACCTTTTTTCTAAATAAGGAAAGGTTAATTTTGCTACATAATATAACTGTCTGTCTATGAAGAGCCTTGTAAGCGTCATGTGGGACAGTTGTTTCATCCTGTACAAAGTCATCTTGGTTTAAAGAATTGTTTTTTTTCCTTGGGTACATTTAAAGCTATGTAAATTTAGAATTATCCCTATAATTATCACGCTTTTCAAGGAAATAATTTCTTTTGACAGTTCGGGTTGAATCACTGGAGTGAAACACAAGTGGGTTTGACTTGCAGTGTTTATTTTCTTCCTTGCTTATTTTGGTCTCTACATTTTTAGAAAATAATTAATTCAACTGTAAATGAATCTGATGTTGTTTCTGACTGCATGAGGAAGACCATTACAATCGTTTAAGTTAATTGATCAGTATAAAATCAGTTATTTTAAAAAATTATCTTTCATATCATCTAACAGCAAGACTAACAGTTTCTTAGCCGTCTCTTCTTTTTAATGCAAAATCTTTTTTCATGCATTTAGAGTTTAAAATTTGATCTGTCATTTCTTCTTGCTTTTTACAAGCAACATTATTATTTCAAGTGGTAGAATGCTTTAATAGCAAAGTCCATTACTGTTATGAAAAATAATGCAATGTACTATAGATGGGATTCATCTCACCCCTTGCAATCAAGTTGTCCCCAGAGTGGTTTAATGCTTACAACTGGCGTCCTCATTCAGAAGGTCACATTGCATTCATTTTTCTCTTTTTCTTGTCTTTTACCTTAAGGTAAGCTGTCTTTTCTGTTTCATTTTTCAAACTTAAAAGCAGTTACTGCTATCCATATTATTATCTCGGTGTGGATTTATTTGTGTAAAACTTTGCAATAGATTATGAGTTTCAAGAAATTGAACTTGGAATAGTTTTACTGAAAAAAGAAAAAAAGCAGTTATTGTTTTTATTTGATTGCTAGAAAATGCTAAAGATGAGTTCTCAGAAAATTCAACTTACTTTGTCAAGAATTTTAATTGTTTTTCTCTTTAGAGGAAGGGTTGTAGGAGGTAACCACACTGCAATTATGGTTGTACTTACTGCGCTACATACACTACATTTTTAGAAATTAAAGATGAAGTAAGAATGGACTTAAATACTTGATCTACCAGTCCTATGTGATACTGTGGATATTTGAATGTATACTAAGTGGCAAGTTCCATCTGGCTCTTCTCACTAGTCCAAAATGAATAAAGCAGATTAAAAGTTCCTGCATTGTTACGTGTCAGTCTAAACATGTAACTTTCATTAAGTTTTTAGCTTCCATTTAGTTTAGTTTTTGATAATTAAGAAAGTAGAAAGCTAACAGTGTGTATACAAGAAAGAGATAACAGCTGAAGTTTGGCTGTGTATACATGTTCATTACCTAGCAAGTTGCTACATGGGAATAACTAATTGTCTTGTTTCCCATAGGTTTGACATGTTCCTAGGTCTACAGGAAGTCAAAAGCTCTAGCAAAATCTTTTCTTTTGGTAAAGTGTTTACAGGAATTCACTTGTGTCCCGTAAGGTCTGAGTTTTGATTGCGGACCTTCCTGTCTGGAATACTAGCAGATCTCTCTCTTCTACTTCACTGCCTTTTTTCATGAAAACTGTAGTAATGCAATTATCTTTGAGTTCTCTGTTCTGTCAAATCCATTTGAAATTGTCCAGTAAGTTCAAAAGTAATTAAGAAAGGAGTCACAAATGCACGGAGTGTAATGCTAGACCTTTTTATTATATAGGAAACTATAATGAAAACAAATACGCTGAGGTATCCAAAACTTTTCATTAACCTTGCATATACAATATAATTTAGATTAACTAGGTTTATAGACTTTTTATTGATAAGAAGTGGCTCGATTTGGAAATATCAGTACTCTTAATTTATGAAGAATAAATATAACCTTTATTATATTCAAATTTTTATATTCAATCTTTTTTTTCTTACATTTTGTAATGTTTAGCTCCGACTAACATAGTTTAGAATAGCTGCTGCTATTACAGGATATGAGCCTTTCTAACCACAGTGCAGGTGGAACATTCAGAATACCTTGTTTTTCTTCTTGCACCTCTGTCAGTGGGACAAAATGACTGGCTACTCTCTTCTTCCATGTTGCTGTGGGTTTTTGTGTGTGTATGTGTTATTAGGTATCCTAAAGAGAGGAGGCTGAGAATGTAATTTAAACCTTTGTAATTCAGGGTTTACCTGGGTCAAATTTGCATCTCAAATTTATTAAAAGTGGAGAGGCTCCTTTTCCTGCTCTTTTAGGCTACAAGCTTCAACTGCTTACTTTGAGTTTTCCCCACTTAAATGTGCAGGAGGAAGTCAGTCTTCTTCAGTAAACTGGCAGAGAATTCATGTGGAAAAAAAAGAAATAGTAAACTGTTCAGCTCAGTGGTAGTTTGCTGCATACTTTGAGGAAGATGACATAAGAAGCTCTCATAACCATGGTAGATTGCCAAGAGAAGAAAGGCAGAAGTCTTGCTGAAGTTCAGTTAAAGTTGCTTTTTGGCTGCTGTTGCTGATGAAGGGACAAAGGAAGTAGCTAGACTGCAGAATACTTCAAATGTTCTTTTCTTTTACTTCCTGTCTACCATAAAGGAATCGGTAACATGGTAGCACTTCAGTTTCTCCCATTGTTTTTAGATTGTAGATGGGACATAACATTTAATTAATTAACAAAGTGTTGACTAAAATTCTGAAAATGAGTTTTGGCAATAGAATTCTAAGCCCTCATACTTCTTGCATTTGCAATTTTACTTTGTTACTTATTATGCCCTTGTGTTACATTTCTTCAAAAAGAAATTCAGCCCAGAAAGTTTGTGGATCTTATTGAGGCCAAGAAAAAGTTATATGTGTATTTTTGTTACATGTATGCTTTTACCAGTATGCATATACATGCATGCATATAAAAATGTATGTATACGTATGTATATGTATGGATGAATGTATATATGTACTTGAAACTGTATATGACATGAATCAGTACTGTGTTGTATCACATCTGCAAACATACAGAATATCAACTCATATCCATACTAAATTTATGGAAACCTGAATTCCTAATCATACTAATAACTAGTTCTTATGGAAAACCAAAGTTTGCAAAGATGATCTTCCTCTGTGATGAAGTTCAGAAATGGATATTATGGTTTTTTTCCTCATTTCTGCGTGGTAGGCAGATCAGGACTTATATTCTACTGTAGCATGCCTGGTACTTAAAAGACACACCTGACATGCAGTTCTGTCTTTGTAGGAGTTTGGAGAAGGCTTATCAAAGTAAATGCAAATATCTTCCTTAATATGAAATTTGTGAATATATAATTTACCCAAAGAGCTGTATCTTTTGCTGCTGTTAAGAAATGTGATTAGTAAATAATAGTCTCATATTTTAGAAAGTAAGGAAAGCAGTTCTCCATGAAAACAGTATTTTGAAATTAATTTGTAAGATTTTTAGGTAACATGCTATTCGTATATGACGCAGTTGGTACCCACCCTTTTTTTAATAGTTCATACAAAAACACAATTTCAGTATTGTAGAAAGCAGAAAATGCTTTAAGAATGATCAGAATTTTTTACAAGATCAATCTGAATCACTGAGAAACCTGGAAATATAAAGCTAATGATTTCTGATTCTGCTTACACTGTATAAAGTCCATAACTTCAAATTATATATTTAAATTTCAAAATAGGAAGAAAGAATTGCAAGTCAAATTCTGTTATGAACATATTAACTGACTTTTTGCCTAAAGTTATGCATACAAGCTATGTGCTGAAGTGACACTGCTGATAAATAGTTGTTACAAATATTTTTGCTAGATCAAAAGTAATTAAGGCAAAAATACTAAGAAATCAAATACAAAAGAGCATTAAGATTTTAGTACCTTTGACAGATACAATTTATTTTAGAGAATGGATTAAAATAGTGCAGTGAGAACGTTTTCTGCAAAGAGTCTTTTTTACCCAATTTTAAATGAAAGCAGGCATATTTGCCAGCTCTGTTGTTTGTGTTGCATTCCCCAGTAATAATATCTTTTACATATATGCCTGGGCTGGAAGAAAAAATGAATGTTGTACATTTAAAGACTTTTGTAGTTTTCCATTCATCTTAACCATGAATGATCCTTATCTATTGAAAATTTACTATTACTACAACTAAAGTCACTGCAGAATTTAGGAGTTGCAGTAAGAACATGTAAGAACCCTCTAGCTATATGTTTTTGTTCTGTTTACTTGGATGTCAGGTTTCATTAGTGTTTTTTGGCATATAAACAAGGTCGGCCTGAGGTCAAGCGTAGCTAAGAACCCTGATTTGAGCAAGTAGAGCTAAGGTACTGGACCGTGTGATCCTACTCTTCTTACATTTTTTCTCCAGTTTTTTTTTTTTTTAATCAAATAGCAGTATGGCCATGTCTTAAAAGTTTAAAGAAATTGCACCTAAACCTTCTATATTTAGTGGTATGAGTTTATACAGTTTTACTGTCTTTAGTTTAATGTGCTTTCTAATTAGGTATGCTATCACCTACTCTTAAGTGTTTCTTAATCCTTTTGCAAAAAATTTGACCTTTATTTAAATTCATTCAATTTAATTCACAGTTGCTAAGTTTAGAAGGATATATCAGTAAGATATGACACCCCATTTGTGATTTCTAGAGAAGGACAGCAATTTTACGCTTATCTAAATCTATTCAAGCTGAATAAGTCTTTAAACTCAAGTTCAAATTTTAGATTCACTGGCTGTTCTCTAGCTCACTTGAAGTTTCTAGTGTAAGTTACCTTCTTATATCTCATGACTTATATCAGAAAGATGTATTCTGGCCATAATGTATGTAAATTTTGCTTTCATTCAGATTGCCTCCCACTACCTGCTTTCAAATACAATACAAATAAACTGTTGGTACATTAGAATTAATGTCTTTTTTTTTTTTTTTAAATATCATCTTTATGTTAGTATTAAAAATTGAAACTGATTAAATCAGTAGACGTTGAAGATGTCTGAGTTCTGCTCTTTATATAATAATCTTACTTGTGACTTCTCAGTTCACAAAGTCACTCATGGTCTTTTCATCTGTTCTTCTGTTTTGAATGGAATAATTAGCCATATATCACTCTGCATATAATGTACACAACTTTGGTTTTTTTTCCCCCTATCATTAAAATTGAGATTATCATGTTTGAAACTTGTTTTTCTCTGTTCCAGAGTGCTTTTATGAAAGTCCTTAGCTAGCATTCTAAATAATTTTTAGTGTAATTTTCTCAATTTATATTTAATTATCTGCAATACCTGAAAAACTGGAATTCCTGATTGTTCAGTAGCTTTTAAAAATCCAACTTTTTCATCCATG
This sequence comes from Perdix hodgsoniae, assembly GCA_035772895.1. NCBI lineage: Eukaryota > Metazoa > Chordata > Aves > Galliformes > Phasianidae > Perdix > Perdix hodgsoniae. Next base: position 16,440,873 of record JAPSGF010000003.1, read on the forward strand.
CTTTTTACTTAATGTAGATACCTTTTGCTGAAGCACCAGTACAGTCTTGCTGACTTTTCAAGGGGGAGAAAATTTGCAAGCTGTATAACCCAGAATGCTTTTACTTGCATATTGAAGTTTTGACTAGTACTTAGTAAATCTTATGTTCCTGCATCATCAGAGCCTTCAGTGGTTTAACTGAAGGAATTAGAAGTTGAAACTAGGAAAATATTTAGGACAAAAAGAATTGTAAGCTTATTTACCTAACATACTTCTGTTGTTTTCTGGCCTTTTTGGTAGCATACAGGTAAAAGCAGGTTAATAAAACTCACAGGAAATGTATTTTCACAGGAAATGCAGAGGTTGTTTTGTTTCATTTTTACTTCTGATCTATAGAGAATAACTTGAAATAACTGCAATAATTAATGTTAAATAGTGATTACTTTAATTAAGCATCATAATCAAATTTCAGTTTGTCAATTATATAAGATTCAGTTGAATGTAAGAATTTCTTTTTACTTACTTGTCAGTATCTTTTCTGTTGTTTTTAGAACATTCCTGACGTGGATGATGAAGGATACAGCATTAAACCAGAAACAACACAGGATATCCTTCTCACTATTACTGTGCTAATTTATTTGATCTTGTACTAATCTTTTGAAGAGGGAAAATACTGCTTAAACAGTTAAGCAGAGGAAGATGTCACTGTACTTGTGGTTCAAATATGCATTTTTATGTTCGCAGTTTCTGTGAACTATGTTGAATTTTGTCTAGCCTCAATTCTTTGTGTGTGCGTAAACATAAAAAATTAAATCTGATGTATTACGAACAGTAAAAGGACGTTTTTTATCTAAAGACAACAAAGATGTGAACAAAAACTTTAAGGTAGCCAGAAAAGACAGATCTTTCTCTGAGAAAAGCTTTCAGAGAGTTCATAAAGTAGAACTATCTTAAGCATGGTAAACAGTTACTGGTTCTATACCTGCACTCTCTCCACAGTTTTATAACATCCTTAGAAAGATTAGGAGTGCCAGCAGTCCAGAAATAGAACTTCTGTTTCTTAGTGAAGTCATTCCAGCACACTGAGTTTTTATTGTATGCTAATAGCTGTTGTGGTAAGTTTATAAGATTTTTGCCATGAGTCATTTTTCATGGAAGCTCATGATTTTTTCTGCCCTTTCTTTGAAGAAAAAGATTTTTTCCCCTTTTTCCCATCAGAAACAGGCTGTGCTCAGGACCTGAGACCTGGCTTGTGATAGGTCTAAGCAAGCCCTTAGCAAAATCACTTATTTTTGGGAATGTATTCTGCTTTTCTAGGGAGAGACTAGAAATAAAAGGTAAATTTCCACTTGAATTTACCTTAAATAGTAAAAAAAATGTTGGTTGAAAGCACCTTAATGTGTGCCAATCCTTCAGAGCTTCTCTGCTCTTATCAACTTTGCAGAATATTCTTCTGTTGACCCCAGGGAGGTTTGCTTTGTTGGTAAAAACAGTCACATTATTTACAAAACCAATGTACAAGTGAGACTATTATCCAGTTCTGGGGGGAACATCATTACTTTATGCTTTATGTATAGTTATGAAATGGAGACAGGAGTGAATAATGTTCATTCTTTGTAAATGATTCACCCAGACATTCTTTTCTCCATTATCCCTTCTGTCATGAGGAAATGGAAAAGTCTGTACATCTAGTGGCAAAACTCAGTGATTTGCAATCCTTGTCAGATAGATTATACCAGAGCTTCAGAATCTCTTGGCCAGATTCAGGAAGTCAGCAGTTTTCTTCTTTTCCTTCCAATAGTATCCAAGGATGGTTATTTATTCTGCATATGGGAACTCTCAAGATGATTTGCTGGCAGTCAGGCTTTGTAAGGCCAGACTTAAGTGTTGAGAAAACTTTCATGATGTGACCTTTCATTTCATGGCGTTCACATCTAAACTGATCTTTGCCAGCAACCATTTAATAGACTTTAGTGGTCAGCCTGTGCCATTACTATTTACAAAAGCTGTGTACAACAGCCTGATGGGTAGGAAATGAATCTTGAAACTCAGAACCTTTCAAAAGAAAGCAATTTTCTGAAATATAAAATGACTTGTCTTGAAAATTGTGCTTTCCAGATGTCATTGATTTTTGAGGATGGACAGACTAATATGGATATATCTGAATATGGCTTCACCAGATCTCAGGGAATATGTCAGTTGAATTGGATTTAGGTTTGCCTTTAGGGTTTCGGGTTTTGACATTTGTCAGGGAATTCTTTAAAGAGATTTTCAAATGGCTTTCTTTTTTTAAAGAGAAAATAACAGAAGCAATATATAGATTGTGTGTTCTACACCCAGACAGCAATATACTTTTTGTATTAGAGTACAATAAATTATTCAATTTATTTCTTGTAAAAATAAATGCACTTTTAAGAATTAGAATAGACCTTTCAGAGCTTTTGCCCAATGGAGTTTATATGCATATTAAGAACCATATAAAGAACCACTGCTACATATATTTTGCTAGTTTTGAAGGCTGTCTTGTCACTGTGATTCCTTTGTAGGCTTTGTAGACAGTAGTGTTTCATTTACTGGACAGCCTTCTGTGTAACTGGCTTCTTTTGCAGTGAAACTGTCAGCGCCACTCTGCAGAAATGGCAAGTTGCAGAAATGGCTGCTGCTCCCACTTCCTTTGCAGTTATGCTTGGCAGAAGTGCCTTGCACACTCCATTGTCATTTCCACCTTAACAGAGAAAAACATATCAAAGAGAACCATTTCTATTCATCCAGTGATTCTGACTCGGAAGATGATGAACCCAGGAGATTCCATATAGAAATAAAACCTGTACAGCCAAATAATAGTTCTCAATACACTATGCCTTCGTTGGATGAACTAAAAGTTTCTATAGGGAACATTGCTCTTTCTCCAGCAACATCTGTAAGTAACTTTTTTCTTTCTATTTTTAATGAGAAGAAAGGTCATTAGGAAGCTTTACAGTAAATATTCAATGTACTACCCAGAATTTATTGTATATTCAAGTTCTTTTCATTGCAGAGTAAGTTTCCCTTAATGCACTTTATTGCAATATGAAATAATTCTCCCTTAGATTTTAACTTTTCTGTAAGTCTTAGGAATGCTCAGACTTTTAAAACCAGTTACATTACGTGGGTATATGTAGTTTATAAGGTGCAGCTTTACTGTGTGCATTCTGCCTAATCACTGAACGATCCTTCACATCAAGCCATGGTACTACAAATCGTTTTGAATTTATCTAGTGCGATATTTCGATCAGAATTATGATGGCTCTGATAACAAGGAAGATACTACATGTAACATCAAAATACTAATGGTGATTTTTCTATTTTTCCCCATGTTTTGAAAGCAGAGACACAGTCCTGTAAGTACAAAATGGCTTTTTATTCATCTTTTTAATTTAAAATCAAGTGAGTGTACTATGTGTGAAAGTTATTGAGAAAAGCTTAGGAATGTTTTATCTGTTAGATGTACGGTGCGATATGAAAACTGTTTAGCCTAACTGACCTATTCTGCAGAGTTGTTTAGTAATACTGCTGACTTTATCAGCTCAGCAGTCCTCTTTCCTGCCTTTTCTTGTCCCATTTAGTGCATGTGCATTAGTTCTGTCACAGGTCACGTTCTGGTTTTCTGTAAACTCCAGAATGTTTTACCTGGCGTTGAAAGCAAAATACCTCATAGAAAGTTGAGCGGAAATACGAGCCCTGAGACTATTAAGCATTCTGTTTGGAAATTGGTTTTAAATTTTTTTTCTTATTCTGTTTCAGGCACAAATGAATCGAAATTCATCCAGTAAGTGTGACTGTTTAACTTCCAGTCTGTTTATGTTAGTTTTTTGATGTAGCATGAAAATAGACTTTTTCATTGTTTAAGAAATGAACTTACTCAGTATTTTAAGTAGGAAATTATTTATCTTGTCAATTCTGGATACCTATTTTTTGATATTTTTATTCAAACAAACTACTCACAGTCAATTCGAAGGACAAAATTGGCTTATCAGGTCAAAATTTCAAAGCCACTAGTAACCTCCAAAGATCTTTTCATTTTCTATATACTTAACTGTTCCCTGTGCTGGGAATCAGATGAGACTGTCTGTGACTGATGAAAACAAGTCCAAGAGTCAAACGGAGATACACTTGTGTAAGTTCTTGGAGCCCTTCCACCATCTTAAGTATTATCCACAAAGTTGCAAAGTACTCTGTTTTAAAACCAAAAATACAAAACCTGACCATGAAGACAGAGTGTGTGAGTCTCAGTCCTCTAGGTTGTTTGGTTGTTTTTTTTCAGTGAGGAAAAAAAGGCAGAATTGCTGAAGAATAAAATTGATATAAACAGTTTAATTTGAGGAAGAAATTTAAAGTGATTTAAAGAAATAATTTCTTCCAAAATGCTTTGCTCTGTATAGTCCCCTTCCTTCAGAAGGTATTTCAGGAGCATCTGAATTTACATTATGTGAAATAATACATTTTCTTAATAAGTCATAATTAGGTTTGAACAGCAATCATAAACATTTACTATCTTTTTATAACAAAGCAGAAATATTTATATTTTAGCAAACCATAGCTTTGGTCATATTATTCTGTCTTTTGCTTAGGTGAGGAGTTAACAAAATCAAAGCTTTCAGCTCCGACAAATGAGTAAGTTCAACTTTTAAAATTATGTCAGATTAAGTTTGGGGTAGGAGAGGGGGGAAGATTTGGTCTTATTTTGGTCCGATACTCAGAAAGTCATTGGAATTTTCAGGTGATTGCTATTTTAAGCATCTCTTGCGTAATAAGAATTAAATAGTAATAATGTAACTTTGCAGATTTCTGTTTGCTTGCTTTTCCCTTTTTAATGCATTTTCTTCTTTGTGATGTCTCAATTGGTATTTAAAATTACATGATCAAAAATTACTGCTTTTTTCACTTAGTTTCCATTGCGTAGTGTTCCACTGTGAAGTGTTCAAGATCACAAGCCCAGAATTTGGACAGTATATACGTTGCTTATGTATATATATATATGTGTGTGCTGAAACAAATCAGTTTCTAGATGTATAAACTTGCTGAAAGTGAGAGTACATACAATTAAACTATGGACATATGTCATTATGCTAGTATAAGCATATGCATAATGACATATGTCCATACTCAGAGTTGCACCAAAGTAATAAAGTGGTCAGTGCATATAGTTTAATTATGTGTAAACTGGTTCTTCAATTTGTGCATTTACTTCTATATGCAAAGACTAATGAATACCACAGATGAACTATCAATGCTGTAGTTTGAATGTTATGAGTATGTGTGCCTTTCATTTGTATTCCAATTGTAACTCTTACTGTAGAAAGGGGAACAGTGACCTTCTGGCATGGGATCCATTGTTTAGCAGTTCCCTTGAATCTTCCTCTTCAGCCTCCTTGGCTTCCTCATCCTCCTCAGGTAAGATATTTGATAACAGCAAAGTGTTTTCTGCATATTTTTCAGGATGTTCTGTGGTTGCTTTTTTAGTAATTGCATGTGTTTAAATCGTCAAAATGAAAGAATTTTTAAAGTGGTACCCCATGTTATGAATAATACGGAAGGTAATGATATATCAGGCTTTCAAGCTGGGGAGCAAATGGGGAGGGGGAACACAAGAAACCTTTGGAAATTTTTATCTTGCTTTTGTTTTTTTCCTCTTCTTCTCTTCCTTTTCAAAATTGATTATCTGTGCTGAAGGAATAATGTAGTCGACTTTTTTTGCTGATAGGGCTGAAAGATTAAATGGAGGATATTGCAGCAACTATGAGCCAAGCTGAGCATCCATTTTGAACAGGAATGGATTCTTCTTTACAGAGAAGGCTGCTGAACTATCTAGTACAAAGCCTTCATAACACTTCGCAGTGAAGAGTCTGTTTTCTGTATGAATTCATTGTTCTGTTATGAGATGTGTGGGCAGAACTGGAGCACAATGGGAGAAAAGGGCAGGACTGAGGCTGGATGAGGGGAAAGTTGTTGCACCACCTGAGAGGAATTGTATGTATGTGAGTGAATGATGCTGAAAAGAAGTTGTGCTTTCTCAAAATAATCTGTTTTTCTAGCTGTGTTATTGCTTTGATCATAGATCATAGCCCTGTAACTGCACACAAATCTCTCACTCATGTTTATTCCCCATACTTTGTGCTTTAGTGTACAGGCACTTCATAGAGTTGCCCCAGCTTGAAGAGTTAGTAGGAAGGGTTTGGGGAATCTCTCCTTGGTAGTGTTTTGTAGACGCTTCCTGGCTTGCATGCAAGTGCTGAAGATGACTCCACTTAAGCCCCATATTGTTGATTTTGTGATTTCTTCCTCTGCTGTTTGCTCCACAACTATCACCAGCAACCTTGTAGGGCTACTGGTTACTCTTTCCATTCCCCATTGTCCTTATGAGGTCAGCTATGCTAGTGGTAAAAACATTTTTGCTCTATATAACAAGGTGTATCCAATCTTTCCCAATCAGATGCTGATTAACATCAGAACTCTGTAGTTAGTGCTGATACTATGAATTACAAGTATCATGTATGCTTCACATGGAAGAATGGAGTGATTAGTAGTTACAGGGTTCAGCGGTCAGCTTCAGCAATCGCTCCACAATATCCTAGCAGTCCCTAGGCTTTTTTTAGTGCCCGAAGACCAGCTTCTGTCCTTTCCCTCTGATGTTACATAGCCTGCTCATTTCCTGCTGTAACTCCTTCACTTGGTGGCATAGCTTCCTCAAAGCAGCCAACAGTTATCCTGCAGTACAGGCGATCATCTGTCCTGGTGTTAGACAGAGGCCTACATACTCCCTGAAGTCTGGGACTTGGAGGGCCACATCTACCAACTGAAACTTGGTTTGTGATTAGTTGTTTTTTTTCTACTCATGGGTAGGAAGTAAAGCAGGTTAGAAAAAATTCATATAGTCCCTCTTGTCAGCAGTACTGTGGAGAAAACAGCCTCTGGCTGATGAGCAGTGGCAGATTATTGGGATCAGTAGCCAGACGTTAGGGGCAGCCTGCACATGGCCTTGCACCTACTAAAAGTGGCTTATGTGCAAATCCCTTCATTTGATTGAAATTGATAGAATATAGTGCCTTGTGGGCATAAGTCGATTTTAGATATGAAAGTCATTTTTAGATATGAGAAATATCTAAATATCTAGATACTTTGCCTTTGTACTGTTTCTCTGCTAAATAATTATTAGAAGGATTGTTGTTCTAGGAATTAACTAGGCTGTTTACATTAGTGAAATGACCCATGCAGTTAAGTAGAAAGTGTTCTAAAATGTATCAAAGTAGTAATATATTCGGATTTTATTTATTTATTTATTTAACTGAATTGCAGTAGTTCATATTGTTATTTAAATCAAGGTAGCATCTGATGTTCATTGACCTGCGCTTTTAAAAGTACACAACTTTGATCTGATTCTCTTTTGAAACCTGTAGAAATCAGTGTTTTATTTCCAACTTGAATATTAATATAGATAATGCTGCTGTTGAAAGGTTTTAATATTTTCAATGCAAAACTTAAATTGCTCAAATATACAATAAATTGTTTGCTTTGTATACAAAGTATGATCTACCACGTCCATAGATACTTCTTTTTTCTATTAAAGCATGTTTTAGGATACTGTTTCATAACTATGTTAATCATTGAACACCTAAACCACTATGGTATTTTTGCAGGCTGTGGTTTATGCAGCATAGAAGTAAACTTTGGTCATCCATGAATAATGTTTTATTAGACATTTAAGCTAGTTTTGTTATCTTGAACAAATGCAACATACATTTTTAGTGATCTACTGATATTTTATAAATGCTTCTTTTATTTATCTTCCCCATTTTTATAAACAGGCATTTTAAAAATAATCTTGCACATTTCCCCATACTATTAGCATAAGATTTACAGTTGCATTTCAAAGGCTTTGAATGATGTTTTCAGTACCTAAGTACATAAAATACATAAAAATGTCAGGAAGAGAAAGCTGTGTTAAGTATCTGTTATGTGAACTTTTAAATTTATTGCTTTCTTTAATTCTCTGTGCCACTCTGCTGTTGCTCTTAGCTTTGCCAATCTGCAAAATATTAAAGAGTTGACTAACTGCATTTGCTGCTTCTGTTGTCACCTACTCCAACAGGCAACAGCCAAATGCAGGGAAAACTTGTGGAAAACTCTCATTTTCTGGCAGGTGAAGACTCTGAGATGAGAGAAAATAAACTGGGGTAGATGGTGCTTCGTGCATACTGTGACTCACTAAAAAAGGGGTTGATAGGATCAGAAAAATAAGAAGGAAGCAGCATCTCGAGACTTCAGTGTCATCGTTCATTCACTGAACAGTCATTTATGTTGGGCCTTTCCATTACAGGTGTGGGTAAGAGCATAAATGTTTGGAAGGAATGTAGAAGAGTAGATTTGACTAAGTTGTTTTGAAAGAAGTTGAAAGGAGAAAGCTGTTGAAAGGAAATTAAAATGGATTAAGACACCAAAGAGGAAAATAAAAGGACAAGAAGAAATTAAACTTAACATGATACAGAAGAAGTTAGAGATTAAACAAAATCATGAGAATTTGGGACTTAAGGGGAAAGAAAAAAACATTACTTCTTGGCTTGCATAAGGAATGGAAAGTGACATGTCTGACAGTGTGGACAAAGCCAATATGATATATGTTTTGTTGTTTGTTTTTTTTTCTTTTATTTGTAAGTGGTGTGATTTTTAGCCTAATAGAGCAATTATTTTTCATGCTGACTAGTAATAATGCGGAGGATATTGATGCTGTATACACTTTTTAAGTCTGGATTTATATTTTATCATTTCAGTATTCCATCTTGTTTCAATTCTTACCTTTTCCTTCAGCTATTCTAAGAGAGCACAATAGGAATTCCTCCTCATCTACCAGTGACTTGCCTGGATGTAGAGTGTCTCAGTCTTTGCTTGGACTCCAGACAGATTCTGGGTCTGGAAGCCCATCCTCACCAGACTTCTTAATTAGCACTTCGTGCAAATCTGGTGTAGAAGTACCATCAGGGAGTATCAGTACTTTATCCTCTGTTTCATGGTGTCAGAGTCAGTGGATTTCCTTCGCTGATGAACTTTTTACAATTAGAGAAACAAGCACAGACAAGAAGGAGCAACAAAGATTACATTTTAAAACTGAAAATGCCTGCCTTGCCTCTTCTGCTTTGCTTGGGAATTCTTCCAACTGCTGTGCTTCTGAGAATCAAAGTGACCTTTCAAATAATACTATATGCCACGAACAATTATTCATTGAAGAAACTGGCACTGCTGCCGAAATTTCTTCCACATCATCTTCAGCACATCTGGACTATAGTTTAGTGTCTCCTTGTGTTCATTCAAACAAGGGTATGGCAAGCATGCGTTGTGTACTGCTCTTTGCTAATAACTGACTCCAAAAAGCAAGCTTTGGACTGATATTTCATTATTCTAGCTTACCTTAAAATTAACTTCTTAACTTAGAATGTACTAAATTGCTTGTTAGCATCAATTTCACTGAAACTTAGGGTACTGAAATGAATATTCAGCTTGACATAAGAGGAAAAATCAATTTATTTAACTGTAAAGGCACTGCTTTTTCTTAACTACATGCAGCTTAGGTTTTCTGGAAATACACTTGTACTTTCCTGGAATGTCAGAGAGCAATGAAGTCTAAAAGATGAAATGCTTGATTTAGCATGAACAGTTCCATTCTTAAACAGATGTATTCTGAACCTGCTTTTTATGGATCAGATCAAATAAAGTTAGGTAAATGTGACTGAGAACAATTCCTCCTTAACACCCAATATTTTGAAGAGTGGATCATATTAGAATAATGCTACATAGTGAAAGAGCAAAGCAACAAGCGTTTGGCATGATTCGCTGAATATCTGTGATACTGAAGCAGATTACTGATGTTTACCGTGTACTGTGTAGCCTGGGCATATGGTGGTTATAGTCAGTATTAGCCAAATTTCTTCCTAAGTCAGCAATGGAACTCCATTACCTCAGTGAGGGCAGAGTTATGTTGGATGCCTGAGAAAATAAAAACTGCGTAACATTAATAAAATTAATATTACCTTACTTAATCAAAAAAAGAACTATCCAGAGTAATTTCACAGAATCGTGGAATGGCTTGAATTGAAATGGACCATGAAAACCATCCAGTATCAACCCCCTGCCTTAGGCATGTTTGTTACCTACCAGCTCAGGCTGCTCAGGGCCCCATCCAGCCTGTCTTTGAACTCCTCCAGGGATGGGGCATCCACAGCTTCTCTGGGCAGTCTGTGCCAGTGCCTCACCATCTTCTCAGTGAAACACTTCCCCTGACATCTAATCTAAATCTCTCTTTCAGTTTAAACCCATTTCCCCTTGTCCTGTCACTGTCTACCCATATAAATAGTTCATTTCAAGTACTGGAAGGCCACACTGAGGTCTCCCCGGAGCCTTCTTTTCTCTGGGCTGAACAAGCCCATCTCCCTCACTCTGTCTTCAGAGAAGAGGTGAACCTCTCCAACAGCTCCACATCATTCTTGTGCTGGGGGCCACAGGACTAGATGCGTTACTCAGGTGGGGCCTAATGATGGCAGAGCAGAGAGGAACAATGATCTCCCTCTCCTTGCTGGCCACTCCTCTTCTGATGCAGCCCAGGGTGCTGTTGGAGTTCCAGGCTGCAAGCACGCACTGCTGACTCATACCCAACTGTTAGTCCATCAGGACCCCCAAGTCCTCTGCAGGACTGCTTTCAAGGAGTTCTCCCAGTCTGTACACATCTGGGATAGCTCCAATAAACACACAGCACCTTGCCTTTTTTTGAGGGAGCTGATAAGATACACAGCAACTATAACTGTATATTAGGGTTTCTATTCTGAAGCTATGGCATACTCATTGGATGGCATTTAACATTTATTTTCAAATACAGTTCTCTTCAGAAAAGTGACTATGTAAAAGTGGCATCTTTATACTGCTGCCATCATCTGTTGGTTGTGCCTACTAGATTTAGAAGGACATGGGGGGGTAGTATTTTGTACTGCTTTTAAGATCTGACAGGTTGGCTAAGAGATAATAAGGAGCTACTGTGTTCTTGCAATCAACAGAGTAATTTGGTGAATTTTTTGTGTTAAATTGGCATTTACGTACTGAAATCAATGGAATTTCAGAAGGCGTGATTTGATATTAACGCTTATGCTATATTATCAGCCAGGACCAAATCTGAATTTCCACTGAATTTTTCATTTATGGTGAGACATGAAAGATGGCCCTATATTCTGTACAGAATATACACAAAAATTAACTCAAGTAAAACCTTCTTTTGCATACAAAGTTCTGAGATCAGTTGATAGAAAATCATCTGAGAGCATTGAGAAATACCATAATGCCATTTTTAGAGTCACTTTTCAGAGTATCTCATGGCTCTTTTTAAAATAATTTTTAATTTGTCGTGAATCTTACAAAATAGAACTGTAAAATAGGAACTTTTAATAGAAACACTCCATTTGGTTTTATTCAGTTGGTTTTATTTGACTGGTTACCTATTTATGTTCACTGTGACATTTCTAATTTTGATTTTCTTACATTTGCTTTCTTTCAGCAAGACCCACAACTCCTCTTACTGTAGGCACCATTGTACCCCCTCCAAGGCCTGCTTCAAGAACAAAATTGTCTACAGGGAAACTTAGTGGAATTAATGAAATAGTATGTATTGATTTTTTTAAAAATCTTGTCTATAAATCAATTTCAGATATACCACTCGTTTGCATTGTTACAATGGAGTTATAAAACTCCATTGTAATTCTTAACTGATCTTGGATTGTTTTCAATTGAATAAATAAATAGTTTGAAAATGCATGGATAGCGTATGTGGGGGATTTAATTAATCACAATGCTAAATTCTAGCAAAATTATTAGCAAAGCTTCATTGATCTAGGAATATCACCAAAAATTTGGGGGAATTAGTGGTATTAAGTGGGTCATTATCAGTCATGCTTTGATACAAGTAGACATGCTGACTTCACCCTGCCCTTGGTGAAGGTGACTGGTGAAGGGAGGTAATGGATTGCAGCAGCTGCCCCTCAACATAGAGAGAGGTCATCTCTGCTCCCTATATGCAGTACAAGTCCACCTACTGATAAGAAATGTGGCAAAGAATGTACTCAGGCAGCATATCAAACCAAACCGTACTTGATCTCTTCTATGAATATTACAATTCTTTGGATTCCGTTTGACTTACTTGAAAAAAATCTTGTCTACTCTGTTTATGCTGGAAAGTAGGATATACAAAGCATTAGAAGATCTAAACAACACTTAGATATTTATTGCAAAATTAAATTAAGATCTCTTCTATTTACAGTACTTTTCATATTTGTAAAATTAATTTTTAAATGACTTTCTACCTGTTTGATACTCTTATAATCTCATTTGTTCAGCCTAGGCCATTCAGCCCTCCACTGACCTCTAATTCAAGTCCACCACCTGCAGCTCCCTTGGCACGTGCAGAGAGCATCTCCTCAATATCCTCTTCTGCTTCCCTTAGTGCGGCAAATACACCTACAGTTGGTAAGTTACATAACTATATTAACTTATTAGTCATATTAACTCGCTAGTGGTGGCCTAATTCTACCACTGTGTTTTGCTTCTTAGGAATACCATTCCTTGCATTTAGTCATTCCATATGTAAGTCTAGTCTGGGTACCTCAAGTATCCTTTGAAATACTCAGGCACTCAATGCACTCAGGCAGCATATCAAACCAAACCATGCTTGATCTCTTCTATGATTACGATTCTTTGGGCTCCATTTGACTTACCTGAAAGAAATTTTGCTGTGGTAAGATCCTTTCCCTTCCTGTGTTTCAGATTAGCAAGATACTATGTGGCATAGCAAGCCTAGGTACTGCTACTGTGGTAGCAGTGTTCTGTCCTGTCAGAACAGTTCATTTGATTAGAGTAGACCATTGATCTAATTTTGACTTATTCTTTAGTGAACGATTTTTCAGAACTGAAATAATGTATAACTTTGTGTTGTGTTTCTGTGTATGTGTTCATCAAGCACAGCATGTTATCATGTACTTGTTTGAAATTTGTTATAAGTGCAGAAATATTTAAGGATGCTTATAAACTTGAATGAATACAGATCTTCAAAACAGAATGTATATGCTATTTATATTTGCTTTTTATTGTTGTAATTGCAGTTTCCAAAAAAAAAAAACAAAAAAAACAAACAAACAAAAAAAAACAACAAAAAAATGCATCTTTTCAAATTATTGAAGCATATTACCTAAACAGACCTTGTTGATAAAAACATGAAAAATAGCCAAAAAAAAATGAAGATGAAAAGCAGAATAGTCTTTACATGTCACAAATTTCAGAAGATTTTGTTATGTTTTTAGGGGAAAGTCCTTGAGTTTTTGTATTTGGTTATAACAAACAGTGAGGAGACTTCAAAAGTGTTTCGTTTGTTTTTGTTGTTGTTTTTTTTAAAACAACTTTTTTGTTGTTTTAAACTTGCTTCTCTAGCAGAATTGTAGTATTTCATTCCTGAATGCTATTACACTTCAGTCCCAAGTCAGACTTTCAGTTAACAGTCAGTTATCTGTGAATGTTACTGATACCAAGGATTTCTCAGACAAGCTCAGCATCTCTGGAGAGCATCCACACAGCTTCCTAGCGAGTATTCCACCTGGAAGGAAGTATAACAGTTTCTCCTTCTGCAAAACTAAGCTAGTAAGAGACAGGTGCTGTTATGGCAGCACAGTTCAATGTTTACTAATTACCAAATGCTGAGAACCATCACAGAAAGATAACTAATATTTTATCTGTTTTTTTAATTTATAAAATATTTTATACCTTAACTGATATTATAACTGATGTGGTCAAAGTCCATCCATACTCACTTCCTCAGGCATTAGCAGCTAGTGGCAGCAGCCTCAATAGCTCCAATTCTCTTCATGTGCATTTGTGTATGAGGAAAACGGTAAGGAGGTGTGTGCTGCCACAGGGATTTGGCATGGTTATTAACCTGGTCTAGCAAAAATAAGCAGGTTCAGTTCTGTCTGCTTAGTGTATGGGAATTAAATAGCCTGGAGAGGTGGGTGCAGAGTGCTGAATGACACTGGGGCATGAGGATGCTCTACACTACTGTCTATATTCTTTCAGCTTTTGTACAGTCCAGAGTGTGCCGTACTCTACTCTGAATGATGGAGAGGTGAACGTTAACTTGTAGGCATTTTTCTTTAATGTGTCAGCATTATATTCATATGCAGAGAATTTATGTATATAAATTAACATCTATTTTTGCTTGAAATATTTTGTATCTTTGCAATGTTTTGTTTCATTTAAACATAATAGAGGATGATCTTTTGATTGGAACACTCCCTACAATAGAAAAGCTTTGTGACACACCACCAGGTATCGTATTAGATGCAGATTTACATGTTAACTAATCATCCTAATACAGTGCACCTAATAAAATTGCATTTCTTTCAAAAAAAAAAAGTTTCTCCAGCCATTTCTGGTGTCTGGCAGATACAAGTAGCTTGAGAGCTCAACTAGTTCTATATTATCAAAATCACCAAAACTTGGTATAACTACATTAATATGTTATAATCTTCTATCTATCCCTTCAAAACAAGCTGAAACCTGGTCTTTTGCCTTCAATTTTGCATTGCAACTTTCATTCAAAATAGGAGAATACATTTTAACTCTGATAATCGTCATTCTCTTCAGATAAGTCAGGTAAATTTTTAAATATTTTTTTATATAATGCAGAGCTGTGAAGATACAAATAAATTAGAGTATACTTTTTTTTTCTAAATAAAAAAAAGCTTAGTCATATTAAAATTAGTTTTAATTAGTATTAAAATCCAAGTCTTCACGCCTAAAGTGATCTGAAACCGCTTAATCAAATATTGTCCTATTTGTGACCAGTGATGCAGGGGTGTTTTTTTTGCAGTTTGCCATTCTTGTCCATGTCAGTGCTACTACATGTCAACATAGCTGAGAGGCTGTTATTGTTGATCAGGTTGAGGCAGATAGCAAGGCATCAAGACCAGCTTAGCTGGCATTGCTGAAGGTCCTACTCTTAAACGCTTGTGCTGCAATCCAGGATGGCACGATTTTGTGGCATCCTGTCCCTCTGAGAGGTTGCAGCTAACTTGGAGGGCACTGAAGCAGGATATTGCTGCATTACATTTTTAGGTGTATATTTGAGCTGAAAAACAACAAAACAATGGTATTTTTTGTTCATTTAGACAGGTATATGTCTTTCAGTTTGTTGGTTTTTAGCAAAGTGCTTAGATTCTCATTAATAATAAATGATCTTGAAGAATAAGGGATGTACAATTAAGTAGTCATTCAGATACATCTCAATGAGATGCATAAATGTGTGTGTTTGCTTTGCTGTTACCAGCAAAACGTAAAAATAAACTTATTCCTAACAAGTTTCCCTATTCCATCAATAAATGAATATTTTTATTTTACTGATAGGAAAATAATTTAAATATTCACATTACATAATTTTCAAATATCAATATAAAGGTATTTACAAGACTGTTGTAACTTTTATATGAAATGGATAAATCTGTGAATAGTCTGATAATAAATAAATAAATAATACACAACTGCAATTGTTTGTTTTCCATTAAATGCATATTTTGGCTTGGATGGAGAGTACTTCTGGAGCTTAGTGTTTAATCAAACATAATTTCTTGAATAGAATGGATCTGATTGTTACAATTTTTTTCAAGTAATCACTTGGATTCCTAAAACTACTGAGAATCACAGCTTTTCTTTGTTAGATTTCATGAAGAGATGTAAACACTGGGAACTTCACCAATGTGTACTCTGAAAGAACAAATAAAAATTACTTAATGTTCCTTTAAATAATTATTAAACCAAAAAAAAAAAAAAAAAGCCAGTATCATATTAATTCATTCACTTAAGAATTTTTTGGTTTGAACAGTTGTGGCCAAAGCAGTGCTTTGCATCTAAGCAGTCCTGCAGTCCTGAAGCTGCTTTAACACTTTTTCATAGTGCTAGGAAGTATTCTGAACATTTTAATAACTTAGGGAACAAATCCTTACGGAGAGCAAGTTATGAAAGTATCGAAATTAGACCAACTCTCCTATCTTTTCCTATCCATTTGTTTCACTTTCCAGTTTTTGTATCTTTCACTTATCTCTGAATTTAAGTACAAAATCTCATATTAGACCATCCTTGAGGAACAAGGTCCGACTTCGTTTTTGTTTATGGAAGAGCTCAGAAGGCACAGATGCTAAGGTAGAGTTTGTAGGAATAGTACGCCATTGGCAGTGTTATATGGGATTTTGTTTCTACTTTATGATACAGGGTTAATTTCTCATTTTGCTCATGACATGGCAAAAGATCATATCTTCCTTTTGATAGATATATTGTGTGATATAAACCAGTTCAGTAGTAATATAAAAATGATTAAGATGCTTTCTAGTATGCTGCTGCACTAGTAAAAAAGATGAAACTTCTAGGTTTACGGTTTATATCAAGTAGCTGGCTCCACATGGAAAACGTCAGGAGAAAGTAAAATCCCATGACAATCAGTTTTGTCAGTTGCAGTTTTAAAAAAGCCTCAGCATGAGGTCTAAGTTGTTTTTGGTAGCTCTACATTTTAACTCTGTTGTATATGCACAGGCACCTATGAAGGCTGATACAAGCCTGATAATTACTTTTCTTGTGAACTGCTGTGCGTGTCCAGGTATTTCCAAGATATTCCTATAAATATTAGAAAACCTAGCAAAATTTTACAGTAATTTCTGCACAGAAATTCTAACGTTTGTTGGCTGAAATAGTTAAAAGGATATTCAGCAATTCACTACTGTGGGGTAATACAAGTGTTTGCATTTAAGTTTGTAAAAACTGTAGCTGAATTCTTTGCATTTCCCTGACCATTTTATCATACATTTTTCCATGCAATAAGCATACAGTAGGTTTTGTGTATTGTTTTTTAATGTGTTGTAGCTAATGTCTAATGAATGTCCTTTGGATCTGCTGACTTCGGTGTCATTGTTAGCCATTTTAATGCAGCATTTTCTGTGTCATGTATATTTCTGTATGTCTGTTCATTGACAATATGCCATACCAATAGTCCTGTTTTCTTAGGCTGCTAAGCAGTGTTTTGATGGTGTGATTGTACTGTACGATGTTTTTTCCTAATAGTGTTTAAGTAGTACTTCAGACTCTTCTGTGACCTTGATGGTAGTAATGTCCTGTGAAAATGACAGATGTCAACCATTCTGAAATCTATTGCTAAGCTTTTATAAGTTAAATCTATACGCTGTATGTATTCTAGGTGTTTCACGTGGTCCCAGCCCTGTCAGCCTTGGAAACCAGGACACCTTGCCTGTCGCAGTAGCCCTTACTGAATCTGTTAACGCCTACTTTAAAGGAGCAGATCCCACAAAGTTAGTTAAATAGTGAATTGTTTTGAATGTAATAAGTTACAATAAGAAAACACACTGGTTTTATTTATAATGTATTTGGGAAAATATGTATGCATTGGTAAGGGGTTTCATCAGGCTTTTTCCCCGACTGTAAGTGACAGCAGTGGCTCCTTGCTCTCTATTGTCTTGCTGGGAGTTCATATATATCTGCTTTGCAAAAATGTGTTCAGTGAGAATATTGAAAATGAGGAGGGTTTTTGTCACAGTCATGTAGGTACTGTGTGTAATTTTGGGCAGCTGTGAAAGCACCTCATTCACTCTGTCACATCCCTTTCTATGCTACATAGGCCTTGCCTAAGCATAGCTGTGCCATGTTTTCAAGGCCTGAAAAATATCCAGAGACTACTGTATGCTTAAGCAGCTGTACTTTTATTTTCACTTACTTCACCTGATTTTCAATTTGAAAGTGGGAGTACACTGTCACATGTGATAGTTACAGTGCCACATTATTCTCATTTAAAATTGATTTTCTGTTATGAATTCAGCTTATCGGATTGTGAAAGTATAGTGATTGCTTTACAATCAGTATTAAAATTAGGAAGTTAATGAGTTGCAATAAAAACAATATTTTTATTCTCCTAGATGTATTGTGAAGATCACTGGTGATATGACAGTGTCATTCCCAAGTGGGATTATTAAAGTCTTCACCAGCAACCCATCTCCAGCTGTGCTCTGCTTCAGGGTAAAAAACACAAGCAAACTAGAGCAGATTCTTCCAAATGCACAACTTGTATACAGGTTTTGTATTTTTTTTTTCCTATACAGTAGTAAATTACATGATTTCTAAAATGTAAATTGTTGTATACATGTCAGAGTTCTCTACAGTCTTGTTCATTTGTTTATACTTGATTCAATCTTATTAATTAATCTTGTTTATCTCATTTTTTCTCTGCTGCCACCACTAAAGTTCTCAGTAATTCACTGGTCCTGAAACTTACACTGGGTATACAAGGAACCATAAAAAGTAGTTTGCAAATGTAGCTGTATTTTTACACGTTTTATGGGTGAAATGATTTCATAAACAATTTTTAAAAAAACTTTTTTTCTAGTCAAATCACATGAACTGATTACAGATATGAAGAAAAAATGTCAAACTAGGATATATGGATTTCTGTATACAGTGACAACAGTAACTTTAGATGATGAAACAGTAGTTAAATAGTAGGAGCTATGCCTAATCTCAGTTGTTACAAGTTTATTTCTTAAACTGTATCATTTTTGCAGTAGACCAAAATAATGACATATCTATGTATTTCAAGTGTACAGCAATATGCTTTGTAGAATTCTCAAGAAAAATATGCTCCTGAATGAGCAGAATAATTGTTGAAATTATAGCATTATGATTTCTTTTCCAAAATTTAGGGCAATTGTAAAAACTGTAGTTATTTAGCAGGGATTTCTTACAGCTGAGCAGTCTCTGTTTCATTAAGTAGAGAAATTATTTGAAAAACAGTTGAACATTTATTGGCAGTACATTTTTCTAAATTATTAAAATAGCTGAAAGAATTAAGCTGTATGCGTCACTTGTTTTGTATTTAATTTCATTTTGACCACTTATAGTTACATTTCAGCATATAGAGTGAATTGTACTGAAAAGTATATTTTGAAAATAATAGGAAAATGTCTAGTATTCTTATCTATGTGCTGTAACACTTCACTTCTAATTAGAAATTACGTATGTAAAGGGCACTTAGGAAGTTTAAGCCATGTGGAGCAATATGACTTTTCATCATATGCTATTAGGCTAACATTTGCTTAGTATTTATAGAAGTGGCAGATTTTTATGAGAGTGATATTTGTGGAAACATCAGAATTTGTTTTGGATTGCACCTAACAGTAGCTTTCATTGTCTGAGATCCCTGTAGGGATAAGAGCTGATCTCTATTTTAGTAAAGACTGGAGTAGCAGGAATCACAATACTGTACTGAGAGCCAAAAACAAAGTAAATCAAAGAGACTACTGGTATGTAAGTCACTGTCCCAGAGTCAAGCCATTGCACTCACATTTCTATGTTCCAAGTGTTCATTGTCAGCTTCAGTCTGCACGTGCATTCTGCAGATCTCCTTACCAGTAACTGCAGTTTCTCACCATATCCACAAATAGCCAGTGCAGCCTTTTAATTGATATATGATTTGAATTTTGTTTCTGAATCAGTTTTCTTAGAATCTTCGCTGTTTTTTTTCTTCAAAATACACTTGATGCAACCAGAGCTCAATTTATTCTTGATCTGCAAAAATACTTTTCGTGCTCCAGTAGCTCCATATCAGGATTCTGACTGTGTTGTCAGTTGTGCTCTCACCTACATACAGGAATTGGGAAAAAAAAAACAAAAAAAAAACCAACTACTTAGATTGAATTTAACAGTAAGTACCTGAAAGACAATTGTTTATAATAATTTGGGAACTGTTTTCGAAGTAAAAAATTTAGGGAGCCTACGTTTTCTACAAATGTGGAAAATATGGTAACACACACAGCACGAGTCTTAGTGATGTTGTATTCAAAATGAATTACATTTTTTAGGTCTTATTTCAGATTAGATGATAATTCTTTACGAAGGCACCTTTTACATGACTTCATGCACATTCTCACAGCACCCGATAATATTAAGAATGGATTTTACTAAATATAAAATCTGAACCTTTCTGAATCTGAACTGCATCCTGTGCTATCAGTCATCAGGTGGAGAAAACATATTGCTCCATGACTGGAAGGAGAATTTTAACTAGACAAGACAAGCAGTTAATTTCCCTTAATATTAAGAAAAGCACAATTATGTGATATGAAGCGTTAGAACAAACAGTTGCATTAAATAGTGAATAAGGGGAAAGATCTATTGTTAATTTTTAGACATTTTTAGAATAAGAGCTTTCAGTGCTGATTCCTACCTTTCTTTTTCTTTGTAGTGATCAGTCCCAAAGTGACTCCACTACGAGGGATTTTTGGATGAACATGCAAGCTATTACTCTCTACCTCAAGAAATTATCAGAACAGAACCCATCTGCATCCTATTATAATGTGGATGTTTTAAAGTATCAGGTAAACATTTTTTTCCTTTTGGAATTTTTTAAGAAATGCTGGCTGATTCCTTATCTGTCAGAAATTAGAACTGTTCTTTGCCTGATAGCATGCGGATAAATTGTCATCCTACATTCTGCAGTTGTCATCTAGATCAGTTCTGGATACATCAGTGTCTCTAATGCATAGGCTTTACCCTGGCTGAGTACGTTCCTGTTATGTCTTATGTCATTCCCTTGCATTCATGACCTGTTTCGTCTTGTTCAAACTCCTTTACAGTTCATGTATGAAAATGCTGAACAGTGCTATTTTTAGCAAAGCCAAGTTTTCCTTGAATTTGTACATCTACAGGTTTGAGTTTGTAATTCAGTTGTGAGTGCTTTTGTAATTGCATAGTTTTGGGATGTTGTCATTGATCAGATGTAATACATGAGAATATATGATGGTCTCTCTCCTCACAGTAAAATGAAACAGCTCATCCTGGAAACCATTTTGATACACATAAAGGACAGAGAGATCAGGAGTGGTTATCAGACTAACTTGATAACTTTCTGTGATGAAACAGCTGGCTTAGGAGATGAGGGGAGAGAAGTGGATGTTGTCTGCCTAGACTTCACTAAGGTTTTTGACACTGCCTTTCACAAGATCATCACGGAGGAGCAGTTAAATTATCAGCTGGCTAAGCAAACAGTGAGGTAGATTAAATGGATGAGTAGCTGGAAGGTGTTGATCAATAGCACAAATTCTAGCTGGAGGCCTCTAAGTAGTGGTGTACCTCAGTGGTCAGTAGTGGATCATGTCCTGGTTCACAGTATCGAAGCAAGTGGAAGGGACTTCTGGAGATCATGTAGTCCAACCTTTTGCTAAAGCAGGTTCCCCACAGTGGGTTGCACAGGAAAGCATCCGGATCTTTATTTATGATCTGTATGGCGGAGAGGAGTTCACCATCAGCAAGTTTACACATGACACAAAACTGGGAGAAGTAGCTGATATGCTGAGTGATCATGCTGCCATCCAGAGAGACTTAATTTGACAGGAGAAAAGGGCTGCCAAGAGCATTATTAACTTCAACAGAAAAAAGTGCAAAACCCTGCATCTGGGGAGGAACAGCCAGCTGGAAAGCAGCTTGTCAGGAAAGACCTGGGAATCCCAGTGGACGCTGTTTTGAACAGGAGCCAGCACTGTATCCCTGTAGAAAAGAAGTTCAGTGGCATCCTGGGCTGCATTAGGAGTAACGTTACCAACAGGCTGAGTGAAGTGATATCTCCATTCTGCTCAGCACTGATGCTACTGTAGCTGGAATCCAGTCCTGGGCTCCTCGGTTTGAGAGAGACTTGCAGACATTTAAGAATCCAACAAAGGGCCACACAGATTATGGAAAGGAAAGGGTTTGGAGAACATTTCCTGTGATGAGAGGCTGAGAGAGCTGGGACTCTTGAACCTAGGGAGGAGGAGCCTCAAGGGCAATCTGAACACTGTATATAAATATCTGACTTGAGGGCGCAAATTGACCAAAGCCAGAATCTCTTCAGTTGTGATTGAGGACAGTAAAAGCTTTGGTGCCCAGAGGCTAGGATACCGAATAAGTACCAGTGAGAAGTTTTGCCTGACCGTATTTATTACTGCAAGGATGACCAAGCAGTGTCACAGATTGCCCAGAGAGTTTGTGGAAACTTCCTTCTTGACATACTTCAAAGCTGTCTGGAAATGGGCTACTGGCTTTTAGAACACCCTGTTTGGGACAGAGAGATTGAACCAGGTGATCTCCAGAGGTCCCTTCCAACCTCAGCCACAGTGTGATTCTGTGGGAAGATGTTCTGGCTGTCAGCGAAAAATCATCATAAAAATGAAGGAACCGTGCATTCATCTAAAAGAGAAAACAAGGATTTCCTTCCCCTGCATTGAGATGATTGAATCTCTGAGCTAACTGCCTTTACATTAGAAAAATAATTAAATAAAAAATGCAGTGCAGCTATTAATACTGCTGTAGCTTTCTGTATCTTCCCAATATCCTGCCAGACTGAATTTATAAAAAGTATGCTAAATCCAAAGAGAAATGTTGGAGGAAAATGATTTTTCTTTGGATTACAAAAATGAGCTCTGTGGGAAAAGGAGAGTTACATTAGGTAAAATATATATACAATTATTAATAAATAAATAAATAGAATTAATAAAATATTAAAATTTAATATCATTGGGGTAAAATAAGGCATAGGCATAAAGAAGGAATGGATGGATGGAACGAGACCTGAGGTGCCAACAAAACAAAATGGGAAATGGAAAGTTCAAGTAGATTAGGAGGATAATAGGGGTGTGTAGCCGGGTAGCAGCATGAGCTCAACTACAGAAGCAGCAGCTGCCAACTGTCCTGCATCAGCAAGATAATGCTTTTAATACATAAGAACTGTTCTGATGGCAACATGTCTAATGACGTGTCCTTTGCTGCTTGCTTTTGAGACATTTGAAATGATATGCCACAATTGTTAAGGATTAATTAATTTTGGTACTGGCAACTTCCTTGTGTGAGGTAGATTACAAGACTGAAACAAAACTATTTTGACCCAAGAAAGCCAAAACAGGAGGAAGTCTCATGGGTCAGAAGGAGTTTAAAATAATTTAGTTTAAATTAAATTTTAAAATAATTTAGTTTAAATTTAAAAGAATGGGAATTATTGTAGGCTATGAGTCTTCAGAATTCTGAGATTAAAGGTTCAGAAGTGAGTTGTTCTTTTGATCTTTTGTCAGAATGTATAGCTATTACAGTAATTCCATAATTCTACTCAGAAAGGGAGAGACTTTAATTAAGCTGCTTTCAATGGTTTATTTTTTTAAAGGTATCTTCAAATGGCATCCAGTCCACTCCCTTGAATCTTGCAACTTACTGGAAATGTAATGCTAACACTACTGATGTGAGAGTGGATTATAAATACAATCCAGAGTCTATGAATGTGCCTAGCATGCTGTCTAATGTACAGGTTGTGGTACCAGTAGATGGAGGAGTAACAAACATGCAATCGCTTCCACCTGCAAAATGGTAATGTTTATAGTTTTCTTTCTATTATTTCATATTCTTTTCAGTGTATTCAGTGTATTTCATAGCTGAAAAAAATTCACTGAAGGAAACAGCTGTTCGTGTTTTTCCTTTTTTGCAAAGAAAATGCACAGGATGTTTTCTGGTCCAGAGCAGACTACATGCAACCAATTCATATAAACCGAAATAAGCAGCTATTCCAGCCTTTGTGAAATTTCCAATGTTTGCTTTCTTTTGCTCCAACAGACAGGACAGTTATTTTAATAATGTGATTTGAAACCTAAATCTCTTAATGGTAAAAAAAAAAAAAAAATTATCATCATAGAGTCATGGAAGGGCTCGGGTTGAAAAGAACCTTAACAATCATCTAGTTGCAATGCAGTGGGTAGGGATGCCACCCACTAGATCATATTGTTTATTGTATATGTGCTCAGGTGTAGGTGAAACACTGATGTGATGGCTGTTGTAGCCACAGATGTGGAACAGATACGGAATTGTACGGGCTGCTGTGGGGAAAGTGAACTCCATGCCAGCCAGACCCAAGCACTGGACCTCAGTCCATAACATTTATGTCATGCTCGGGTTCTACATACTTTATTATATTTGTGTCCTCTGATCATTATTGCATCTAACATACAGGTTTATATGTTCTCCTTGGCCCTGTTCCCCCGTCTTTTAATAGACACATGGATACTATTTACCCTTTTCATACTTCTCCCAAAGTATCTATGGGAACCAGTGATGACTTAGACCTCATCCCTCAGAGACCACTCTCTGGAAAAAAAAAGGAAAAGCAGCATGTTGGGTTCCTGGATACCAGGAGCTTAGCTTGAGCCATTGCTGCTTCTTTGCAAAGATGGACTGTAAATGGTTCTGCAGTATCATTCTGTAAGATATAACATTCATACAACATACAGCATCATCCTAATTATTACCTGCCACCACATTCTAAGCTTGCAGGCCATTTGCAGCTGCACTTGAAAGTGAGGCATAAACCTTAGATTTGTACAGATTTGTGCAAACTTGTGCAAACAAGCATAAGGGCAGAGGGCAGAGAAGTACATCCATGGATTGAAAAGTGAGCAGAATTCAAGCACTGCACCTGTTGTTTGGCAACTTGTATGTACTTGCCCTTTTGTAATCTGATTCCAGGACAGTTTATTTCCCAGAGTGACAGGAGGGTCTTATTAACTGAGGAAGACATGGAGGTTAAGAGAGAGAAGTATACCAAGCTGAAGGGAGTAAGATCTTATAAATAAAGGTTCAGACAAAGAATAAACCATTTATCTCCTAGTTTTTGACGTTTCTGGAGGCAGTCCTCTTAACTGTGTGAGGTGGATAAAGTGGTAATACAGTAACATTTTAAGTGGAAAACAAATGTGCCAAAATTGATAGTTGATACTGTATTTTGAGAATGTGAAACTCTTAACCAGATCACCTTAAGCTTATTCTACTGCAGCAGACTCGGTAGACGTGCAAAACATGACCAGTACTTCTGGTGAAGCTTGTTTCTCCTCCCCCTGTCCAAGCTTCTTCCACAAACCCACCAGTTGTGAAACCTAAGTCAAAGCAGGAATCACAGAATCGTAGAGGTTGGAAGGGACCTCCAGAAATCATCGGGTCCAACCCCCCTGCCAAAGCAGGTTCCCTATGCCAGGTCACACAAGTAGGTGTCCAGGCAGCTCTTGAATATCTCCAGAGAAAGAATCTTCACAACCTCCCTGGGCAGCCCGTTCCAGCATTCTGTCACCCTCACCGTAAAGAAGTTCTTGCGCACATTCGTGCAGAACTTCCTATGCTGCAGTTTCTGGCCGTTCCCCCTTGTCCTGTCTCCACACACTGCAGAATATTTGATATTTATAGACCTGGATCAGGTCCCCTCTCAGTCTTCTTTTCTCAAGGCTAAACAGACTCAGTTCACTTAGCCTTTCTTCATAGGAGAGATGCTCCAGGCCCTCACCATCTTTGTGGCCCTCCACTGGACTCTTTCCAAGAGATCTCTGTCTTTGTTGTACTGGGGAGCCCAGAACTGGACACAGTACTCCAGATGAGGCCTTACCAGGGCAGAGTAGAGGGGGAGGATCTCTTCCCTTGACCTGCTGTCCACACTCTTTTTAATGCACCCCAGAATGCCATTGGCCTTTTTGGCCATGAGTGCACACTGCTGGCTCATGGCCTACCTGTCATCCACCAGGACACCCAGGTCCCTCTCCGCAGAGCTCCTCTCCAGCAGGTCATCCCCCAACCTGTACCGGTGCATGTAATTATTCCTCCCTAGATGCAAGACTCTACACTTGCTTTTGTTAAACCTCATCTGGTTTCTTACTGCCCAGCTCTCCAGCCTGTCCAGGTCTCTCTGTGTGGCAGCACAACCCAGGCGTGTCAGCCAATCCTCCCAACTTCGTTTCATCAGCAAACTTGCTGAGGGTGACCACTATCACCTCATCAAAGTCACTGATGAAGATGTTGAACAAGACCGGACCCAGCACTGACCCCTGAGGAACACTGCTAGATGCAGGTCTCCAAACAGACTCTGCCCCACCAATGACAACCCCCTGTGCTCTGCCTGTCAGCCAGTTCTCAACCCACCTCGCTGTCCAATCATCTATCCCACAGTTCCTCAGCTTTGCTATAAGGATGTTGTGAGAGACAGTATCAAATGCCTTGCTGAAATCAAGGTAGACTACATCCACTGCTCTCCCCCCACCCACCCAGCCAGTGACAACATCATAGAAGGCTACCAGGTTGGTCAAGCACGACCTCCCCCTGGTGAACCCGTGCTGACTACTCCTGATAACCTCCTTTTCTTCCAGTGGTCTGGAGATGGCATCCAGCACAAGCTGTTCCATCACCTTTCCAGGAACAGAGGTGAGGCTGACTGGCCTGTAATTACCTGGATCTTTCTTCTTGCCCTTTTTGAAGACCGGAGTGACACTGGCTATCCTCCAGTCTTCAGGCACCTCCCCCATTCTCCAAGACCTCTCAAAGATGACAGAGAGCGGTTCAGCAATCACCTCTGCCAGCTCCCTCAGCACCTGTGAACAGTGGATCCATCGGGTCCCATGGATTTATGAACATTGGTGTTGGCTAGGCGCTCTTGGACCGCCTCTTCCCTGACTAAAGGGAAGTCTTCCATTCTCCAGACCCTCTCACTAACCTCCAGGGTCTAGATTCCTGAGGGAGAGCTTCTTCACTGAAGACAGAAGCAAAGAAGGCATTCAGTATCTCTGCCTTCTCAGCATCCCCCATTACCAGAACAACCCCTCACTTAGTAGGGGAACCACATTCTCCCTAGTCTTTCTTTTACTGTTAACATACTTTAAAAAGCCTTTATTATCCTTTATCACCTTCGCCAGATTCAATTCCAGGCGGGCTGCATCCCTGCGGGCCCTGACAATATTTCTATACTCTTCCCAAGCAGTCAGATCCTTTTCCCACATTTCATGCACCTTCTTCTTCCCTTTGAATTTGTGCATGAGCTCCTTGCTCATCCACACGGGTCTCCTACCACCCTTTTGTGATCTCTGTTGTTCACAGGGACGCACTGATCCTGAGCTTGGAAGAAGAGCTGTTTAAATGCCGACCAGCTCTCACAGGCCCCCTTGCCTTCTAACACCCTAGCCCACGGGATGGCTCCAGGGAGGTCCCGGAAGAGATCAAAGTTGGCTCTCCTAAAGTCCAGGGTTGCAATCCTACTTTTTGCTTTGCTTCTTCCACTCAAGATCTTGAACTCCACCATCTTGTGGTCACTACAACCCAAGCTGCCCCTGACCTTTACTTCCTTGACAAGCCCTTCCTTATTAGTGAGAATAAGGTCTGGCAACATCCCTCCCCTCATCATTTCCTTTACCACCTACATCAGAATGTTGTCCTCAACACATTGCAGGAACCATCTGGATTGCATGTGCCTGGCCATGTTGCTTATCCAGCAAATACCTGGATAATTGAAGTCCCCTATAAGCACTAGCCCCTGGGACCGTGATGCTACTTCCAGTTGCTTACAGAAGGCCTCATCAACCTCATCCTCCTGATCAGGGGGCCCATAGTACACCCCCACAACAGTGTCAGCCATACCAGCCTGCCCATTGATTCTCACCCACAAGCTCTCCACTGCTGCAGCACTCTCTCCCAGGTGGAGTTCAATACATTCTAGCTGCTCTCTCACATAAAGAGCAACTCCACCACCCCGCCTCGCCAGCCAGTTTTCCTAAAAGGCTCATAGCCCTCCGTGACAATATTCCAGAGCTGTCCTACCACGGCTCCATGATTGCAATGAGATTGTAGCCATGCAACCGCACACTGATCTCCTGCTCTTCCTGTTTATTTCCCGTACTTCACTCATTAGTGTACAGACGCTCTAGGGAAGCAGCATTCCCCTGCCCCTCTCCATCCCTTTAGAACTCCACCCTTATCACCCATCAAGCTCTGTCTTGAGCCTCAAACTACCCGCTCAACTCCAGTGGTCCTCATTTTGTCTTCTTCCCCCTTCTTACCTAGTTTAAACACTTTTCAATGAGTCCCACCAGTTCCTGGGCTAGGATCCTTTTACCCCTTGCAGACAGGCGAGTTCCATCTACAGCCATCATGCCAGGTGATGAGTAAATTGCCCCATGGTCAAAAAAAAAAAACAAATTCTTGTGTTTGCACTAACCTCTGAGCCATTTATTTATGAGGAGGGTTTTTCTGATCCTCTCAGTATCCTTTCCCGCCACTGAAGGGATAGAAGAGAAAATTACCTGCATCACTCACTCCATCAAGTACCCTCCCCAGTCCCTTGAAGTCATTTTTGATAGCCCTCAGTCTTCTCTCAGCAGCATCATCACTGCCGACCTGAACTACCAATAAGGGATAGTAATCAGATGGCAAATAAGACCAGGAAGCTTTCTGGAAATATCCCTGACCTGTGTTCTAGGGAGGCAGCGCACTTCCCTACAGGTGGAGTCAGACTGACATATAGGGCAGAGGGCCAGTACGAAGGGAGTCGGCTACAACAACCACCCTTCTTTCCTTCCAGCTGGAGGCAGTCTTGAGGCGTGGAGTCAACTGTTTCAGCCTCCCAGAATAGCCTCCCAGAACACCTGGTGCTATCTAGGAACATTCAACACTTAGTGACAGTTTCAGAGAAGACTGAGTAAGGGACTCAAGCCAGGCTATTTTGCCTCTCACTGAGGGAACAACCCAAGGCTAGAATTCTGAGCTTTACACGTTGACAAAAATGTAGTCATATCCCAAACAGCTGTGTATCATTTGTGTCATCCTGCATCTTTGTCCTAGAGGGTTGGGTGATGAGCTTTTAGGGTTTTTTTAAGAATAAATGTTTTATAATTCTGCCTCCAGCATGTGACTGCTATCATCTGTTCTGCTTGCATGAGCATTTCACTCCTGCTGTACCAATGCTAAAGACAATTTCATACCTCTCAGCAATTCATGCCACTTACACTTTTAAGTTGTTGGCTTTCCATGATGCAAAGTGTTCAAAGAGATCAAATGTCTGTCTAATTTGGAGACTCCAGTGCTTGATGCCCTTTTCTCTTTTGCCCCTCTATGGAGTCAGAAGTTAAACTGTGTCATAAATGTAAACTGTGTGTCACGTATGCCAGCTATAGTTTTATTAGAATGAAAATGTTCCCATTGATACCGCCCAAAGTCTCGCATAGGTGAAAACAATCAATATTGTTCCCTCTTGTACCATCGCCATCAAGCACAAAGGTTCAGCTTTCAAACTTCTTCCAATGTGTTTGTCCTGTTCCTGCTCTTTGAGACCACGCAGGCTTTGGAGTTGTCAGGTGGAGCCATTCCTGTGCAGAGTACATAGTGACTGTATAAAAAGGTAGCGTGTACACCTGAGCTCAGGTGCACTGCACATGTTTGCTTTGCATAGCTCTCTACAAACCCGTGTTGAAGTGATCACTGTTTTTATAAACTTCCATTTAGAAATGTAGGTTATGTGTGCATGGCCTTGTAAAGTACCTGGGTAAAGTTAGGGAAATAAAATTTTGAAAATTGATGCTTGTAACCTACCAACCTTTCTCTCACAGGAATGCAGACCAGATGAAAGCTTACTGGAAAATATCTAGCATTTCAGAGAAATCTGAGAATGGAGGCAAGTTGGACTTTTTTTTATTCTACAGAAAAATGGTAACAGTATAAATGTAATCATTTTAGCTTCTGCACCCTCATGCATTTATACACTTTATCTCATCTCGTATCCTGTTAACCAGTTCAACTTCTTCTCAGTGAAGTTCCTCCTGAAAGACTGTTAAAAGTGAGATGTAGTGCTAAGACAGGCTCAACTACAGATTGTTCTTGACCAGCATTTTGAGGCTCTTTTTTTGGCAAACAGCTCCAAAAACAAATAAATAACAACAAAAAACCTGTGCTACATGCTCAGAGCAGTAACTGATACAACATTTTGTAAGGAATCAGCAGATATCTTCTGTCCAGTTGCCTTTCCCTGAAGTCCAGTTGATACGACAGTCTTTAGAATCTTTGTAGACATTATGTTTTTTCGAATTGGAAAAGCAGGGACAAAAGGGAAGCCTGGGAAGGGAAGATTTCTTCTGTTGCTGCAAAGACTGCAGATTTGTAGTGGTCATTCAAACAAAATTTGAGAGGATTTGATCTGCCAGAAGTTGTTGCTGTAGCATAGTGTACTTTAATCATTCAGTGACCACACAGTTGTTTGCTTCCTGTCTTCAATCTGCTTTGATTATGTAGGAATAGCCTTTTCATTTTTCATTTTTGTTACCAAATTTTTTAAAAGAATGAAGTCATGATAAAACATGAATGCAGCCAGAAGAAGAACTACTCCACACCTGCAGAGCAGCATAAAAAGGGCTCTCATTGATGCAGATCACAATTTGTGTGTGTTCAGTAGATTTGAACGTATCTCACGGGTTCTATGACTTTCTCTTACTGACATCTTTTTCTTGAGCATAAATACTTTGTACTCACAACCCAGTGAGATTATAATGCTATGAGAAGTTGCAGAAGGACTGTTACTATTAGGGCAAATGGCTTGAAGTATGTTTTGTTCTGGTGTATATGGTGGTAAAATGTGTATTTTTTACAGTCCAACACATTATGTGAGCTGTGAATTGCAGACGTATAAAACACAAAGCCAACTTTGAAATACTTGAATATATGAGTATCCAGTTACCCAAACTATGATACATCATTGAAGAAATGAAGTGGACTTTAAGGCAAATTTATCAGGAAGAAGTCATTGCGTAAAACAATTTCATTCATTAATCCCTGTTTTTAACCCAGTAACATTTTAGTCACTAACTTTCCTCATCAATTAGCAGTTCCTACTGACTAGGAATAGCAAATCATTTTAAAGAAGCAAACATTCTGGACTTTTACTATTCCATTATTATTTAAATCTCATTTTATCCCCACTAGATAGTGCAAGAACAGAAAACGCTTAAGAACTCAAAAATGGGAGAAATAACAGTGTTTTATATTGCTATCCTACAGAAGTGTTACTAAAGTAATTAAGAACTATTACTGCTGTATAGCAACACGGAACTGAGCTTCACCACTGTCTGTAAAAAATCAACTGAAGTGTTTTGGGAAATGTATTTAGTCAGATCTTGTCTTTTTTAGAAAACAGATTATTTTCCTTACTGTTTTCTATAGGTTCTGGATCCCTCAGGGCAAAATTTGAACTTTCGGAAGGACCCAGCAAACCAGCAACACTTGCAGTGCAATTCATAAGTGAAGGAAGCACTCTTTCAGGAGTGGACGTAGAGCTAGTAGGCACTGGCTATCGGCTTTCCCTCCTTAAGAAGAGATTTGCCACTGGTAAGATGCTGACATGTTTATATATTCAAATTAATATGACACATTCTGTAGTGCTGTATTATAGAATATTAAACAGATGGTGCATAAATACTTAACTTTCCTTAAAACATGGCTGAAAAGTGCTCCGTGGTTTTTTATTTCTCCATAGTCAGTCAAACTGCTCACAGGAAAATACTGACAAAAATCTGTTTTATCAGCTGACTACAAGAAAAACCCTGTCTTTATTTTTCAGGACGGTATATGGCAGACTGCTGATGAACCTGTGAAAGTCATGTCATTAAAGGAGTACAGGAAACCCACTCTGCCCCCTCTACTTTTCAAACACTATTTTCACATGCATTAATGTTTTTTAAATGTTGACTTACTTTGAGGGCAAACTACAGGACAGAAAATGCACTTTCAAAAGTCATTTTGCAGAGCTTGTATTACTTTATAATAGCACTGAAGTTAACTTCAACACTGTCTGTAAATGATCAACTGCAATATTGGGGAAACTTTGTTAAGATTTTGGTAAATTTATATAGAAGTCAAAATAGTAATCAATAGTTGTAACAAAAGTATGAAATTGTATGTTATACTGTAAACATTAAACAGAAAAATGTAGGAGAGCAAGTAAGAATATTTGAGCTTTCCGTAACACTCATTTTTCAGATTCCTTAATTGCCAGTTTTTAAAGAAAACAGGGGCAAACTTTTATGTAGTTTTTCCATACACTTGTGCCATAAAAATATTTGAGTTAGAGATGTATAAAAAAATGTAACTTGATGCCCATGTATCATATATTATTAACATGTATGTTGTTTTATATAGTGTTTTTTCTCCTAAGTGCAATGTGTTACAAAATTGCAAAAGACAGAAAAGATTTACTTCTGCAGTTAGTGAATTTTATGGGTGTTGTGATTGTTTGAATTAATGCTGTAGATTTAATTTATTTTTATATGAATTTCATAACATTTGTGCCTTTAAAAAAGCCTGTGCCTATCCAGTTTTTTATTCATGTGCCTCACTTCCTCTTTCAAAGTTTGGCCATTCATGAAGAAAGTGTGGTGTTTGTATTATACAACTTCATAAAATTTCTTTTGATGGGGATTTAAAAGGGAGATCTGCAGAAGTTGGAGGTTGTTTTAAAGGAGATTAAAATAGTGGGTTACTCCCTCATGGGGTAATTGCAATAAATGCATCCATAGTAAAGGGAGATGCATCATGCAGGACTTTGGAATTTTGATATACTAACTTTAATGTCACCAAAGATGAGAATCTTGAAAGATGGTAACGCGTGCTTTTAAAGGAAACCAGCATTTCCCTTTACATTGACTGCATTAAGTGCTTTTGGAATGATGTGAATGTAAACAGTACTTTGGGAGGAATATCATTTAAGAAGGGGATATTATGGCAGCAAGATGACTGTACTGCCATTTCTATTGGTTTTGCTTTTTCTCTGTAACTAGCAGTTTTAATATTTCTCTTCTACTCTTCTTGCCGCAGCCTAAGCACAGAAAAGTGACACATTAGTAACGTTTTTTAAAACAAATTACTAGTTTAGAAAATCTTGTATGTATTTGTATTATCAAATGATTTTTTCAGTGCAGAAATCAAAAGTATTGGGGCAAAGTAATTTAATAACCTTCAAGTGGAAATTTTATATGACCATTCTGAATAGTGATATCTATTTCAAATTCTCTATTAAGACAATAAAACTTGCTTGAATTAATTCATGCAATTCCAGTGGTGAATTGGACTGCTGAAGCTTTACAATAAACTAAGCTTTAGAGAGGCTACATAAAATCTAATGTATGCTATACACTTGGCAGATGAGATTTCCATTATTAGCTCTAAGGATATCTTGAACTTTACACCTGATTGGAAAAGTATATCTGACTTTTAATTTGGTGATTTTATTGAGTGGAGAATTTCTAACAGATGTAAAATGGTACAGTATTTTACTGGAATCATAATTGTAATCTGCTTTGCAATCAAGCTGTTTAATGTGACAACGTTTCACTAAAACGTTGGAAACCCAAAACTGTATAGCTGCTCTTAATGAACTATTACTTCCATTTCTAAGTTAAATGAAGTAGCTACTTTTTAGCACTTTCAAACTAGTCTTCATTGGGGTGATTATAGATACATTTGCATTGGGTGCAGGTTACAATTTTGAAGCCATACAAGTTTATATAGACTTTTTGTAAAGCAATTCAAAAACAATGTAAAAAGTACATGTAGCAATCTGATGGGGAAGAGAAAAAAAGCATGTAGCAAGCTGGTTCTTGCTTGTGTATACAGCAATTTCCTTTGTAGCTGCCTCCGAAAAAAATTGATTTGTAAACACAACTCTAAAGGATCTGAGTTTTTATGGATTATTACTACGTCAGACTGTAAATTAGAGCACACAAGTTTATCGTACAAAAATTGTAAATACTTCTGATTTTTCATAAAATGTAAATTTAAAAAATGTTGCACCCATAATAAACATGTAATATATAATTTAAATACTGATTTATATTGCTTATGCTTTTGCAAGTCAATCCCATCGTATTTCCGGGCGATAAAAATATGGTGAAACTGTGCCTGTACTAAATGTTTGTCAAGTGCTAATTGATTTGTAAGTAATACATAGTAAAGGTAATCTATGAACTGTTTTCTATACTTAAAAAGCAACACAACAAAGCTGGGTGAAAAAACAACTTCTGCGAAGAGCTGCATCTTTACTCTGCTTGGGAAAATGTCTAAAATGTCTTGTGCCTTCACTAAATGGATATTAATAATTAGGATTAGGCAAAACTGCAGAGACTTTGTCAGAGACTTTGTAGACATGAGCTAACTCGTCACTGCTGTCTCTTAATAAAGCTACCAAGTGCTGCACATTCCCTAACTTCCTTAATAAGCATATATTTTGTCGACCGTGCAGTTCCACGAAACAGGAGATTATTTAAGTAATACTGTTTCCATGGTCTGAGAATAATTCTTCAGAGCTGCAAGGACAGAAACTGGACAGAAGTTGGAGCTGAACAAACATATGTTAGAGTCTGTTTCTTTCCCACCGGTCCCACAGTCTATGTAGTTTAATAAGTAATGACTTATTAAATTGACTTCCTCAGCTGGCTGGATGTCATTTCAGTAAGTACCATTCTTGTCACGCTGGAAAGTAATAGTCCCAGGGTTTGATTATTATCTTCTGCTGCAAGATGGGAACGAAGAATGCAAGTGCCCTATGGCCACTGCCCTGTGGCCTGAACAAATGTCCACCAATCTCAGGACTCTGTCTTCAGCAAAGGCAGAATAGTGAACTGTGGCAAGGAGAACTTCAAAGCCTTTTGCTTTCTACTCACTCAACATCCACGGCCATTGGCTAGGGACGTAAAAGGGTGCAGCTCTGTTCAGTCCTTCTAGTAGTCATTTAACTCACTGCGCTGGCATTTCTGTTAACATTTGACTTGTTACTGTAAGCCAGTGCCCAGGTACTACTCAGAACTGGATTTATACTGCTCAAGCAGGGTTGTCATTATCAAAGTGCTTTATCAGGTAGTTTTTTTAGGGGATAATGGACTACTTTTACAACTGCCAAATAACATTTATGTAGAGTATTTGAAGAAGATAAATTATTTGATAATCAGCTGGAACTGTGGGAGTTACAGTATTGTGGGTTTTGCCATCTACTAGAAGAGAAGGTCTTGCATCATGCCTGAAAGCATTACATTTCAAGTTTCACATGTTTGAGAAGTCCGAGATGCATATCTTACTATCTGTGTACCTTTTGTTTTCTTGGCATTGCTAGATAATTGGTTTCCATTCCAGTTGTCATGAAAGGGCAGTTTTACTTTAGAGAACATAAGAAAAAATTCCTGCAGGGACAGAGTAAGCTAAAAACAGTTCAAGGAACTGAAGCAGCAAGTAGCACACTTTCCACAGGGTGCCCTTGATGGGACTGATTTCCAGGACTCTCTATTGAAAACCTGATGTTTATCTACAGCTGTGCATATTATTACACTACTGTGTATTCTTTCTCAATGCTGTTTGACCTCCATGTTTCCTAATATGTTGGTTTTTAAGTTCTCCTTTAGTTAATACCAGTAGAAAGCATCCAGCCTTTAAAGAATAAAGTAATCTTAGAAACACCAGAGGCCTCTTCTGAATTACTTGAAGTTACTACCCAGTTTCTGCTTTTCTTCATCTGTTTTCACTTCAGTATGAATCCGTTATTTCTGGTTTTAAATCAGGGATGACTATTTTAATTATTATAACCTAAAGAATTATTTGTTTGCTATTGTCCTAGTTGTATTTCTTGCTAAAACTTTTGTTCCGTAACTTAGCATGTTTTTCATTTCCAAACCTCAGCTATTTAAGAACACTTACTGATAAAGGCATCAAATATAGAATCATACTTTGTGTTAAGGTTCCTGGCTGGATGGCAGAACCACAGAATCACAGCATGGCCAGGGTTGGAAGGGACCTTAAGGATCATGAATCTCCAACCCCCCTGCCACAGGCAGGGCTACCAACTTCCCCATTTAATGCTTAGGCCAGGGCCCCATCCAACCTGGCCCTGAACAGCTTTAGGGTCGGGGCATCCACAGCCTCTCTGGGCAGCCTGTTCCAGCACCTCACCACTCTCTCTGTAAAGAACTTCCCCCTGACATCCAACCTAAATCTTCCCTCCCTCAATTTAAAACCATTTCCCCTTGTCCTGCTGTTAACCACATAATTCTGGCAAGCAAGTCCCATGACTTCATTGAATTTGTTGTTTATGGTCAGTTCAATCTAATTCTATAGGCAGGTGGTACTTCAAGGTCAACTTGAGATTTTGTTCATGCTTATAAAGCAACAAACCCATGACTGACATCTCTATGCTAATTAAAAACAACTGAACTCAGTTAGAACACAGCTTCACAATGCGCCAGCTGGGCTGCCTGGTACTGCCAAAACACAGAAGCCACGCTTCTCTTCACTCACCACACTTTGCACCAGCTCCAGCACGCTTTGTACCTTCCTGGGAGCCAACTCCACTCACCGACCAGGCATAAATCACATATATGCTAGGCTAGCCATCATCAGGGTCTGGCAAACACCTCATCTAAGAAGGGGCTGGGAATGAGATTTCGTTTTTGCAGCAACACATTGTACTCCTGGCTCAGATGCTCACTAAACCACAACCGGAGAGAACTGAAATCAGCCAGCTCAGGTGACATAATGAAAGACCTTTCTTAATAGTGGCCATGAAACCAGAAGTTTTAAGTTATAAGAGACTGATAAGAAAAGCAAATAAGCGCTGGCGATAAGGAAGACCATGTAGATAGTTTCATTGAAGGTGATGGAGTTTATTTCAAAAAAATAACAAAAATCTTTTCCACTGTTTTACCAGACCCTTACTAAATGAAAATGCCAGAATCAGTAAGAACACAAAATACAAAAAATAAAAGTGCCTAATAATTACTTTGTCACATTTGTTAAATGACACCTAAATTACACGGTGAAAATATTCTGCAGTCCAACAATATCCAAATGAATGTGAACAACTCTTCTACTAAATATTTTTAAACCTGCAGATCAGATGACATTCAAGAATTCAGGAAGATGGATAAGTCATATTATACACCATGAATTTTCATTTCTTGAATATTTAAGAAAGCATAAGGAGATTCGAGGAAAGCAAATGCCATATTAATACAAAAAAAGAACACAGAGTATCCCAAGCTGGGAGGGACCCACAAGGGTGATCGAATCCAGCTCCACACAGCACCGCCCGAAGTCCAACACTGTGTCTGAGAGTGTTGTCCAGATCATAAAATTGCCAAGGTTGGAAAAGACCTCCAAGAATATCCAGTCCAAGTGTCTAAGTGCTGCATGAAATCCAGCAGCTCAGGGCTGTGCCCGCTCTGTGCGGTTGGCTCTTTGGGCTGCCTGGCACGCTGCTGGCACCTGTTCTACTTGCTGTCAACAAATACCGCAGATCCCTTTGAGCAGGCTACTCTCCAGTCTCTCACTGATCCAAATAACTGTAATAGAGATCTTAGTGAGAAAACTGAAACACAGTTAAGACAGTAACTAATCTTGCTATTTGATTTTTATACAAAGGATCTGCTAATTTTTAAGACATACATTCTAATTTAAAGAGGAAGTGATATGGAATTGTCCCAGCCTGCACTTCACTGGTTGTATAAGAAAACTGCGGTGGTATATATAAGCCGTAATTTCGAACAGAACTTCATGAGAACTGTCATAGCTGCAACTCTGATAAACAATTCTCCCTGGTCTATAACTTCTTAAAAATATAAATATTTTTTCTTTGTTTTTGAAAATTTACAGATCCTTCAGAGTACAGTTCATTCTTCTTTTAAAACTGAAGCTGTGTACCCTTTAAATGTTACGTCAAAAAGACAGCTTGCAAGCTGACATCATCATAGTAGTTTGGGTGAATCGTCTACACAACAGGAAAACCTTAGAGGGAGAAAAGGTCAGATGCTCTGCATGATCTGTCTCCTTCAGATCAAATCAGGAAAAAATGTTGAAGAGATGAATACAGTATGTCAAAGTTGTATTACAGACAGTAAATAGCATTTTACTAACAAATTTTACCCTTTCATAAAATCATGGAGTCACAGAATGGCTTAGATTGGAAGGGACCTCAAAGATCATAAATGTCCAACCCCACCCCCATTCTGCAGGCAAGGCCACCAACCTCCCCATTTAATACTAGTCCAGGCTGCCCAGGACCCAATCCAGCATGGCCTTGAACACCTCCAGGGATGGGGCATTCACAACCTCTCTGGGCAGCCTGATTAAGCACCTCACCACTCTAATAGTAAAGAGCTCCCCCTGACATCAAACATAAATCTTCCTCAAAACAATTTAATTTGTCCTGCTGTTATTTGCCCTTTCAAAGAGTTGGCTCCCCTCCTGTTTATAGGCTCCCTTTAGGTACTGAAAACTGCAATGAGGCTTACCTTCTGCACTGAGGAGGTTTAGAGCATGAACTGTGCTCAGCCTCCATGACAGTCGTCGTGCTGTCATTTCATAGAATCATAGAATTACAGAATGGCCTGGATTGAAAAGGACCTCAATGTTTTTACTGTTGATTCCAATAAAGATCTGGAAACAGTATCAATTTGTGGATGATGCTAAGCTGGAAGGACTTTTGACCTTCTTGAGGATAGAGAGGCCTTGCACCGAGATCTGGAGAAAATGAGGGTGGTCCCCATCTTCACAAAGAACAGCAAGCGCTGGGCTCTGTGCCTGGGATGAGGTGCCCATGGCTCTGTGTGCGGACATTGGTGGTGAGGGGCTGGAGCACAGCCTGGCAAAAAGGGATCTGGTTTGATGGCAAATTTGATGGTCCCTCGGTGTGCTCAGCCCAGAGCAGAGCAGGTTGAGGACACCACTCATGGCGGCTGCAGCTCCTCACAAGGAGCGGAGGGCAGCACTGAGCTGTGCTGCCTGGTGACAGCGACAGGGCCCGAGGGAACGGCATGGAGCTGTGCCAGGGGAGGGGCAGCTGGGGGAGAGGGACAGGGTCTGCACCAGGGCGGTGGCATGGAATGGGCTGCCCAGAGTAGTGGGCACAGCCCTGAGCTGCTGCAGATGAAGGACTGTCTGCATTTGGGTGGTCCTTTGTGGAGTGAGGAGTTGGACTTGATGATCCCTGTGGGTCCTTTCCAAGTTAGGATACTCATAGAATCATAAAATCATAGAATGGCCTGGGTTGAAAAGGACCATAACAATCATCTAATTTCAACCCCCCTGCTATATGCAGGATCGTCAACCACCAGACCCGGCTGCCCAGAGCCACATCCAACTTGGCCTTGAATGCCTCCAGGGATGGGGCATCCACAGCCTCTTTGGGCAACCTGTGCATCACCGCCCTCTGTGTGAAGAACTTCCTCCTAATATCTAACCTAAACCTCCCTTGTCTCAGTTTAAGACCATTCCCCCTTCTCCCACCACTGCCCACTCTCATAAACAGCCATTCCCCCTCCTGTTTATACACTCCCTTCAAGTACTGGAAGGCTACAGTGAGGTCTCGCCAGAGGCTTCTCCAGGCTGAACAAGCCAGGCTCCCTCTGTCTGTCTTCATCGGGGAGGTGCTCTAGTCCCCTGATCATCTCTGTGGCTCTCCTCTGGACCCTCTCCAGCAGCTCTGTGTCTTTTTTGTATTAGGGGCCCCAGTCCTTGATGCAGACTCCATGTGGGGGCCCAGAAGCTCAGAGTAGAGAGGGACAATCACCTCCCTGTCTGTGTTGACCACCCCTCTTCTGATGGAGCCTTTGCCTTTATATATACCTGACTAAAACACCATTAAGCCTACTAGGGATGTGCACTACATGGTAGTGGGCTCTGCGTGATGAGGTTCACAGCCTGGTCTCAGTCTCAGAAGACATACTAAATGTTATGGTATCGATTTTACTTATTCAAAACAACAGCTAATCTTGCACAACAAAACCGAGTGAGATCTGGATTTCCCTGTGAAAGTTCTCCTCTTTGAATAATAAGTAGGAAGACCTCTGCCACCACAAAGTACAGCAACTCTACAGCAATATACTCTCCATGTCCTGCTTACAATCACTTTTCTGGAACAGTCAGGATAAGAATAAGAAAGGAGCAGTCTGGAAAACAATTGAATAAAGTTTGTTTTAAGGAAAGAGCATCTCCCTCGGATCACACTCCCATGCTGTCCTCCTTCACATTAATGGGCTGTTGTGATCGTGGGCACCTCAGTGGTATCCCACTTCCACTAAATGGTTACTCAGAAAATGAAGGAATTTGTTAGACACTGAAATGAAATCTAGAAAAAAAATCTAGATAAAAAGAGATGCTATTTCCAATTCAATGCATTAATCCCAAAAGAGCATCCTTATCTCTGATACAAGTTGCTGATAATACACAATGTCACTGCATCTCCTCTGTCAACACTGATCCTTTTCCTAAGACAAAATACTGTATTTTGACCATCCAATTCAAGCCAGCTTTTGTCAGTTCAGATCTGAAAACAGCAGATCTTATCATGTACTTCCAGACACTTCCCAGCTGCACATTTCATTCCAACTGGGATCTGCCCTCAGTCTGACTAGTTCAGGATTTCTCTCGTGTTCAAATTCTGCTGTAATTCTAAGAGTGAATTCTACATCCTGCACCACAGCTCCAGAGAATTCACAACATGGGAGGACAACAACTCCCAACAACTACGGATGAAGGAAATCTGCCAGACCAAAGCACACAGCTCTGAGCAATCTGAGCTGGCTGCCAAGAAATGAGCCCCTGGAGTCCTTTTGCCTGGACCAGGACAGCTCATTCGTGGACAAGTTAATTGAACACAGCAATCACATATCAACTTGCATTTTCTCCCGATTAAGTATGTATCCAGCTACTGACCTGGTTTTCCTTTTGGAAATGGCTTTGACAGTGAAACCTTAAAGAGAGCATTTCACGTCCTGCAAGACTGCCTCAGAAATGTGCCACTTAGAGTGGCATCCTGTGTCTGTGTGTGCACCAGTGGAAGCAGATGGAAGCAGAAAGAAATCATACTCTTTTCATGAAAGGTGACCACCCCATCACCCCATGGCTCTATGCTTTCCACTGTCCTCAGGCTGAGCTCTGGCTGTAGAGGCAGCAGGCACAGGTGCATGCAGCAGGCATGGGTGCACGCAGGGCTGCCCTCATTCCTCACCCCATGCTGTGACTGTTCGGTGCCATGGGCTCTGAGCAGTACTAGCTGGAGGACCACCATGCCCCACTCTTTACATGGAGTGCACGTATGATAAAGATCCCAACAGATAAAGATGTGGACGTGAGATATTGGACTGTCTCTACT
The DNA here is from genome assembly GCA_035772895.1 of Perdix hodgsoniae. Classification (NCBI taxonomy): domain Eukaryota; kingdom Metazoa; phylum Chordata; class Aves; order Galliformes; family Phasianidae; genus Perdix; species Perdix hodgsoniae. The sequence continues at coordinate 16,481,956 of JAPSGF010000003.1, forward strand.
GGCAAAAGCAAAGTTATTTTTGTTGGGTTGTTATGTACCTCCTCTTAATTTTAGAGATTTTTAACCAAGTCACCACAGAGCCAGCCTAGCTATAAGCACTCCTAGCTGAAGAAAGCAGCCTCACTGCCTGTGTCGCTGGGTCCTTTCCTGTCCTCCTTCATGGGACAACAGGACAATGCCAAGACCAAGGATGCTGCCCTGGGGCACCAGTGTCAGGCTCCCTTCCCTCCCTGTGCCACCAACACAGTACTCCGTTCTGTGGTTCCTTTGTAACTCTCTGCCAAGAGGCTGCAAAGGAACGCTTTTGGGTTTGGTTGTGTTTGGATCAAAGCTGACTGACTGTGGGCACCAGTGTTTTTTGTCATTCCTGTGCATGTGAATTGGCAGTTCCAACAAAACAAACCCTTTTTTATCCTTATATTTCTAAGTATAGATCTTTTGAGTATAGCAGAGCTCAAATAATCCAAAACACAGTTCTTTTCTATTCAGCTTAGCTTTGTGTAACCACACACACCGGGTGCTTGCCGTGAGTAGGCAATTCAGAGATCAGTGTGGGCTGGAGAACTGGATCTTCTTCATCCTCTGTGCTATCACCTGATTTGTTCTGCACTGTCAGAGTAAGCAAGCTGCAATCTATGAGGTACAATTCACTGCACATTATGTCCACGTGTTTTTCAACATATCTTGTTTTAAAGCACACCAAGGTCTTACTGACACAGAGCAAGTGTCCAGGTTTTGACTGGAAAAAGAGAACTGTCCCCCAACAGCTGTCATGGTGCAGTCTTATTGATTTAGGATGAAAATAATGCTAGTAACACAGAGATGTTTTGGCTATTGCAGTGCTGCACAGAGCCATATCTTTGCCCACAGGCTTTACGTTTTGCCAATTCTCTCCTGCATTTCACTTAGGGAGAGTGAGCAAATGTCTGTGCAGGGCACAGCTGCCCACCGGGCTGAGACACAACAGCAAGTAGCACCAGCATCCAGCCAAGGATCGCGTCTGGTTTCAGGAGTACAGAGCAGCAAATCTTCCAAGTGTGCTGAAAACTACAAGAGCTGCATGTTTATCATCAGGCCACAGTAGCACAGCCTGGGTTCTCACACATTTTCATCTAGACAAGTTGTGCAGATCATATTTAGTGTTTTGAACTGACACACAACCACAGCACATTCTGTATTTTACATGAATAGTCTCTAAAGAGGCAAGATTTCTCCAACAGCTGTAATTTTACTGATCAGTCTCATGTTGCTCATAACACACTAATTCGCCCTCTGCATTGAGGAATTTTAGAGCACGAAGCATGCTCAGCCTCCCTTACGGTCTTGTACTTTCATTTCATAGAATCATAGAATTATAGAATGGCCTGGGTTGAAAGGGACCACAATGATCACCTAGTTTCAACCCCCCTGCTATGTGCAGGGTTGCCAACCACCAGACCAGGCTGCCCAGAGCCACATCCAGCCTTGAATGTCTTCAGGGATGGGGCATCTACAACCTCCTTGGGCAACCTGTGCCTGTGCATCACCACCCTCTGTGTGTCACAAGTCAAGGGACTAGACAGGCTTCATCCTAGGGTGCTGAGGGAGCTGGCAGGGTAACCGCCAAGTTGCTCGCAGCCATCCACCAGCGCTCCTGGTTATCTGGAGAGATCCCAGAGGATTGGAGGCTTGCCGATGTGATTCCCATCTACCAGAAGGGTTATAAGAAGGATCTGGGGAACTACCGGACCGTCAGCCTGATCTCGGTATCAGGGAAAGTTATGGAGCAAATCATCTTGGGTGAGATCACACAGCATGTGTGTGGTGTCCAGAGGATCAGGCCCAGCCAGCACAGGTTCATGAAAGGCAAATCGTGCTTGGCCAACCTCATCTCTTTCTACGACTGGGTGACCAGCCTGGTAGATGAGGGAAAGGTTGTCGATGTAGTATATCTAGACTTCAGCAAAGCCTTTGACACAGTCTCTCACAGGATTCTTCTGGGGAAACTGGCTGCCCATGGCCTGGACAGGTGTACTTTTGTTTGGGTAAGGAACTGGCTGGAGGGCTGTGCCAAACAAGCAGTGGGTAATGGAGCTAAGTCCAGCTGGCGACCTGTTACAAGTGGTGTCCCCACAGGGGACAGTACTGGGGCCCATCTTGTTTAATATCTTTATTGATGACCTTTATGAAGGGATTGAGTGTACCCTCAGTAAGTTTGCAGATGACACCAAGTTGGAAGGTAGTGTCAATCTGCCTGAGGGTAGGGAGGCCCTTTGGAGGGATTTAGATAAGCTGGATCGCTGGGCTGAGGTGAATGGGATGACAATGGTGAATGGGTTCAACAAGGCGAAGTGCCGGGTCCTGCGCTTTGGCCACAATCACCCCATGTAGTGCTATAGGCTTGAGGATGAGTAGCTGGATGACTGTGAAGAGGAAAGGGACCTGGGGGTGTTGGTTGATGCTCGGCTGAACATGAGCCAACAAAGTGCCCAGGTGGCCGAGACGGCCAACAGCATCCTAGCCTGCATTAGAAATAGTGTGGCCAGCAGAAGCAGGGAGGTGATCATCCCTCTGTACTCAAAGGACTAAAGGTGAGGCCACACCTTTAGTACTGTGTTCAGTTTTGGGCCCCTCACTACAAGAAAAACATTGAGGCTCTGAAACATGTCCAAAGAAAGGCAACGAAACTGGTGAGGGGTCTGGAGAACAAGTCTTATGAGGAGCGGCTGAAGAAGCTGGGATTGTTTAGTCTGGAGAAGAGGAGTCTCAGGGGAGACCTCATCGCACTCTACAACTTCCTGAAGGGAGGCTGCGGTGAAGAGGGGTTTGGCCTCTTCTCACAGGCAACAAACAGGACCCAGGGAAATGGCTGCAAGTTGTACCAGAGGAGGTTAAGGTTAGGCATAAAGAAGAACTTTTTCTCTCAGAAAGTGGTCAGGCACTGGAATGGCTGCCCAGGGAGGTGGTGGAGTTGCCGTCCCTGGAAGTGTTCAAGAGGCATCTGGATGAGGAGCTGTGAGATATGGTTTAGTGCTTGTGGTAGCAATGGTAATGGGAGGATGGTTGGACTAGATGATCTTGTGGGTCATTTCCAACCTTGCAATTCTATGATTCCACGAGACTATGATTCTACTCTTCCTTTTGGTATTTAACCTGAACCTCCCCTGTCTCAGTTTAAGACCATTCCCCCTTCTCCTACCACTGCCTACCCTCATAAACAGCCATTCCCCTTCATGTTTATATGCTCCCTTCAAGTACTGGAAGGCCACAATGAGGTCTCCCTGCAGCCTTCTCTTCTCCAGGCTAAACAAGCCCAGTTCCCTCAACCTTTCTTCATAGGAGAGGTGCTCCAGCCCTCTGATCATCTTAGTGGCCCTCCTATGGACCCACTCCAAGAGGTTGACTTGTTATTAGACAATACCTTATCATCTACTAAAACAAAACAAAACAAAAGTAACAAACAAAAAAAGACAAAAAACATGCAATTAGTTGTGTCTCTGAAATTTTGTTATGGCGAGGATCTGCCCCAGCATGGTCTTGAGAAAAGGGGCATAACCAAGGACTGTTTAATTTATTTATTTTTTATTTATTTATTGTTTTGCCTCCTGGCTGGCATCACGGCCCCTGTCTGCCGGCCTTGGCTGGCTGGCTGAAGTCAAGGCCCCTGCCTGCCTGCCTTGGCTGGCTGGTTGGAGTCATGGCTCCTGCCTGCCTTGGCTCATTGGCTGGAGTTGCCTGCCTGCCTTTATTGGCTGGCTGCCTTGCACCACAGCTGGTGTTCTGTTGTCAGGGTTCCCATATTTATGGATGTTGGCAGAGAAGTGGCTCATGACAGCATAAAGCCATGGCAATGTGTCCCTAAGAATGTCCTTTGGCAACCAAAACATGGCTGTATTGGATGATTGGTTCCTTTGTCCTGACAGTTGCCCTATTTGTCACCACTGGGATTCTGCGGGCTCCATTTTAAGGCTGTTTCTCCTCAATGTTTTTACTGTTGATTCCAATAAAGATCTGGAAACAGTATCAATTTGTGGATGATGCTAAGCTAGGAGGACTTTTGACCTTCTTAACGACAGAGAGGCCTGGTTTGATGGCAAATAGAATCTGAGCCGGCAGTGCGCCCTGGCAGTCAGAAGGGTCAGCCGTACCCTGGGGTGCGTCAGGCCCAGCACTGCCAGGCGAGGGAAGTGGCTGTCCTGCTCTGCTCTGCACTGTGCGGCCTGACCTCCAGCGCAGGGTGCAGGTTTGGGAGCCACTACAGAAGCTGCTATTAGAGAGTGTCCAAAGGAGGCCTACAGAGATGGGGAAGGATGTGAGGGCACAGTGTTTGAGGAACGGCTGAGGCCCAGCCCAGAGCAGAGCAGGTTGAGGGCAGCACTCATGGCGGCTGCACTGGAGGCCGGTGGTCCTTTGTGGAGTGAGGAGTTGGACTTGATGATCCTTGTGGGTCCCTTCCAACTTGGGATACTCATAGAATCATAGAATCATAGAATCATAGAATCATAGAATGGCCTGGATTGAAAAGGACTATAACGATAATCTAATTTCAACCCCCCCCCTGCTACGTGCATGGTCACCAACATGGTGCCTGCTCATCAACCCAAATGACAATGTTTTTAGGGCATTTTCATAGGTGTTCCCGACTTCCCACTGTTCTGGACTCCCTGTCACACTCCACTTGTGAGTGCACCATACATTTCCATGGCTCTAGAGCAGATTTCTATGGCAGTCCAAAATACTTCCTTTTCTCTATTGGCAACAGTGCCAAAAATCTCTGTCTTACAGCAGTGTACAGGCTTTGCACACCAACTCTCTGGATGCTTTCTGGTACAGAGAAAACAAATTTAGCTTCATTTTTGCCAAATATTACTGCTTACTGTCTGGAAATATAATATGTACAACTGCAAACAACTCACATTTGAACAGCTTCTATGTTAAAAGTTAAAACAATTCTTATCTGAAATCACAAGGTCTGACTCAAGATTGCAGTTTTATGTCCACTGAGAACTGAAATAAGGCTGAACAAGGAGCTCATAGCCTAAAGAAAAGTATTCTTGAAATCACTTCTCTCATCATTTGATGATTCTCAAGGTCCCTTCCAATCCAAGCCATTCTATGGTTCTCTCATCACTGGTGTCAAGTCCTGAAGTTTAATACTACAAGCCCAAGCAGTAGATGAAGGGGAAGAGCTAATTAAAAGCTTTGCAGAGAAACACTGTCTGCATGTACACGCTAACCAATAAGCTTCCTATATTTTGTCAGAAAGACAGACTTCCTTTTTTTTTTTCTTTCTTATTAAAAAAAATAATAAGTTTTAAAAGGTGTAATTTCTAACATATGATAGGTTTAGTACAAGAAGTATTTACACAATAGGAAAAGAGAGAGGTCTTGTAACACAGTAGTAATCCTCTCGTTTAATTACACCAAGCAACAGAAGAAAGTTCAGCCTCACTGGACAAAACAGAACTGAACACCAGGGAAACGTTTTATTATTAAAACTATATTGGAAGAACAATAGAACTAGAATCAGATAATAGAAAACTGGCACATAAAATTAGATCTCCATGTGGCACAGTTGGAGTCTGATTTTACACTGTGACACCCCTTTTCTCTTGCAGCTCTTCTTGTGTTCACAACAAAGAGTCTTCATCCTCTTTGCTCTCCTCAGGCATTTTCTTCCTGCTTTTTTCTTCACAGAAGGCAAAAACCATTTCCTCCCTGTCTCTTCTTAGTGTGGCATGTTTCACAGCCACATCTGAGCATTTCACATCTGATGCCCAAAACAGTGGCAGCTGAGCTGGGCCATAGAGTAAAATCCTGAATCCTGAAGCTCTAGAAACTTGAAGCCTTTTGCCCCATGACAGGTTCCTTCTTACACCCCACACATATTCTTACACTTAGTGAGTCCTGTCTTTTTTTTTTTCACTCTGCTTTTCCACAGTTTTAACTCAAATTCAGAGGCTCTCCAAAACCACAGATACCTTACCCTTCCTGGTCTCCATGCATAACAAACTGTCTCCCTATCAAAAAAAGACCTTACCTCGCTCCCTTCCCTCTTGCCACCTGCTCTGCACGCACCGTTCCACCTTTCACCCCACACTGACTCCTCTCCTGACTCACACACAGCCACCCTTCCCTTGTAGCTCACCAGCCGCCAGGCTGGCCCCAACCAGTGGGGCAGCTTCCATCTCATGGTTATTCAGGTCCGGCCAGTGGCACGTGCTTACAAGTGGCACATCTTCTTTGTCCTCTTGAAGAGTTGCTCCCAACTGTCTGCGCCTTTGCCTGCCCGACTTTCTTTGCCTTTCTTCCTGTTCACTGCCATTCTCTGACCCTGCACCTCCTGTTCATTGCTGTACTCTCTTCTCTGAGGCTGAAGCCATCCTCCTCCTCAAACGCTGCCTGCACCCAGGAAGCCGGAAAGAGATCATCCCCTCCCATTGCCAGGTGTTGAACCACTAGAGGAAATCTGCAGTGCATCAGATAGGCCTGTCTTCAGTGCCTGACAAGCTTCCAAATGTGCTGAAGTGTTTTCTTTTTCTTTTTTTCTTTTTCTTTTTCTTCCCAAGAGAAGCAGTGGTGCCCCATCCCTGGAGGTGCTCAAGGCCAGGCTGGATGGGCCATGGGCAGCATGAGCTGGTGGGGCAGCTCTGCCCACACAGGGGTTTGGAACTTCCAGCCCATGTTATTCTGTGACTATGATTTTTCAATTACTGAACCGTCACATCATTTCAGTTAGAAAGTGCCTCTAAGGTCACCTAATCAAAACATCACAGCACCAGCATGTAACTGTTATCAGTCAGACTTCCATACTACCAGTCTCATAGGCAAGAGTTCCACAAACCGGAGCGAGGAACCCTGCTGAAACGCCAGGGCAGGCAGGAGGAGCACCAGCCACGAAGGGGCTGGCTTCTCCAGGCCACGAGAGGCCAGAGGGGACTCAGCACGAAACGCAGCCGGCCGGGTCGAGGAAATCCTCGGCCCACGAGGAGCCTTAAGGGGCGGCTGGCGAGTGGTTGAAACAACACAGCGTTACTCAACCGAGAGGCGCGCTGCCAAACGCACACCACTCCACGCATCCCCCGCACGCCCCGCACCCCGGCCGCCCACGAGCCGGGCCACGTACGACCCTGACGGCGGGGGAAACCGAGGCGACAGGAGGGGGAGGGCGGCCACCGGGCGGGGCGTCCTTGGCGGGGCGGGCGTGGACGGGGCGGTGCGAGGCTGCTGCCTCCACGCCGCCTCCGCTCGGTGCTCATAGCCGGGCCAGGGCGCTCAAGAAAAGGAGCTGGCTGAGCCGCCGCTCGCGAGTCGGCTGAGCAAGGGCGGACAGCAGGCAGGCAGACAGACAGACGGACAGACAAGTAAGACCTCGGTCGCCCGCCCTCCGTGCCCTGTCCGCACGTGCTCCGATGGCACTCGGGGCTGTGCGGTGCGTGCTGCCTCCGCGTACCGCCATGGCGGGGTGCGGGCAGCGCTCCGGGCAGCGAGCGGCGGGAGGGAGCGAAGATGGCGGGCGGTGGTCCCCGTGCTGAGGGACAGCTGCGAGGGGCGGCGGAGGGCAGCGGTTCTGGGGGGAAGCCGGCGGGGCTCCCTGCAGTCGCGGTCCTGGGCTGCGGTCCTTCCCTCTGACCCTCGGCACCCGGAGGTCAGCCTGCTCGGGGGGTTCCCCCGGGATGGTGCTTCTCCCAAATAGAGCGAAGCTTGGTTGCTTGTCCGTGGCTTTTTGCCCAAGGGGACCTCAAGAAACTCGCGAGAGGAAACTGGGCTGCTTTTGGGGTTGTGCGTTTTCCCGATGGTCACAAATGTGTCATCTCGCAGGACTGTAAGTCTGTCTGCATCTGCTTTTTGTCGCTTGATGCCCATCACTCCCTTCTAGAAGTTGCCGTGGAGTGCTCTGCCTTGCTACCTGTCAAAATAAAATCTGGCTGTGGTTTTAATTGTGTGCATGGGCTTCACTTCCCTCTCACATCTTTCTGTTCTCCCTACAGGTGCTCCCAAAAGCAAGTGCTGCTTTGCCCCTCTTTGCTGCGAGTGTCTCGTAAGCAGCATCTCATTGCCAGGGACCCCGCTCAGCTCTCGTTAAACGTGAGTCCTGTCCTTTTCTGTATGGCATCCAGCCCATCAGCGGGTGATCTCTGTCTTGCAGGCTCCTGCCTCTGGCCCCCTTCCTTGTGTCAGTGTCAGGGCACCTTCCCAGCCGAAGATGGGAGTGGGGACTTTTTGTAGACTAGTTTGTATTTTAGCTATTTTTCTCCTATAGCCTGCTGGGATGATGTTGGCAGCTTCTTCAGGAACTGTAGCTGTGTCTGGCATCAGACAGAATCCCTGATGCTCTGCTGGTCTGTGGTGAGAAGGATTGCTTGTGCACATGTGTCTGAAGACTGGCAGGGTTATTCTGCTTTCTGAAGCGTCCCTCTGTAGCTGTTTCTCAGCACTTCCCCAGATGCTTACCCTATCCCACCTGCAATGTTCGTGGGTAACAACACAGTATTGCCCTTACTCTGTGAGCTGATAACCATTGTTTTGTCAGCTCATACAGAGTTTCTTTCTGTGGCATCTGCAGATTGATTAGATGTCTTTGTGCACAGCTTATAAACTTAGAAAACCCTTCTCCTGGAATGCCAGAGTTGTATGCTGTATGAGGTCAGAACAGTGTCAGGCACTAATTAGAGACTGCATATGTATGAGAGCAAATTGGCATCCCAGAACTTGTTAGTGCTTGTAAGTTAGTGCTCCTTAATGCTGCTTGCTTGTAGGTAGGAAATGACATATATCCAATCAGGCTAGTTGGCACTTACTCCTAGCTTTACACACAAGTGATTAAAACATCAGAGGGAGATGCATGGGAATAAGGTGGTAAACTCCAGCTTATTTTAGACTGACCAGCTGAGCTCACAGAAGAATGCCTCTGCTGCCCTTGAATCTAAGACTGCAGTCTTAGGGGGAAAAGCTGTGATGTGATGAAGAACAGAAAACGTGGTGGGGGCAGATGCAGATGTGAATGGAGACGGAAGTTAGATGGAAGGGGAGTGGAGGTGGAATATAGAGCCTGTTAGAGTTTTTGTGTGAGAGTTATATTGAATAAAGTTGAGAGGACTTCCCTCCAGATAGCTTGTCCTATTAGGATTCATGGTTTAATTTCTAACCTGAATTTAAAAAATAATAATCATCATAATCAGAGAATAGCAGTAGTAATTTTCCAGTAGGAGATAAAAAATGGGAAATATGGAGGAAAAGATATAAAAGGAAAACTGAAAGACAGTATGTTACAGTTGTGGACAGTTTTTGAAGTAGTTACATGGTTCTGATCCTTCTGCATGGGAAAAAAAAAAATGGATAAAACACAAAACAGAGACAGCAGTGTTTTAATTCTTCCAAAACCTTTTTCTTTTAATCCTCAGTTTCTGAATTCATGCATGACTGCATGAGGATATCAAATTTCATGTGGGTAAATTCATCTGGTATTTGCAGTGGAAATCTTGGAAAATACAGTGGCTGCAACAGAAAGCAAGAAGTCTTGGGTTTATGAAAAAAACCTGTGCTTTTAAATTTGTGGAGCTGCCTGTAAAGCTGTGATACAGCTTTGTTACACACAAAAACAACAGTGTTACTTCCTCTTCTGTATACCTGGCATAGGCTGGACTTAGAAAAGAATAAAGCACTGTATCATTATGTCTTATAACCAGACCTTCTTTACAGGCAATGTTTCCAGTTCCCTCTTTCCTCATGCTTAACTGCCTCTCTGCTGCTGAATTCTGTTCTAGCAGTTTCTGACCTGTTGTTTCCATGTCTGTTCTCCAGCTTAGGGTAAATATATAGAGGAGACTCCCTTACATCAGATATGCATGTAGAAATACCTGATTTAGTGGAACTATTTCAAGCTCACAATCAACACAAGTTGTTTTCTTAAAATACATCTTGAAACACAATAAATGCAGCTTAATCTTAAGTTGGGTTTACTGTCAAAGATTTGGTGATAGCACAAATGAAAATTAGTCTTCCCTTGGATATTGCAGAGCAAAATCTGTCTTTTTTCTTCAGAAGCACAACAGACTGTTCTGAATGTTCCTTCTCTTAAAAGAATTAAGAAAATATGCACATACACTAACACTTCTAATGTGTGTTTTAACTAAATCTCACAGAACAAGATTAATGGAAGTGAGGCAGATATTGTGTAGGGGCAGTGAGAGCAGTGACTGTTCTACCAAGTCAGCCTCAGCTCTCAGTTATTCCAGCCATTCTTAGCAATGAGAGATTGCCCTCAGAACAGGGAAGAAGTAACTAACAGACCTAATTGACTGGAGCAATGAGCTTCATTAGGGCAAGTTCCTTACTGTTGCTATTTGAGGTAACCAGCCAGGAGATTCTGTGGCTTCCTGCAGTGGCCTTGTTGCTGTTGTACAAGAGCAGCTTGTTTCTTGCCCTTCAAGTCCTGAGCTTGCTGTGCCTTTTGCTGGCATGCTGCTCTTTTCCTCTTCCTGTGCTGCTTGAGGTCCAGCAGTAGAAGATTCAGTAACTTCATCACTCGTGTCTGGCAGTTCATCCCTTTCTTTAAGTGGGAATCCGCTCCTGTGAGTGTCTAAGTAAAGTGACTCAGTGTGTTGCCTTGCAGTGAAGACAGATAATTAGTTAATTATGTATGTGAGTGACTGGTGGGTTTTATGGTTCTGTTTTGTTTTCATCCCAGTGGGACACTGCAGTTCCTGGGAAGTGACAGAGAGCTTGTTGTGGCTGACACATGTTCAACGGTTTGCTTCCAGAGATCGCAGAATAGTTTCTTGTGGAATGACTGCTGTTGAGGCATATGTAAGGAGGAGTCAGTCTAACTTGACTTGTAGCTTGCAGTTGTCTGAACTCAGTGTAGGGCAGTGGAAGCTGGTAGAGGAGAGGCTGAAGGTTAGCTAATAAACAACTGTAGCTAAACCCATTCCCCATTTCCATCTGTGGCAAGCTACTCCAGTAGCTGTGTCCTTCTGATATTTCCAAATTATTAGCAAAGAAGACTGACCCAGGAAACTGCTCGTGTGTGAAGAAAGCCATTAAAACACTGCACTGTGGGCAGGCCTGAGTGCCTCCTGCTGTCAATAAGAGATAAGTTCTACCATGGTATGTCCTGACTTGCTATTTTTCAATCTGAAATTTCCCTTGCTTTCAGGGAGCTCCTTGTGCAGAAAATTGCCACTGTGATTGCAGGTATCGTTCTGATCCCTGTGTCAGAACAGTACAGACTTCCATGTTAGTAATGGCAGCAGTGATTTTTTTTTTTTTTTTTTTTTTTTCTAGAGCTCACTGAATAGCACTCTGTTCCAATTTTCAGGAAGGCTTTCCCTGCCCTGGTATGTCCACATCAGCAGATTGGTTGTCTATATGCACAAAACTACTACTGGCCTCAGCACTAGTCTCTGTTATCTTTTGCTTCTGAATCTAGGCTCTGACAGGCCAATGGGCTTGAAACCTTGTGGGACCACCTTTGTTATTGTTTTTAAGACTTTCTTGCAGCAAAGAGAAAAGGTTTGGGAGCAGGGGAGTTGAATGAAGTGTGTGAGCAGCATGCTTACCAACTCTGACCATGGAATCAGTGAAACTTGTAGTACAATCTTTTGCATGCTTTTTTTGTTTGTTTGTTTCTTCCCTGCAGAATAGAAACAAAAATCCTCCAAGTACTTGCTCTTGTAGTTATGTAGGACAGGAAGCTGACAAGAAAGAAACTGAGAAACTCTCTTGTGCCTCTGGAAGGAGAAACAAGATCTATGCTCTGAAAAGATATGTGTTGCTATGTTTTATGTGTTAGAACATTTACTTGGTAATAAGCCTGGTAGTTACCTGTACTCAGTTGCATTCAGGTTCTTTCTTTCCCTGGTTTTCTTCTCCTACTGTTTACTACAGAAATTTTGCCTAGCTTTCTTCAAGGGTAAAGTTAACCTCTCCTTGTTCTGAATATTCAGACTTTGATGTTAATGTCCCATTAGTCATACAAATGTATTTCCAAAGATACAGTTTGTTGAGTTGTACATCATCAGTTGTGTTGTTTTCAATCTAGTTGTAGCTGGCCTGTCATCTGTTCCTACAGCAACAAAATTAATCAGGCCCTTTATTCCATAACCAAGTTACTGCAAAAGGGAGAATGTAGCAAGAGCATGCAATAGCAATGGGCTCAGTAGCAAGAGTAGCAGTAAAAATCACAGTGTAATTCATTCTGCTATTTTTTTCTTCTTTTGTCTCCTGTATTTTCACATTCACAGATCTACGTGGACTTCCACCACTGAATCCTAACAGGGGGTGGAGGGGAAAAAAAAAAAAAAGAGAAAGAAAGAAACCAACACGTCAGCCTGAGAGTCTGAGGAGATTCGGTTGTAATGTATTCAGTGACTGTTCCAGTACCAGTAGGTGAAGAAAATAATGGACAACATAAGAAATCTACTTTTTTCCTTTTTCTTGTTGGGGCCATATTGCTCTGTGGTGGATTCTTGCTTTCAGTTTTCACCCTTCAGTCATGCCCTTTTGAAACATTCAGTGACTGTAGTGGGGTCCTGAAGGCTTCTGGGCCTGTGCTGGGTGTAAGTGGATTGCTTTGCATTTTAATTGCAAGATCAAGGGCCAGGCTTCATACAAGCCAAAGACAGTTACAAAATGAGCAAATATGTCACCTTTTTTTTTGTCGAGGGAACTGCCAGTTTGCCCAGTTTCTCATCTTTGGATTCCTGCTTTTGACAAGTGGAATGCTGATTAGCATCATGGGCATTTGGGTCCCTGGCTGCAGCCCTGGCTGGCCCAGTGTACAGCTCAACCAGACTATCAGTTCTGATGGGAACCTCCAGGGCTGTGGATTCCTGTCATTTCAAATCCTGGGGCCTTTCCTTGTGCTTACTGGGTTGTGTTTCTTCGTGATAGCTCATGTTAAAAAGAAGCAAAACTTAAATCTCAATGAAGAACCTTTGGAAAATGAAGAACGTACTCAGAGCCCTGAATCTTTTCAGGTTACACTAGGTGAGTAAATAATATGAGAACTTTTAAACTTTCTATTTGCGAGGGATTTACTCTGGTTGTTACATGTTTGAGCAGTAAGCATACTGATACTGTCATCTCCCATTAGACAAGCCAATGGGTGGGTTGCTTTGTCCTAGATGTTTTCTGTATGATCAATTCAGTTGCCTTTCTCCTGAGGAGTTAACCTTTCTTTTGGCAGCATCTGATTGTCTGAGTGAAAGAAATCACATAATGTGGCACAAATGAGTCCAAACTTGCTCCAATCTCACTTCCTTTCCTAGAAAGTTTTGCTAACACTCCAAATCACATATCTCGTGGTTTCTGTGACTGTATCTAAGACTTACGTTAGCCTGGAACTCTGACCCACCTCCCCCCCCCCCAAAAAAAAAAAAAATCATAAGCTTTGTATTATACTTCCCTGAATAATGGCCACCTCTTCTATCAATCTTCAGATGTAATTGCAACATGGTTCTGTTAATTGTAGAGCATATTATATTTAATGAACTATTAAGAGGGAATGATGCTCTAAGTAGTACCCTGCTGTTAATAAACCATGAGTTTATTCAATGTATAGATTATTCTGATAACTTTCTAGTTCTGAGGAAGGATGAATGAGTCAATTTTAGCATTGCTCAACTGTCATCTGTCAGGACTTGAAGTCTAGTAAGCAGAGCAGTTGCTCTTCTGTCTGTCAAACTGATGTACAGACCTATAACCTGATGATCATTCAAAAAAGATTAGGGCTTATTGTCAATTTTGCATGATAAATCAAAGGGGCATAGAGAATCAGTTAGATTACTTTTTAAAGACAATAAAGCAAATTTTGTGGATTTCTTCCTTTCATAATTCCAACAAGAAGCGTAAAACTCAAAGGTTAAAGAATGAGGACTTAATGACAGTCACCGCTGTGCCAGAATGTGCCCCTGCCTAACTCAACATCTGTTATGTTCTGTGACTTGTCAGTGCAAATTGCAAAAATAATAATAATAATGTTTATATGAATCATTCAAGCTCAATGACTGATACAAACTTTATTTTTAAAAAACAAAAACATAAGCTCCTCAAATGCAAAATTGAATTGACAGGTAAGCAACACAGTACACTTAAAACTGAATTATTTATCTATAGTTTTCTGGTACTCATGTTAGTAGTGTGCCTGAGTGATTTGGCAGAGAAACTGTCAAAACATTCAAAATCATAGAATCATAGCAGTTGGAAGGGACCTCTGGAGATCACCTTGTTCAGCTCCCTAATGAAGAAGGTTCCCTACAGTAAGTTGTGCATGAAAGTGTCCAGGTGGGTTTTGAATATCTGCAGAGAAGAAGACTTCACAACCTCTTTGGACAACTTGTTCCACTGCTCTGTGATCCTCAAAACAAGGGACTCTTTCCTCATGTTTGCATGGAACTTCCTGATTTTCCATGTGCCTGTTGTCCCTTTTCCTGTCACTGGGTACCACCAAAAAGAGGGTGGACTCATCCACTTGACCTTCCCCCTCTCCCAGCCTTTTAGATATTTATAAGCACTGATAAGATCCTCTCTGTCTTCCTTTGTGCAGGCTGAACAGCCCCAGATCTCAACCTTTCCTCATAAGGGAGATTTTCCAGGCCCCAGTTATCTCTGTAGGTTGCAGATGAACTCTTTCTGAGTAGTTCTCTGTCTGGAACTGAGGAGCCCAGGCCTGGGCACAGTACTCCAGATGTGGCCTCACCAGAGCAGAATAGAGGGGGAGGATCACTTCTATCAACATGCTGACCATGCTCTTTTTAATGCACCCCAGGATGCCATTCTTGGCATCTTCTTGCCCACCAGGGCACACTGCTGGCTCATGGCCAACCTTTTATCCATGAGCCTTCTCTGCAGAGCTCCTTTCCAGCAGGTCTGTGCAGGTTAGGGGCTGCTGTGTGTGGTTATTCCTCCCCAGATGCTGGACTGTTCACTTGCCCTTGTGGAACCCCATTAGATTCCTTTCTGCTCAGCTCTCCAGCCTGTCCATGTCTTGCTATATGGCATCACAGCCTTCTGGTGTGTCAGTCACTCCTCCCAGCTTTATATTATCAACAACCTTGCCGAGAGTACACTCTATCTGTTCACCCAGGTCACCGATGAAGATGTTCAACAACACGTAATCAGTAATCAAGGTTATCTGTGACTCAAATGTTTTTTATTCTATCAGTACCTACTTCAAGGCTATACTTAAAAAACGCCTGTTTTAGATCATGAGGAAAAACCAGTGCTCGTCTGCTCTTAAGCTGAGCCAACAGTAGCTGTTGTCTTTGTACTTGTTTCTGAGGACAACCAACATGTAAGAGATTTATCTCTTTGCTAAATGGATCACTTCCTCCCACTAAGTAGTATTTTCTAAAACAAATATTCCATTTATGATTGTGCTGCTTTTGTGGTTTTTTGGGTTTTTTTTTTTTGAATAAAACTTCAGTGTACATCTGCACTGCAGAATGTAACAGGTCCTTATGTAGCGTCGCCGCTTTTTATCTCAAAAGTTAGACAAGTACCGATACCGTAATTCTGAAGACAGGAAACATTCTGAAATTCAATTTGGAATAGACAGGGAGCACAGTTTTCCAAAGGTAGTAATTGGTGTTTCTTTTTCATAGGTGATGCAGTGTTGATGTTCCCACCTCCACCACCACCATATTTTGCTGACCCTCTGTCTCCAGCTGTGACACATTGTCTTATGTCAAGTGCTTCACCTGCACCTCCACCATACCATTCCGTATTCAGTGATGGGTAAGACTGTTTTATTGTCTGTTTTCCTGTAGTTTGTTTGTTTTAAATCCTAGATGGATAGGATTATGGATATCCAAGATTATGTTCTTAAATAGTCACTATTAACTCTATGCTAGAGTTGTAGCGTTAGGCACTATGAAGTTTTCTACTACATCATTGAACTTTCTTCAGATACTTTGCTTTACTGGTATTGAAATATCCTAGTATAAAAAAGGAATCACATTCCAAAATATCTTTCACAAAAGTTAAACTTTTGAAGTTTATTATTGGAAGGGCTCTCTGATGATATTCTGTTGAAGTTTGTTTTTTTTTTTTGTGTGTGTGTGTGTGTGTGTATTTTTTTTGTTTTGTTTTTTAAGCCTTAAACCTTATTAGATAAGCCTTTAAATTTATTTAGATATTACTTGATTGGAGTTCTTCCATAGACTGTCAAGGAAATGTACTCCTTGCAGCAGTGCCTCAGTGACATGGTGTCCGTGCTGCCAGATCTTAGGAAGCTTCTGCAGAGCCAATGCAGCAAGCACTTCACAATACATATCCAGATGCTCTTCGATGCTAAGGGTGCTACTTTAGTTTGTGTCCTGTTCTCTTGGTGACTCTTCTGGAAGTCTGTGCTGGCTTTCCCTGATCATTCAGTGACAGTGTGGTCTGACGATATATTGATTCTGTGGAGGAATAGCAGAGAATGTTCCAGGGAGCTTAAAGGGAAGGTTGCAAGCCCAATTTCATCTCAAGATAAGGAGGCTGTCCCATGCAGCCACTTTTCCACGCACTGAGCATAGGTGACTTGCTCAATGCTGCCACCGCCAAGCTTGTGCAGCAAGAGTTTCTGAATAAAGAGTTGCTTGCATCATAAGAATTTGCAGGGATATCTCCTTGTGGGATCCAAGCAGTGGGTTCCTATCTTGAGGGTGAAAGAGGCCACATACCAGAACTAGGTAAGGCCAGGAACTAGATGCCAACACACTTAGAGCCCTCAACTTATTTTCACATTCTTGATGATTCAGAATTTAGTAGACTTTACCCTTTGGAAGGTCCTCTGAGTCTTCTAGGACTTGTTCATCAGGATGTCTTTAGTCTACAAGACTACGCAGCATGTGAGGCACCATCACTGCAGCAAGAACACCAGTCCGCCTAGCTGTGGCCACACAGTAGTAATTACTGGGTCATTTCTATAATAGCTTTCTACTAAACTCCAGATTCTTCTGCTCACATGAGTGGTAAATTCCACAACCATCAATACCAGCTGTCTGCCTCATGTCAGTACTTCAGAACTCTACCATCTTCCACTCAAAACAAGCAAGCACAACCTTGAAGACCTAAATGCCACAGGAGGAGGTTTTTGATAGCAGTGGCGTTTATTCCTCTTACCATACTGTTTGAATCCATGTTTGTGCTTTTCTACGGTAAATTCACACATAGCTTCAGTGCTGTTACTGAGATCTGAGCTGGCTATGCTGTGTTCCTGCTCCTCGTGCAGAATTGTTTGGTGTAGAAATGTACACATGAGCATGAGATGGCTCTGAGAGTCAAACATAAAGAATGAGGTCTTTGCTTTTCTTGGAAACTGCTGAAGTGTAATATGCTGAGGGCCATCTCTAAGGTGAGATGAGCAAGGTACCACAACAGTGTTGGTTGCAACTAACTGAGATCTAATTGAAATGGCCAGAGGAAGGTTGTGAATACCTTGCTGCTCATTTCTGCTTTCATTGTGAGCTTAGTAGTCCACTGGTGTCCAGTTACTTCTGATTCTCTGTCTCTCAGCAGCAGTGTAATTGCATATGTCTAATGCATTGCTGGAAAACTTATAAAAACTTCAAGTTACTTGTAGTTTAAGATCTCAAACAGCTAGGAATTTTTGTTTTAGTTATGCAGTTCTAAGTCTAGTAACCATTTTTCACAAGAGAAGTGGAGAATGGACTGTGGTAGACTGCAGAAATGAAGATGCATTAGGAGTAAAGGTTCAGAGGTTTAATAGGATTGCTCTGCTAGAAGCAGCTAATACCCCTAAGTCAGGCTATGATGTGAATTGGAAAGGAGCTGTTTGCTCTTTCCTGATGAAATAGTGGAATTTTTGTGTCATAATGAAATTCTAATGCCTATGTAAGTTGTTTCAGGGATTTCTAAGAGTTGTGCATTCGTATACATTCATGTAAATCAGGGGTAAATTTCACTTGCTATAGAAGAAGGAACTATATTAATACACAATGTTTTGTTTTATAGAGTGCAGTTTGCTGATGATGGAAGAACAGTTGCTGCTAGAGATGATGAAACTATATATACAATTTCTGGGTGCAGTTCACCTTTGGTTATCTCCCCAGTGCAGTTTTTCTTCTCTGAATCACCTCCAGGCTACGAAGAAAAAACATCAGTGGAAAGTAATGAATATTCCTTTTCTTCTTCTCTTTCATCGTCTTCTGTAGTGACTACTGACACCACCTCATAGAGGACTATCAGGTAGACCAAATTCTCAGATGAAATTGTACACTCAGATTTATGATCTTTAAATTTATTTACATTTTCTAATAAAATCAGTAACAAGGCATTTGTCTGTTTTTTCATTAACAAGCATAAATGATGAGTTTGGGTTTTAAGAAATAAGAGATAATGCTGGGCTTCTGAGTTAGTGGTAAGAAGGGATTCAGTTCACTTCAAGAATGCTGAATGTTCATCTTGTGTTTTACACTTCTGTTTCTGTATTTAGTTCTTTATATAATGAAGGCAATAAGTTGTGACTTTTTTTTTTGCTTATTTTAGTTAAACCTGCTTGGAGTTTCAAAGAAGAAATCATTAGAAAGTGTTTTTATTTCTGTTTTTGTATTACTTTGTGGTAAATACTTGTCTGCTGTTACTGACTTCATATGTTCTCTAGAGCATCAATGATAGCAGTCTTAAAATATGGACTATCATAAGATGGGGAGCTAATATGCTGTGAAGACCTTAAATGGTTACATCTTGGTCTGCCTGGTAATAAACACTACGTGGCTTAATTTAGACACTCTCTGGTCCTTGTGTAAGTATAATCCCCAAGAAAATAACTTTTATCCAGTGGAAGAGTCCTGTGGCAACACTGAGGATGGTTAATAGTCTAACAGTTTAATTATGGTAATGACTGATCTCAGGGAGATTATACTATTGTTGTTGTGGTTTATACAAGCAAGACCAATTAACTTCAAGAGTGAGATTCACTTAATAACAGTATCTTCCAGGAGCAAACATTATTTACCAGCTAATGCAAGACATGCTATTTCATGGAAATGCATACAGCACATGTTCATAGCTGACAAAGCACTTCCTACACCTCCCTGTATTTCTTTCAGAAATACAGCTTTCTTTAGGCTTATCCATACCTGTGTTGCTCCAAAAGTCAGTGGTTACTGCCTGCCATCATGGAATGACAAGGAGCTGCAGGCCCACTTTAGATGTTTGCACCTGTTCCCACGTTGAAAGCTGTGCTTGTAGGAGTTGAGAATAATTAGCAGGAACTAAGCTGCTGTTGGCCTTTTGTGCACTGTGACTTGCTGCAAAGTCTGTTGCAGTCTCCCAGTTTGAAGAAAAACTGACCTAATTCTGTGCCCAGAAACTGAAGGTGACAAAGCTACTATTTCTGCTAGATTCAGTATGAACTTCTACCAGTGTCAGGGCACCCCACAGAAGTGGTCTGTCCTTTACTGAGTCCCTGGACATCTGCATGCTGTGGGACCTCAACTGCAGCAGGATTTGTTTTCTGTCAGGATGAATTCAGAACACTTAAGCTTTGAATTAATGAGTGAGGTTCCCTCCACTGCCTGGAAAAGGCATTTGCCTTGTATTCATATGAAAGTGCTTTTCGCCACCAGAGTAGGGCAGGGAGATGTTTAGTAACTTCTGCATTTGGTCATTTGTTTCTACTTATGTGTTATTAACTCAGCCTTGCTGGGGTAGCAGTTTTTGCAGCAACATGAAGAAACAAATTGGTCAGTGACATGGAGTTGTGTTCAGTCATCAGTAGAACTGAAAACCAGTCAGTGATGAGGGAGGTATACTTATCCAGCAAAGGAGCTGGGGAACTCATTTTCTGTCAAGTTAGATTAAGCAGTCTGTGACTTCTAAACACAGAAATACATCTATTGTGTCATAATCTTCTTCTTTCTTTCCTTAAAAAAAAATGCAGGCATATCTGATTGCTAACTATAAAGGCCTTGTGAGCTGTCTGCAATTCATTCATTCAGTTTTTCCCGAGATGTATCAGAGAGATCAAGCACATCAAGTAAAATATGATGATTCTAAGCTGAGTCTTCAGGATGTGAAACATAATCTTACTATTTTTCTTCAAAGTTATTGTTCTTTGATCTTCTCCTGCGGAGTCTCCCTTGTGGTTCACTTTATTTCTGAAAGTCAGGCTTCCAGAAAAGCTCCTTGGAGGCAGCTGAATGCACCTGAATTTCCTGGGAGTGATGGATTTACTTACTCTTTAAAATGAGACTTCAGAACAGAAATTTCCTATGTATCATCCCAAGAACGTTGCCCACTAAGTAGTTCATCTTACAGCTGTGCAAGAACCTATTTTTGAATTTAGTGGTCATTCCTTTAAAATTCCCTGGGTGTGCTAAGTGCATTTCCATGACTTTTTGAACACTGACAGCTATCAAAGCCAGGGCAACAGCATTTGCTTACTGAGTTGTCAAAATCTATTTCAGTAAGGTCAGAAAATGTGAAAAAAGACTGGCAGCTCCGCATCCACTACTGATGGCCACCACTGCATGAACGAAATTAATAGGAGGAATTTTTTTATGTGGGGAGTGGTGGTAAAAATACCCATACTAGAAAGGAAGCAACACCTTGTAAAACTATAAAAGTAGCTTAAAATAATACAGAATAGCAATTTTATTGAGGAAATGACTTAATTTACTATTACAGTAGTGATGTTATAATCCCCTTAATACCTTAACTTTAGCTTAAGTGCTTGACATGCAAATTCTAGCAAGCAAATCAAGTTAGTTACTGATTCACATACTCAAACAGGCAAAGTGGGAGGTAAGGACTGTTTATCCTTTCTAAGTGAAGTTAAGGTCTGTTTGCATTGTCATTGCTTAGCTTCTAAATGGATCAATATAGCCCTTTGGATATGAGAAGGATTCACAAATACCGGAAGGGATAACTTTTCAAGGATAAGTTTCTTCCTGCATCACCAGCATGCAGAAAGTTTGAAAACAAACTCATCTGTAAAACTGAAATTACAATGATTTTTTTTTTTAATGGTGGCATGTTTTTAGAATAGCCCCATCCTTGATCTCTGTTGCTTATAGCACCATATCACACTATCCCCTTTCCATCCTACTTCTTAAGGTCACTGTTCATGGGCCACATCTGTGTCCAGGCAAACATTTCTGCCAGTGCTTCCATGCTTCTGCAGTTGATGTGTCAGCATTCACGTAGAACTGTGCTCCCTCCTCAACCATACATGGTATATCTGTGTGTTTGTGTATGGAAACACCTTTTATTTGATTGGATGTCTGGCATGACAGCATTCCCTGGGAGATATAAACCCTCCCTGTAGCTAGAAACTGCTGAGGGCAGCTGGCTGAACTGGCTCCATTTGGTATGTTTCAGCATTGGGGTTGGCACTGCAGCAGTACAGGGCCATAGGATATGAGGCTCACTCATGGTTAGCTGATAGTCCAACATGTGATTTGTATTTTTCACTGAAGATGCCAAGTACAGTTTCCTTTCTATAGGAAAAAAAGTTCTTTTTGTCCAACCACTGGCTCTTTAGCCACTCTGTACTGTAAATATTATGGAGTTGTATTTTGTGCCTTCTCTTTTAAAATAAAACCTAGCTTTATTTTAGAGGGTCTATAGCTAAGCCCCTGATTCTGTGTAAGAAATTTAAGAAAACGAAACCTTACTATGACAGGCTGATGTTGTGAACCATGGAAGAATTGATAGCAGATAGAGAGGAGAAAGGAAGGATGACCCAAGGACCCATTAGTATCTGGTAGGAAGACTCTTTAACTGGGTTAGAGAATCAAGAAGGTACAGGAAGCCTCAGAAGAGCTTCTTCCCACAGCAAGACAGTTAAGCAGAAGAACAGTAAGCAAAGCAGTGGCTGAGTTCAGGAGTAAGGTCCCTGAAGCAGGCTGGAGTAACATCGCAGTGAGGTCTGAAAACAGTATCCATTTTGAAAAAGGATCCTGCGGCCAGCTCTGGAGTTGCCTGAAGATAATAGGGCATAGTCTCCCATTTCTCTGCTTGACAATACTGAGAGTAATATTCTGCATGATGCTCTACTGTAATTAAATCAGAGAGACTTTAGAAAACATATTCAAGCCCATTTCCTGAGTTTTACCAGGCTGTTTTCACCACCATTCATTTAGCAGTTATTCCAGCTAAAAGGGATGTGTTTATTAAATCACCATCTATAAGTAAGTTCCCAGAACATCCACTTGGAAAAGGGAAGTATTGGCCTTAAAAAATCAGTTTGGTAATCTGTTAAGACCTTGACATCTGCCTGGCTTTGGCACTCTCTGGGGAAAGAGTGGGAAAAATGTGGGGAGGGTTAGAAAAAAATATATTCTTTACAAGAAAAAGTGAAAATTTCATTTAGATCTTCCTGTACCAAACATCCCATTGTCAAAGTTGAAGTGACAAAGTTGAAGTGTCTTGGAAGAAATCACTCATATTCTCCAGCTTTGCTGCGCATGTCCTCAGCAAGAAATATACCAAATCCCTGGCCACAGACAAGGAACATAGCCCAAGGAGTGCTGCAATACAGGAAATCTCTGACTCCATACAGCATCTGAGCACCACACCACAGAAGGCCCAAGGAAGGGCTCCAGGACAACTCTCTTTTAAATAACGGTTGCAGAGCGCTTGAATGACTGAGAGTAGGAATGTGATACTGCATCTCTGCGTACCATCAGACAGCAATCGTAATACGTTGATTTAAAGAGAAGGTTGGAAAGCTTGGAAGATTAAGCAAACGGAGGCAACAATGATTCATGGTGTGGGAAAACCTGATGCACAGAGAGCAGTAACAGAAGTTCATTACACTTATTGTACCAAATGAAAGGTTAAAGTTTATGTAGGTTTTAGCTATAATTACCAGTGCAATGATGGCTTATCTAACATTTCAGCAGTTCCTAATTTGGTTGTAGTGATATGAACCACTGCATTGCAAACCTTGACCCTCTCAAGTCTTTACCTGGTGGTGGGAGAAGGCCGAATCTGTGATCTTGTCAGAAATTTTGTTGGCACCCTCAGTAATAGAAGAGCCATAATAATGACTCTGAAAATTTCCAGGACATTTTAAAGGGAGTCCAGCATTAATATTTCTCAGGGTCTCTCTGCAGACAAATGAGAAGGACGCAGCAGTAACTCATCATCTCTTCAGAAACTTTTGGTGAGCAGTCGTGTTTGGAACTGATCTTAGAGCACAGTAGACTCAAGGCACTTTCATTAGTTGTGAAGAAGCCATCCAAAAGATGGTGAGTTTTCTAGAGCTATTTTTGTTCCATAAACCTCAGGATAAGCTTGCTTCCCAGAGCTGCTGGTAGCAGGAAATAGCATTATGCTTTCTACCTCCTGAGGAGTAATCTCTGTACTGCATGTGCTTCCCTGCTATGCTAATCAAAACAGATTGGGTAGTGGAAGATTTTTCCTCTGTAAGGAATTACACAGAAGTGTTCTACCAGAACAGTCCGGCAGCAATTACTTTTGTCTGAAATCATTAGGAAACAGAAAGTCTCAACTTCCAATTCATCTGTCTGTTTAATATATGGGAGATAGGTAAGTAATCCTGGTGCTTTCTTGCATAGAGCCCCATCCTGCTGTGATATTTACTGCAGTGGGAGAAGATGGGAACATGCGTCAGCTCACTGTTCAGGTACATGCTGGGTGTGAAATAGCTGCCCTAGGAAACTGTGTTATCCTGCCATTATCGCAGTGCCAGCTTCAATCATGAAGGCCAGGTATTCAGGGAAAGGACAGGATATACCAGCCACACATTGCTGTCAGAAAGGATTCCAACTGATGAAATAATTTCTGAGAAAGAAATAATGTTCCAGGTACTGCTGATTATAACATTTACTCTACAGGTCAAGATCCCTTGCTCTGCCAACATTACAGGAGACATTTCCCCACAGTGACAGGATATCTGGGCTTTATTCAGTCTAAACTCTGAGGAAGGGGTGTCAATTACATAACAAAAAATGTCCACAACTAAGGGGAAATCACAGAGTAATTATGCTGTCTTCAAACAACTCTGGCTTTTGCTGAAGGGAAGCAAAATTTCAACCACAGTCAGCAGTTTCTGCAGTCTTTCCAATGCCCTGTTCTTACTTACCCCTCCATCCACTCACCACCCCCTCTCATCAAACTCTCAGTAAGCTTCCTTTGATATCTGTATAAACCACAGAAGTCTGGGCTGCAGGACTAGCTGCACAATGGTCTGGACCATCACACTTCACAGGGCACTGAAGCACAGCAGCAAGGACCACATATCTTCCTGTAGACATGAACTGCCAAATTGGTGGCCCAAGGAAAGTGAGTGAGTCATTGTGCTGCTATGGAGTAATGTATGTTGTCCATATGTTGGATGCATTGACTGGCAGGGGGCCCAGGATAAGCTTCAGGGACCTCAGCTTCCTTTCTCTCCCATCTGGCACAGGCAGGGTGAGGAAGTATTTGTGAGCGCCAAATTGAAGAAGAGGATAATCAAAAAGATAAGTAGCCATGCAAGGGTGAAGCCATTTCGGAAGCAGTGGTGGTAAAGCAAGAAGTCTTTAGTGGTCACTTCAGGCTCCACTTCCCAGACCTTTATTCTTGTAAGCAAAGTTTATTCTTTCACATGATGGACTCTGTTAACCATACACGCACAGCGTCCTTGTATAATTAACCAGAACCTTCAACTTTTAATGCTCTGCAGAGCACCTTGCAAACCCCTCTCTGCTGAAAAAGATTCATGATACTTGGTGATGGAGCAGAACAACAGCAACGTAGAGGATTTCTCCCTGAATGTGTTTTCTGTCACTCCTTACCCGCCAAGCCGGTCTGATGCCCTGGTGTCAGATGGGGACAAAGCTGGTGCCACTCTGCTTTTCTCAGGTGTGTTCTTGGGACTGGTGGGGATCACATTCACCGTGATGGGGTGGATAAAGTACGATGGCCTTACACACCTGGAATGGACTCAGTTACTAGGGCCTATCCTGCTTTCTGTCGGGGTAACTTTCATCCTGATTGCCGTTTGCAAATTCAACATGCTTACATGCAAGCCCTGCAAAGAAAGAGATGAGAACACGTTAGACATCGAACAGAGCGCAAGCGGACAGTCCTTCGTGTTCACCGGAATCAACCAGCCCATAACTTTCCACGGTGCCACAGTGGTGCAGTACATCCCCCCACCTTACCCAGCGCTGGACAGTGCAGCCGCCAGCCCTGGCTACATGCACCCTGTGCTCAGCTGCTGCGGGGCCGTCTCCCCCGGTGTCTCTCCCATCCCCAGCCCCAGCTCTGCTCACTTCTGCCCTGCCTACTCTCTGGACAACCCCGCTTTCACCTGGGATGAGAGCTGTGTCAGTTACCTCGCAGAGAACACGCGGAACCAAAGGTACATCTTCTGAAAAGTCTTAGCACAGTTGGGCATGGGCTGTATGTGTCTAAAGGTGTAAAGTATGTTTGCAACACAAAAAGCACCTCCCTTTGAATGTTCTTCTCCAGGCTTTTTTTCTCTTGGTTAGGAGTATTTCTTGAGTAGAGAATATTAAGGCATAGAAAATATTTTAGTTCAGGTTAAAATCACTTAAGAATTCTTTCAGTTTTAAATCTATGGAATATCTTGTTATTTTTAAAGATATTTGTATATATGCTCCTGTGCCTGTTTGTTTTTTGTGATTTTTTTTTTTTTTAATAGAATCATAGAATGATATTATATTGAGGAGAACTCAAAGCCCACCCTGTTCCACAATCCTTCCATAGGCAGGGCTGCCCCCCACCAGTTCAGGCTGCCGTGGGCCAACCCAGCCTAGCCTTGAGAATGTCGAGGGATGGGGCATCCATAGATTCTCTGTGTGGCTGTGTCGGTGGCTTTTATTTGCTTGTTCTTAACATTTCTCTTAGTCTCTTCAGAAGACTGTTATTCCATGCCCAGGCAGAGGGTCCCACACAGGCAGAATCACAGCACAGGAGAAGCCCACAAACAGCATTTTCATGAGGATGAAAGGGTGCCAGATTTTCTCCCTGCCAGTCACCCCGGCAGCAATCTTCCAGCCACTATCACTGTCCTAGTTTTTGAGGTATATACTACATCACTGGTATTACAACTCAGTGTGAAACTGCTTTCATCAGTCAAAAGACAATCTTGTAGTTCTTTACTCTTATAGGAAAACATTCAAATTACAGGACTTACTCAGAATTATATCCTTTCTAGAAGTAATTCTGTTTCTTTATCGAAGTCTGTTTGCACGCAGCTGGCAGCCTGTTGTCCTCAGCACTATGCACAACAGACATGGGCAGCAAGAAAACAAAGGTCACCACCTGACATTTTTGTACTTCACAAAAAGATCAGAGCCCCTTGCTGAATCACAGTAAAACGTCATCTTGTAATGATTTCACAAGCAAAACTCACACCGAGGTCAGGAAGTTCTTTGCACAGACAAGGCTGACAGGACAAAGAATGGAGGTTACTTCATGCTTTGTGTTTGATCTTTTTCTTTTTCTTTTTTTGCACCCTCTTCTCTTCCTCTTATCAGGTCAGAGGACAGCTCTGATGAGCCCGAAGAACTTCTGGAAGACCCCTGTGAAGAACTGTCACCTCCTCGTTATGAGGAAATATATCCGCTGTCTTCATAAAGTAACTACTGACAGCAGACTGTGCTTCTGAGTGACACCAACTTCCTAATCCTTACAAACCTTCTCTTTAGCACGTGCACGATATGCAGGTGCGAGCAGAATAATTTCAGCAATACTGAAATGTGCTTCAGTATCACTGAAAACATTTAACCAACCCCTTGTTTTTGTTCCTTATGCTATTTTCTCCCTTGCAATGCAGTTCAATAGCAAAACCGATTAAACTCAAAGATGTAAATTCATTCAAGTTTTTCCCAACAAGGATCCCAAATTCCAGACTTGCTGAGATAATGTGAACAGTGAATGCACAAGATGTCACGATTACTCCTGGACTTCCAGCACCATTAGAGAACATTTTATTTATTCTCAGTGTATTATTGCCCCTTGATTGTCTGAGGAACTTCAGAAGTGCCCAGATGTCTGACCCACAGAAGTGTCCGTAGTGTCTTTGCTCAGCCTGATTCCTTAGAATGGCTTGCTCATGAGCAAGTCCACTCCACAGGTTTGACTTCCTCTGCTTTCATCCAACCCCACAGGTAATTTCAGAGCATTCCATTGAATCAGAGCATCCCAGATGGGAGAAAAAGATCCACGGTGCATCACGCTCAGTTTCTTTCCCTGCCAATGGGGCACAAAGCATTGTCTCCCACCACAAGTACTACTGATGGTTAGGTTAACACCACAAAAGCAAAAGGCACTGTTCTGGAGCCTTGGCAGAAATACGTGGTTCTATCAGTACTGAAGGCATTAGCAGGCCATGCTGTGACCCACAGCAATCTCCTCTGCAGGGGGATTTCTTCAGAGGTGGCTCTGAAGCAACAGCTCAGGCTGAGGTTTTCTCAGAGCACCATGGCAGCTACATGCTGCAGTGGACTTTCTTGTTTAAGTCTAGCTTGCAGGACTAACAGAGTTCCATACATTACATCTACAAATGGATCCAGACCAATGATGGGGGTTTGCAAGTGCCAGAATCTTCAGTGTGAAGGTCCTAGAAAGCTCTGCTCAGGAGTCGTCTAGCCCTCAGAACAATGAGAATTGTCTGCATGGCCTCGCTAGTGAGGGAGGTGTGTATTTGAAGGGAGAGGTACATGCAGAACATCATCCATCGACATGGAGCTTCTGCCTCCATGGTCCTGTGTGTTCTGAGCATACCAAGAGATTATTAGGTTAGATATTAGGAGGAAATTCTTAACTCAGAGGATGGTGAGGCACTGGCACAGGCTGCCCAGAGAAGCTGTGGGTGCCCCATCCCTGGATGTACTCAGGGTCAAGTTGGATGGGTGCTGAGCGGCCTGAGTTGGTGGGTGACAGCAGTGAGTTGGGGCTGGATGGGCTTTAAGGTCCCTTCCAACCCAACACACGCTGTGATTGCAGGAGTCTATGAAGGCCTTTGGAGAAAATTCATGGTTGAAGTGCTACGCTCAGTGGTGCTGCAAACGGCACTGAGAGGCCATACTTGGAATGCAACATTTAAGCTGATTCTGAGCAGGATAAGTAGAAGCAGCAGCAGCTAGTGGACAGTGCAAGAAGTTTTCTCCCTAGGGCAATGTGGAGCATGCTGACTTTCAGCAGCCTGGCATTAGCAGGTAGCTGGAGAGAGGCCAGCACATGGTGCTCAGCACTGTCCCAGTGGGACTGAGTGAGAGAGCAGTAGGTCTAAAATTAAACATAACGTTTCCTTGTGGAAACGTCTTGCTCCCCTTCCAGAACTTACATGGAGGTGAACTCATCCTCTGCAGCAGCAAGCTGGAAGTTCCCAGGTGCCCAGGAACAGACACCTGCACTTAGCACGTAGTGCTGCTGAGTCCAGAAGCACTGTGGGAGCACAGAGGATGGGTGTGATGGGTCCAATCGCAGGACTGCAGTCAGCATTCCTGTCTGATATCTCTCCCCTGCAACAAGAAAATACTTTCTGTCAGAAACCACAGACTTGCCACCACTCTTTGCTTTCCCCACATACATGACATAAGCGTGTTACCCAGGGAAATCAGAGGGTTTATTTTCACGGCATCTAATTGCACTGCTGGAGTAAAAAAGGAAATCCAGAAGGTTGCTCTGTGGGCTTCATTTTTAAGGTTTATTTTTGAAGATGCTAAGCTCATTGAAAGAGTCCCAGGTTTCCTTTTTTTTTTTTTTTTTTTTTTGAGAGATTGCTGAATAAGTAATTTTTAATAAAGTATGTATTAAAATGATCCATAAGATGGATTCTGTCTGGATTCAGTTGTGGTTTTACTGCTGCATGCTTACCTGGAAAGCTCCAGCCTTTAAATTATTCTTACTTACTTAATAATGAGACAACACTCTACAAAGGCATTTCTTCTTCCTCTTCTTTCCGTCTTCTACTTTATCTTCTCTCCAATTTAACAATTCTTATTTCTAACAGCATTTTTATTTTATTTTATTTTATTTTATTTTATTTATTTTAGTGATACAAGCTCACCTTTGAGCACCATGGTCTATTTCTGCCTTACAGTGAGTGACAGAAAAAGCACATTTCTCCAGACCTTCAAAACTGAAGCGAGGTAAAACCTAGGTAAAAAATGATACCAACAGCCTCCTCAGAACAGCCAGGAAGTTGTAATGGAGATGGTACTTAATATATTTATCATTTTTGGAATTGCTTTTGAAGCAAGATTATTGCTTTTCTCAAACCACCTACAGTGCTGTTGCACACCTTGCAGAATGACACTTTACTAAAGTTTCAGAGTAAGGTAAGTAAGTTTTAGTAAGGTTTTAGCCACAAAGTCAGAATGTGTGGTGTGATTATCCGTCGGGATTTTCCCCAGTATGATTCCATTTGTAGTATTTCCACTGTAAGCTGGCTAATACATGAAACTGGTGTCTCTTACTACAGGTGAAGATAGGCACAATGTGTTTTTTAAGGGAAAAATTGTGCACAGACAGACAGGAACCTGTCTCACCATGCCGAATGTCACATGCCAAAATGCAGCTGCAGGCTGCCTGCCGGTTTCTTTTCAGGTAAAATCTAAATCACACCCCTGCTTTTAGAAGTCACATCTGTCGTATCTGAGGGAGCCAGCGATTGCTTTCTGACAAGATCCTAATTTCACCTGCTGTCTCTCTTCTGGCCGTGCTCCCATACACGCACAGAGCCGGAGAAACACCACAGGAATCTCAGGGCGAGGGAGAAGGGCTGAGACCCTCTACAGCGTTATCTTTAAGCCGAAACGGGATTTCGGAAACTGGGGTCTCGGGGGGAGGGGAGGGTAAATCAGAACCCTGAATGGTTCTGCTTTCCCTCACCCACCCTACAGCACGGCGGGGATCCCAGCGCGGCCCCGAACCCTCGCCGGAGAGCCCCGTCCCGCCCCGTCCCGTCCCGAGCCGACCCGGGCGCGGCCGCCGCCAGAGGGCGCCACCGGCCCCGCCGCTGCTCGCCCGGGGGCTCCGTGCGAACATCGGGATTTGCTTTGCGCCGCCAGTGCGAGGTTCTTCTCCTTTGCTACGAAAACTAATGGACAAAAAAAGAAAAAAAAAGCTCTGATGGTAACGATAGTTGGCTTAAGAAAAAAATACCCCATGGAGAATAACATGGTAAAATCAAGAACAGGGTATCAGGGCACTCACTAGAGGAATGGGCTTTTTTAAGGAATTCAGCCTAGGCAGAGATGCTGTGCTTGCAGCTGTCCTCCTCTTCCTTGCCCCCCTCAGCAAGAAGGAGCAGGGGGAGCCTGAGGGTGAAGAACTAGGGCATGCTGTTTGTACACAGCACATGCTTCAGTTTGTGCCTGATGCAAGTAACACTCTCGGCTCCACTTTAACTGTCAGAGCAAATAGATGTCAGCAGGATGTGCTGAGCATCCCTGTGGCCACCCCATTCCCGAACAGGAAGCAGCAGGTCCAGGAGCAGAGCAGGTGGGACTGAGCCAGCTGGGCAGGCACCAGGTTCTGAGAGCCCAGTGTGCATTCACTGCATGTTGGAGAGCTTCTGTCACACTCTGTCCCGTGAACTGGGTGCCTGCTAGTGGCTGAAATACATGAGCTGTTCTCCCAGAGTTTTCTGGCTCGCTTTACCCACAGGGCATCAATCAGCTCACCTGCAGCCACCTACAATGTGGGGGGACTGGAGGTGAGTCTGTCCTGCCATTCCCTGCAGGCTGGGGGCTGGAGCCACCCCCAGGAACTTCCTTGCCCTCACCACCACCATGTGACAACAATACGAATGCTGTTCTTGCCCACACTGCCACCATGTAACGACAGCATGGGGTCAAGGGGAAATTAGTGACGCCACAGCTACTTTTATCTGTGCCATGTGTGATAACTGTAATGAGCAATTGATTACACATACATGCACTGTTTAGCAAACACCGCGGGACACAGTGCAGCAGATCAGCTGCTGTACATCTTTTAGCAGGTCTAGGATGAGACGATTGCTCTCCCATTTGGATTGTACTGTGTCAGATTTATTTAGAACACAGCAGGTTATTTTTGAGCTACCGGACGCCACGCGAGGCTGTACTCACGTTCATGTTCTGGTGTGGGGCTGGCAATGCCTACTGCGCAGCCTGATGTGGGGATTAGGTAACAGGCAGGGCCAGCCACGCTCTAGGACCTGGCAGAACCCACCACCACCGAGCCACCACTGAGAGGCCTCACATGCAGAGGGCAAGTAGGACATGCCAGGGGCTCCCCAAGAGCAAAGCACAGGCCTTCCATGCCAGAGAAAGCCTTAACAGGACGCGGTCTCTCTGAGGACACAGGCAGTAGCAGATAGGCACTGTCTCCACAGCCATTCCTTCTTCCCACCTTGACCATGCTCCAGCCTTGAGTTTCGATTCAGGCTTAGTGCGGGGGGAAGCAGACAGATGCCCAGCTGAAAGACAGCAGGACAGCAGGTGCCACAGCACATCATAGCTGTGTTATAAGTCTTTTCAAAAGCTTATTACTTCGATGATCAATTGACCTCTCTGTCTTTATGCCATCTTCAGGGTGGGAGGAAAATAACTGAAACTATCAGGACTTGGGCAGAAATTAATTTTTGCAGAACTGTGAAGATGGTTGTTGTTGCTGTTGTTTTTGCCACAGAAGAACATTTCTGTGTGGCATTTTCTATGGAAGGGGATTCAAAAAGGCAAAAAAATTACTGTAAATGGTGCTGTCACGTAGCTCCAAATTTGTACATGTGTAATACATTAACACTGTGGTTTTACTAATCTCGATAAAGCATTAAGGGAAAAAAAGGTCATTGCGATGACATTTGCTCAAATACGGCTTACACATTCCCCTTCCCAGATGTTCCTCAGAAAAGCAGAAGCTTTTGAGGTCTTTTCAGTGTGCCAGCAATCCACACTACTATAGCCTTTCTCTGCTCTGTAGGACAGGCACTTTGGGGCTGCAGGGGCTGAGCTGCCCTGTGACAGGGCTGGCTTTGACCAGGAGTCTTTCTCCTCAGGGAGAATGTGCCCCTTCACCATCTTTGCAAATCAGTCATTCTTGTATTTTGTGGACTACATTTGTGTTTGACAAATCTTGAGAGGCATGTGACCACAGAATTCCTGACAGAACGGGTGAGGACAGGACTATGAAATGTCTAGTGCTTCTGTGTTTGTGTTTGCAGCCTGCTGAAAGCTGGGTGTGCCAGGAAAGAGCAGGAACGAGCATGGAGAAGCAGTGTCAGTGCCTTCTATAGATCTTTCTCTTAATTTTAGCAACCTCAGATTCTATCCAGCACCAAGGAAACCACTGTACAAAGGCATAAATGGGCAGGAAAGCTAAAAGACAAAGAAATGGGGACCTGCAGGAGCAAGCATAGCACATTGGTAATGGGGAGGGGATCCTCAAATGATGCAAGTGATCACTTCCTTAAGAAAAAATTCCTTCAGCTCTTGCAAAGAGACATGTTTGAGATTTCCTCCTAAGCCTGTGTTTCTCAAGCAGTTCCACTACATTCAAAAAGCTGGCAGTACAAATGTGAGAAGCATCAGAATATGTGATATACACAAAACCCAAACTCACATGCTCACAGAGCAGAATAACTTGCTTACATCACCCATCAAAGGCTGTGCTGATGGGAACTGAACTAATGTAACAATTGATGAGTGGCTGCAGCACTGGGAGCACCGAAATGGAAAAGATTTGCACAGTTCCAGCTGGGATAAGCAACTGCACAATCCTTTACTCAAATTGTTCAAGTCCTATGCTAACATTAGTTAGGATTTTTCCCTGCCTTTACTGGAAGGTATGAAAAAGTCAAGAAGAGAAAGCGAAGTAAATCCCAGCAATGTAGAAAAGAGAGAACTAGTTAAAACATACAGGAAAAAATGTACTCCTTTTACACATTATGCTACCTGCTTTAAATGCCTCCACCTTCTCAGTCTGTGCTCTGTGTGTTGCACTTAATATTGACAGTAAATCAAAACCAAGCAATAAATGTGTTAATGTTTAATGTTTACTTAGCCCTGCAGAACAGGAGGTGGTGACCCACAGGGCAGCATTGCTAAGATGTTTTGGTTTTACATTACATGTTCAAGTATTTTATGTTACTTTTCCACTATTTTCACAAAAAACAAGCTCTCCTCCGTCTGCTTAGTAAAGAAAAAATATCCAAATGAACTTCAAAACTATGCCCCCGCTACAAAATGAATAATGAAACTTTACCCTATAATCATAACTTCCCTCATCAGAGTCAGGCTTGTGGTTTAATTGGATAATATTTCACTAATAATATCATATCAAAAATGATTATCAGCACGTGTTGTTGGTGCAGGTGTAACTTAAGGAGTTCAGGCTCATTTTATCTGGCATTAATCTGCTTATGTTGGTGTTGGGAGCACTAAGTCCCTCAATTTTTCATAGCAGGCAACAAAATCACACTTCCACAGAAAATATAAATCAGAGACTGTCTAAGGTGCCATAAAACAGCTGACAGAAATGTTTATGGTTGCCAGATTCACTGAATCACAGAACTGTAGGGGTTGGAAGGGACCTCTGGAGACCATCCCACCTGGCCCCCTAATAAACAGGTTCCCTACAGCATGTCACACAGGAAAGTATCCAGGTGGGTTTTGAATTATCTCCAGAGAAGGAGTCTCCAAAACCTCTCTGGGCAGCCTGCTCCAGAGCTGTATCACCCTCACAGTAAGGAAAACTTTCCTCATATTCATATGAAACTTCCTGTGTTTCAGTTTGTGCCCATTGTCCCTCATCCTGTCACTTGGCCAAGAAAAGCACTGACCCATCCACTTGACCCCTCTCTCTGGATACTTATAAGCTCTGATAAGATCACCTCTCAGTCTTCCTTCTCTAGGCTGAATGCTTGCAGATCTCTCAGCCTTTCCTCATATGGGACATGCTACAGGCCTCAATCTTTGTAGCCCTCAGCCGGACTCTATCCAGTAGTTCCCTGTCTTTCTTGAACTAAGGAACTCAGACTTGGGCACAGTATTCCAGATGTGGCCTCACCAGTGCAGAGTATAGGGGGAGGATCACTTCCTTCAGCATGCTGGCCATGCTCTTTTTAATGAACCCCAAGATACCGCTGACCTTCTTGGCCACAAGGGCACACTGCTGGCTTGTGCCCAACCTCTTGTCCACCAAGACACCCAGGTCCTTCTCTGCAGAGCTCCTCTCCAGCAGGTCATCCCCTGATGCATGCGGTTATTCACCCACAGGTGTAGAACTCTACACTTGCCCTTGTGGAATCTCATTCGATTCCTATCTGCTCAGCTCTCCAGTCTGTCCAGACCTTGCTATATGACAGCACAGCCTTCTTGTGTGTCAGCCAGGTTACTGATGAAGATGCTGAACAAGACCAGACCCAGTACCAACCCCATATATCACTAGCTACAGGCCTCCAAATAGACTCTGTGCCACTAATGACAGTCCTCTGACCTTTTATATATCCACAAAGCAGAACTGGTTATAACAGGTTTTGCTGTCTATTTCCACATAATTATTTCAACAGAGTGTGAAAAGTAATGTGGAAAAGATGAATGGCCTGCTCCTGAAGAGCTCTGTCAAAGACAGAGTTGATAACTTGAACCTGAATGGTTCAACCTCTGCTAGTAACCTTTGCTGCTGCAATGGAACTTGTGTTTCAGACAAGTCACATTTACAGAATGAGTCACGAGGACAGAAAAACAGCCTCCATGATTTCAGAGCCATGTGCCCATCTAGAGCAACTTGATGTGCATGAGTATATGTAGCTGAGCTGCACACTCATGGTCAAGCCTAGTACCTCATGACTATCATTAGTAGATGGAGACTGATAAGAACAGAAACATTTGAAAAAAGTACCCTCTGATATTTTTTGGAAGTTAACATTTCTGTTCACTGTTTACCACAGCATGAATTATTCTAATTGTTCAGTTGTAATAGAAGTTATGATGATAAGGGATATGACAAACAGCATAATATTTCTGAATTTGTATCTAGCACATACATTTCCCATCTTCCACTCACTAAAGATCTATACAGTCTTACTTTGATGCTACTCAACAACATATCTTTTTATGTTGCCTAGCTCCCATGCTTCTCACTACCTTTGCCCAGCCTGGCACAGAGAACTGAGAGAATTTTTTTTATGTGTCAAAAGGGTAAAATTGCACATTGTCTGTCATGTTTCATACATGGATACATTTTAAGCCCTCCGTGAAAACTTTTATATGCTGATTACCTACTATACCAGTACTAATTCAGCTGTGGTTTCCTGGGTGTACCCATTAAAAATATTGTCAGTTGAAATCAGAAAAAAAAAACCTCACTTCATTTCAAGCATTCCTTGTCATTCACCAGTCAGCTATGAGAGCTGAAGACAATTTCTTCAAACCATTATTCAATCAAATATTCTTCAGAAAGTGCCCCAAACAAGGATCATTGCTGCTGCTGTAAACACCCTGTAAGTAACATACAGATAAGCAACATATATGAATTGCCACTGGCCTGTCTGTTTTCCTTGGGAAATCAGTTCAAATCTCAACTTAGTGTTCCTTTGGAAAGTTCATTTTGTTTATAGAAATAGTCTTAGCAGTTAATGTCTGGCAAAGCTCCAAACTGAGAACTACATTACACTGATAATTTATCTTCTTAAATAGATCCAATTTTAATGTATGAACACAAGCAAGGCAGAGCAGAGCTCAAAGAACTACCTACCTTTAACCAGGCTTTATTCTGTCCCACGAAGATTTGCAATTCCTTCTGTTTTTATTAATAGCTGTTAAGTGCTGACAGCATGCTTGGCACAGAATAAAACACAGGAGCATACATGGTTCTTGTTAAGGGTGGCCCTCGGGAGGCCATTTACTGTGTGTAACAACAACAACTTTATTGGGGTAGTAACCTACTCATGCAGCTGCAGCTCGGGTGTCAGGAGATGTCGCTGTTTAGACAAAATAGTGATGCGCACATGCATGTGGATATAACTTGGCCAGGAATTAATTTCTGTGACGGTAATGGGGCTGTGAGCTGAGCAAACAAGACCTTTGAGAGCAACTGAAGCCTGGAGTGCCATTTTTTAAGTTCCCTCCTTCAGCAGGAGATATATAGAGCGCAGGACGGGCCAAGCAGCAGGGAGCATTGCAGTGATGGGCATGCTGGTGGGACATGGGGTGATGAAGGATGGCTTTCAAGGGCAGAGTCAGGAACAACGTCGGGTGTGGGCTGAAAAGAAATGGCAGAAAAATGCAGGTGAGAATTTCAAGCAGAAGGGCCTGGATGCTGCATCACACTGTTGGCTTCATTTTGATCCAGGAGCTGCGGAGGCTTTGAACAAAAGGGATTTAGAGGGACTGGGGAGATGGTGTGGGAAGCAGCTACAGATGCAGAACCCAGGTGGTATGCAAAGATGATCCCCAGTTTCCGACCTTTAAGTTCCTGAGAGATGTCCCCAGCCCAGTCAAGGTCAGAGTTCTTCTGCATCATCACATGCAGAAGATAGAAGAGAGAGGAGATGCTCTGGCACCAAAACTCTACCCAGAAGGCTGACACTTGTGGACACATGTGAACGACCAGTATGGCATTACACAAGTTTTGCTGGAGGTCCTGGATTTGAAGCATCAGGAGCAAAGCTCCCTGGAACAAACATCCCTGCTATGCCACGTAGGATGCATTTTCTCCTTTAGCCTAAGTGTCTTGAGCCTGATCACTGCTAGCAGCATCAGAAAAGCGGGTCCATTCAGTTTAAATGGTTCTCCTGAAACTGCTGCTTCTCCTTGGTTTCACAGTAAATGCCTGGCTGGCTTGTTTCCTGCAGCACGAAACCCTCACTTCCCCTTCTGCATCACCTGCTTTGGAACACAAATTCTAACAAACCTCTTCCCCTCTTCATTGCTTCCTTCCTAACACTGATTTCAGATACGTCTGCTTTTGATAGACCTTTCCCAAATAGCAGCTAGATTGTCAGAAAATGCCTTATAACACTCTATAATCCATATAACTTTAAGCTGAGTATTTCAAAAATAATGAATTCAGACACCTAGTTATTTATTTCCTCAGCTGGGACCACGCTCCCATACCTCCCATAGCAGCAATTGCAGGCTGCGCTATTCACAGGCAGCCTCCACAAGGGGCATTTTCCCAAGGCACTGGAAAGGCCTGAGATCACAGGTACCCTGCCCAGGCTGCTGGGACCTGCTGCATGATCACAGCCACTGGATGAGTGGCCAGCAGTCACATACAGCTGGTTCCTCTGGTTCTGCAGCCATGTGGTGAAACAGCATGAAAGGCTGAGCAAACTGTTTTCTAAAGCTGAGTAAATATTCAGACAGTTCACCCATGATGCTACAGCTGGGTTAGTTGGATTATCAACATTGGTTTTCAGCTGTGTAGCATCACAGAGTTGTGGCTGTGGAGCTGATGTCCCCCTCGCTCCTTGCACTGCTGGTGGTGCTGATGCACTCTCAGTCTAAGGAAAGATGAAAGATGAAATATGCCGATCAACAAGGGGATAGGCACAACAGTAAAGTATATGTTACATCATAGTGAATAGGAAGTACTTCACTGAAGGGTTTGTTGAGTTTCTACATTAAAACCAGCATTTGTACTTCCTTGGTTTCTCCTTTCTTCCAAAGAATATTTTAAATTTAAAAGGCTTTTGGCTAGAGAAGTTGTCTCCCTCATGCTCGTTCTTTACTAATGTTTGCCTCATTTCACATCATCATTGTTCCTTAAGCCCAATGCTCCTAGCTGATCCCCGCCTCTCTCCTCCATTATGCATCCATCTGAAGTCTCTCATACCACTGTTTTTTGTTCTCTTCTGTGCTTGAGGAGAGTACGTTTGATTTGTTTCCTTAAACACTAAGAACTCCTACTATGATTACTCCATCATTATGGTAAGGAAAGCATCCTTGTGCTTCTATCATTTGAGTAGTCTCTCTGTTTCGCTATTGTGTTAGCAAGTTATCTAGCATTTCAAGGTCATGTTTCTCACTTCTTTAATGTTGCTGCAGATAAGGTCATAAAGGCACTTCCAAGCAGCCTCTGAGAAGAATTAAACACTGTTGCAAAGCATCCCTATTAAGGCACAGAAAGGCCCTGGCAATCCTCATGGTACAGCAAGTCATCTTCTTCCTATCTCTTATACTCAATAATTTGCAAATCACAACTGTATTGGAGAGTTATATCTGCTATAACTTATGTCAAGTTGGATTCCCCCCTCCTTTTTCTTAAACAATGTTTGGCAGCCAACTGAGTGTGGAAACTCAACTGTTTTACATTAGTCAGCAGTACATTTAAATCATTCTTACCAAATGATTTACTGTGGATTACAAATTCTTATATGGCATTTTAAGTTAATGATTAGGCAAAGTAATATATCACAAAAATGATTGGGTGCACATGTATTTTGCTTTGATGATTCTAAATTTCTCTTTGTTTTGGAGGACTTCTGTACTCTTATTTTCCCTTGTTGAAGAAAAAATATATATTTTTAAGGGAGAAGGGGGTAGAAGACTCCATCATTTCTTCATCTTTCCTTCAAGTGTTGCCTAAATCAATAGAATTTTCCTCCCTGCAGGAGAGTCATGTCAGGAGGAGATGCTGGTAAATTGCGTAGTGCTCTCCAGACACATTTGGCAGGTGTCAGTATTGCACAGCATTTCCATGTGTTACCGTGTCCCAAAGGCAGAAGAAAAAGATGGAGGAGAATAAATTAAGACATTTTTTATGAAATGAAAGAGTGAATGAGCCATCAGGAAAATAAAAAAGTGAGTGAGACATCAGGAAAGATCAAATATTACATCAGAATTTGTAAAGAAAATATCTCATAAGAAAAAAAAGGGACTGTACTCATTCTCCTTCCACAGATATTTCTGCAGGCTTATAAAAATGTGCATGTCCTATGAGAGTAGAAAAGGGGGTTTGCTGACTGTCTAGCAAGTGGACTTCGAAACCAAGATGAAATAAAAGTAGAGTACACTAATAAAATGATGTGTGCCAGGTAATCGGCATCCTTAAGAAGAAATAGTCACGTAGAGTAAAACATTTGTTTATTTTATTGCTGTAGGCCAGGATTTTGTAAGCCCTCAAAGATAACAAGCAATTTCACAATTGCAGCTTTAGTGAAATAAGGAAAACAACTTCCTCTACTTCAACAAAAATAAAATAGTAGAAAGTTAACAGTGTGTAGCTGCATGCAAAGCAGGACCTGTGGCTCTGACACTGCAACCTGTTGCATGCAAACAGTTGCATAGTTATTGGGTCCCATTGGTTTTGTCGGGGTTGTGTGTGGCTGCAACTGCCCACTTGTTTGAGCCTCATGCTTGGAGTATAAGCAGGATAACTGTAGTGTTTATTTCATTTGTTCATGCTCTTAACTCCTGCTCAAAGCACACAGCAAAAACAAGCAAACAACAAACAAAATTCCCAGGGAGAAATCTGACTTTCATCATTAGCATCTGCTTGGACTCCTTGTCCTTTCTCAGGTTTCTGGCCCCTCTGTGACCGATCAGACCCTGTACGCTCCTCAGAGAAGTCCATCCTTGGTCATACCACAGGAGATAGGCTATTTCCAGCATCATGGTTCTTCACCAAATGTTCACCAAACGTTTATAAATTTAGGTATCTCTCTCCCATCAGTGAAGGCAGAAATGGTAGTTCTTTCTCCTCAGCCAGCACCAATGCTGAAGAAGTCTCGGGAGGTGGGAGGTAGTTGCAAGGACACAATTTCAGATCATCGGGGCAGGCCAACCCTTTGAGTTGCTCCTAGGACAAAACTGAGAAGTACAGAAGGTCAAAGGCACAATGTTGTCTGGTGGAGAAGCAGACTGCAAGAGCTTAGGAGTATCTGAATGAGGAGTTCAAGAGAAACTGAATCCTGAAGTGGACAAAACCAGAATCATTAAAGTAATGTGAGCCTATTGGGGAAGAAAATCATAGATTCCCAGTCTGAAAATGATGAGATGGTTGTGCAATAAGGAATAAAATATGTCACAGAGGATGGACAGCACCTAATTCAAATCTGATCTGAAATCCAGAATCCAGCCTGAAGTGTCCAGGCCTTACAAGTGCATAGACACTTTTGAAGATGGCCCCAGCTCTTCTGACATGGAGCATGGGGTTGTAGAGAACGGACTAGCAAGGAATGGTAGGGATGGCAGGGCATGTGAAGTCCTGTTGGAACTTCTGCAGTTAAAGCATATCTATGTAGGAAGCTACCTCTGCTTACTCTGTAGCTAACACAGCTCCAGCACCCTTTCTGGGCCATGCGGTTCAGAGGAAGATGGGGTTTGGTCTCAGGTGAAAAGCATGTCATCATTTGCTATTTAGTTAAATATTAAAACAATATTTTTTAAAGTGCATTACAGCATTTACTTTGGGAGCAGCAGAGAAGGATGCCTTTATTTCCTATTTTAGCCCAGTGAATATTGGCTTACATCTAAATCTTTCTTATTCATAAAAGGGTCAACTTTTATTTATCAGCTGTATGGAATGAAGAATTTATGATAACAGTGAAGGAGCATGACTGTAACCTCAAAACCTACTCACTCTGTATGTATGGGATATCTGAGGCTTTGAGTCCCCTTCTGAGGAGTTAAAAGCAATAAAAGTAATAGCAGGCCAGGAAGCGAGTATGAGAAGCATCCCTGGAAGCCCAAAACATGAAGATCTAGAGTTGTGCTCCATTCCATGGAGTTTTGGATTCATTTCTGCATGTTTCTGCAGCACAGATCAATTTAAGAAGGATAGTGGCTAAGGTGTTTCTTAGGAATGTAGATCTTCATAGGACCTTTCAGCCCTTTGGCTGAGGAGGACACCAAGCTCAGGTCTCTCACTTCTGTCTCAGTGTGGTGCAAACAATGGGCTCCATCATTTAGTCCCATCTTTCAAGGATATTTTGTCTGAATATTCTAGATATATGAAGTCCGAAGGTATATTAATATATCTGAAGACATATTAAGTCTAAAGTCAGGTTTTCCTGCCATCTCTTTGGTGAGCTTAAAAATTACGTACTCAAACAGGATACATAGAGAAGGGCTACTAAGGAAGAAAACTTGAGGAAGTTTAAATTGATTTTGAGTCTCAATTTTCCTGAGACTGAAGTCTCGGGAACCTTACTGCACTCATCAGCACTTGGTAGGGACAAGGAGGAAAAAGACAGGGCTGTAATCTCCTGGAAAATTTTGTGATGATGCCCATAATGGCTGCAAGGCCTCCTACCACACCAGCTCAGACCACCATTGGTTGGAACACCCAGGTTTCTGAATTTTGAACAGACATAAATAAGAACAATGGATTCATGTTCCAGAGTAAAGTGGTTCGGAGCAGGGATTGTAAATGTAAACATCTGGGGTGTTACACAGCCACAAAGACGGGGTTTTGTGGGACCCATTAGGCATCCAGTTCCTTCTCAGGCCTCTCTCCCATACCTATGTATTTAGTGCGTACTGCCCCAAGAGATTTGACAAATTGTTGAATGTTATGCAACGAGACAGTGACGACAAGACACATCTAGGCATTAGACTGCATTCCTTCTGCTTCCAAAAGGTAAAGTCTGGTTACAGCTTTGTATGCACCACTCTATGAGTTAAAAGAAGTATAATATTTGCTGAATAGACTCTCTAAAAAGGCCCAAGACACAATCCTCTTGGAATTTTTTTTTTTTTTTCAGCTAAGACAGCAGGATCCAGCCTTAAAGTATCTTTGTTAAACTAGTTAATAGATTATTGTCCAAAGTAAACATATTTCAGTAAGTGCAAGACTGTTTTTTTTCCTCCCTCTTTCCGTCTTTTGTTCGACTTCAGCTCAGCTATTTATGATTCATTTCATGAGACACTAGGTTTTCTCTGAAGGCACTAAAACCGGCCAGAGCTATCAAACAGTTTTAGTGACTAGTACCAACAAGGAACTGTTTTCCTCCATGCTATAAAACAGACACTGTCAATAGACTACAACCGGCAATAAACTATTAAAAAAGGAATTTATGATGGCTACTTATTATCCTCCTGAAATAATGTTGTTACGAGGCTGCCCTTTCCAGTCAGATGCAGGGATCACATGGCCGATGCCTAACAAAGGGTAAGGCCCAGATCCACAGGGAATGGCTGCAAATAGCCCAGGAATTGCCCCACAGTTATGTGGCACACACTGCACCAGGGTTTCAAAGCAGCAGATCTATTGTCATGCACTGGACTTAAACTCCTTATACACGGGTGGTGGATTTAAGGTGGAATCTTGATCAAGTTACGAGTAGAAGTTGTTCAATTATTTCAATGGCTAAATATCGAATTATGCAGGAACATCTATTATCGTTTAGCAAGAAACTGGTGAACCACAGGAATAAAATAAAAAATGGTACAAATCTCAAATGGAATCAGACCAGCCCCCTTCTTTGGATTTCACAAAAAGGTCCAGTTCCAGTACTCATCCCTTCCCTTCAATCCCATAACAGGCTTTCTGCTTTGCTGAAGCGTCTGCCTCTGTTAGCTGA
Source organism: Perdix hodgsoniae (assembly GCA_035772895.1). Lineage (NCBI taxonomy): Eukaryota > Metazoa > Chordata > Aves > Galliformes > Phasianidae > Perdix > Perdix hodgsoniae. Next base: position 16,524,380 of record JAPSGF010000003.1, read on the forward strand.
CATATGACTGTGGTACAAATCTGTAGTGCTATAAATTGTGGTATACCACTGGCAGCAACAGAGCTGCACTATCTTACTCCAATTAATGAACAGTTGTCTTTGATAGAGTCTCTAAAAAGAAGGGTGAAATTATACAGTTCAACTTTCAGAATCATTTGGACTACGTGATCTGGACCTTTGTCCACTATGCCTCTAGAGTGAAGAACTTCTCACAGTTCCAGGCTGGAGTCCTGTAGGCAGTGGTCAAAGCTGAACATACAGCATTGAAGAGATGCCTACACATAAGAAGTGATGGAGTATGTCCAAAAGTCTGCAGGGAATAGATGAGGGTGTTTTGAAGAGCTAAAGGAAAAAATAATTTTGAGGTCTAAAGAAGGGAAATTTAAGCTGGTCTGGGGGGAAAAAAAAAAAAAAAGAGGAGGAATGGGATGGGAAGGGTGTAGTCACAGGTAAAAGATGAAACACGATTGCATCATCAAGCTTTCTGAACATCCTTATCACTATGGTAGTGTTATATAGAGAGGGAGTCTCTCTTCCTCTCTGCTCCAGAACACGAAGCATGGCTGCCCAATATCCGATGCTGCAGGCAGTTCATCTGCGGAAAGGAAGAACAATGTATTGTAATGTCCATTATTTATCCTGAGAACACGGGGAAAAAGAAGAAGAAAAAGAAAAAAGAAAGAAAGAAAAAAAGAAGAAGAAGAAAAAAGCTATTAAGGATTGCTAAAACCCAAATTAGTTAATTTTATTAATTCCAAAGAAAGAACATACACTACAGAAAATCGAGAAATTACATGCAAAGGGAACTCAAACGAAAACGGTCCACTTTACTACGGAGACATTTGTACAGATAGAGCCTCTGTGCTAAGAGCACTGGTGAGCATGAGTTAAACTGCTGCTGGGGTTATAGCGCTGTGTTTACAATGTGCTGGTTATCATTTCACAGCGAAGGAGACAGCCCTGCCTGTGATTGTCTCTTGCTGGCTTCTTGATTTAACAGCGCAGCTGTGTCAAGACCGCATCTCTGCAGCATGAGGAGCAACAATTAAAACACCAAGTCCATATGAGAAGCCATACATCCCGCAAAACCACCGAAACCAGAAGTTGTCATTTGCACCTCGGAGCGCCTTTTTATCTCATTGCCCCTCAGGAAGTTTGATGGCGATAATGACAAAGCCACCTTTCGTTCACCGCCCCTGCGAGGCTCCCACGGGGGAGTGGGAGTGCGGGGGACGCGGCCCCGCACGGAGCTCAGCGCGCGGCGGAGCGCCAGTCCTCGTCAGCCCCTGCCCGAAACGAGCTCGTTAATCACCGTCTGATGATAATCTTCTTGCCTTCGCTTCGATGTCCGAAACCATCACCTTTCGTTTATCCCTAAGAGAAGTGCGGAGAAAACAAGTAAGCAAACAAGCAAACAAACAAACAAACAAAGGACTCTGTCATGGCAGTTTTTCTTTTTAAGCTTTAAGGGGCTTTCGAGGCAAGTTAAGAAAAAAAAAAAGTGTTTAAGTATGCACGAACAGAGAGAACCGTTTAATTGAAAGCATGAAAGAGGACGAAAGACCACACTCGTTCCCGCTTTTTGGTTACATATGCCTATCCTATAATTGCCTGTAAATAGCCACCGCAAAAGCAACTCAGATTAGTTGGGCGAGGGATGGAAACTCTGACGACTTGAGCTGTCGAAAGCTTACGTGAACTTGTGCTACACGAGAGGAAAAAGAAAAAAGAAAGAGGAAATAAGAAAAAGGAAAAAAAAAAAAAAAACTATGGAAACGCTGTCTCGCAGGGATATTTTTCCAATTATCACCTTGGCAAGATATAGACCCGTACTTACAAAGCCGAACTCTCCCTCTCGGCGCGGGTTCTGCACTCTTCCGAGTCTGCTCCGCTTCCCTCCCTCCCTCTCACGAGCTTTCCACGGATTGTACAAATCCCCCACAAAAGTGCCCCCAGGGTCTCGCCCCGCAGTGCTCGGCGCTGTGTCAGAGCCTCCCCGTCCCACCGCACGGCCGAATCCCCGGGTTCCCTCGAGCCGCCGGGCAGACACAGCCTCGGGGACCCGCGCAGAGGCGAAAGCCTTTGCCCGGTGAGAGGGGAGGGGTACCCTCTGCCCAGCTCTTCGGTAAGATGCCGCACATTTGAGGAGAGGGCTGCGGAGGAGAGAGGAGGAAAAGAGCAGGGATGTGCCCACGAGCGGTCCTGCAGGAGCCTTGCCAAGCCCGACGCTCCTCGAGCGGGCGCGGACACTGCTCCGCAGCCGTGGGACCCCTGCAGCATTCACCCCTGGTCGGGTCGGGGCAAAGCCAGGCTCTCACCCCTCGCCGCGGGGCAGCGGCCGCGGCCAGCGCGGAGCTCCGCGCCCCTGCGGGGCTACGGAGGCGAATGCGAGAGGCGCGTGGCGAGCAGCGCCGCGGTACGCACGGCCCTGATTGCCGGGGTCCGGGAGCTGGGCTACGGTTTCCCGAGGGCATCGAGCTGGGAGAGCGGAATTTATGCCGAATGGTTCATATGGTACACCGCTGTATTATACTACAAGCCACCAGATTATGTGACCGCGTCGGCAGTTTACTCCAGGCACAAATATGACTGAAGATGCCAGGCTGGCACGAACTGCCCCCTCCCTCCACCTCAGTGCTGCGGTTCCTCCACGGATAATTCGGGAAGATACTAGGTGCAGAAAATTCAGCTGCGGGTCATCGGTGCGAGCTCCCCGCTCCTGAAAGACACAGTCGAGGTCATTCCTCTGTACCGGGCTGGTTCCGGAGCTCGGGAGCACGCAGACCTCGTCTGCACCATCTGACCATGAAAATCTGGTCCCAAGTACGCGGGTTTTTCTTGCAAGACAGTTTTCCATTACCTGTTGACTGGGAGCACGTAATCAGAAGAAAGTTTCGATATAATGCTGTTTTCGTTCACAGTAAACCCCATATGTTGCAGACAAATTCTTACCAGCTGGGAGGGCCAGAGCAGTAAAATCCAGTAATTCTGTTTCATCATAAATCAAGTTTATGAACTGTAGCACAAGGTATATAACTCTGGAAGTTGTGCTTTTTAGTGGTAAATGGCTGTTGAAATATTCGTCTGTGGCATTGTCAAATTTCCTTTTCCACCTAAAACTTGACACAAGCTAATTCTTACAGCGATCAGCGTCTCTTACTTAATTTGGAAGAAAACCGCCTGGCATAAATTGTATTAGACAAATAGAAAAGGAAACCTCAGAGTGGAGCATGTGGAATAAAATCCCCGGGCTGGATGCCGCAGCCTGCAGTTCTTTTTTTGCGCATTTGTAATCAAATGTGTGCAGGCTGCCGGCAGCAGTAGGTTGCCACGTAGTTCTAAGCCAAAAAATAAGTGACCTCATTTAAAAAGAAAATATAAAAATACGCGCTCAAATTTCGTTTTAAAGAGGTCTTTCCCCCGTCTCTACGGTTCCAACGTGTACAACAAGATTAAGAGAGAATGATTCCCGTACAATATATTCAAGACGTTGTTCGTAGTATTTTCTCCTCGCTTTTAATATCCTATTGATAAGATTCCGAAGAACTTCAGAAAAAGAGGGGGTGCAGGAACAAACCCGTGATGACCTCCCATTCGTGGTCGCAGGTTCCTTTCGAATAGATTGAGGTGACTGTGCCTCTCTCTCGCTCAAACTTTAAATTAGCATCTACACCGAATATTCTTCGTTTGATGCTACGGTAGGTGGGAAGATTCTCAAAGAAGTTCTGGAGAAAAGTAATTTTGCACATTATTTGCTCTTGAATTTTTCATAACTATACTCCTTATTCTTGAACGTTTTCAGAACGCAACACTTTGTTTAGAAATACACCGACGATTACTATTGACATAATTTCAACCAACTTCTACCAATAAAACACATCAATTCCAAGCGCAGGACACCGCAGCACAGCGAGATAATTAGAGATTTCAGCAGACTTCTCCGGGTCCCGGGAGACAGGGTAGGGTCTCTACCGGGGCTCTGCAGCTTGTCAAAACCTGTCTCATCAAAGGAAGCGAAAGTGGGGAGCGAAAGGATCGGGATTTTACCGTGCAACTTTGGAGCTGTGTTGGAGACAAGAGTCGAATGTGGCTTGCCCATGCCAAACCGGTGAGGCTGCGGCGGGCACTTCGGCTAGGAAACACTGCCGATACGTTGTCGACTTTTTTTTTCCCCCCATAGAATTATCCCAAAGATTCTCGAGTGAAAGCTGCCAACTTTTTTTTTTTTTTTTTTTTTTTTAACCTTGGGGAATGAAAAAAGAAACCACATGCCACACACCCCCACACCGCATCTCAACGACAACCTGCTATATGCCAGGGACCCCCGGCACTCTCAAGGAGGTGCATTTAGCGTTCGAACTGATGTAGAGACATTTCCAGCTAATTATTGTTCTCTTTAATGATGGCTCATATTTCTGGCCCCTTAGAAGAAGATTCAGTCACCGCAGATACCCCCAGCCTCCTCCAGAAAGCACAGAGTCGTGCTGCATCTTTCCCTTTCAGGGGCTGAGTTTTGCCTTTTACTCATTCGGACCCGCGTTCATGGCTGCTGTGCGGCGCCTCGAGCGTCACGCGGGCGCTGCGGAGCGCAGTGCGGTGTGCGGCACCCGGAGCTGCTGGCCGGGCTCCCTGCACGGGCCGCTAAGGGGCTGGCGAGGGCGGCTCACGTGCTGCCTGCTTGCGAGCTGCAGGAATAGAGGCGTTGTTTATCATCATCATCATCATCATCGTTATTAATTCTCCAACGCATTTCTTTATTGAAAAACATTTATGGCGGTCACAGACTCTCTGTATGGATTAAGCTGCTGAAGAAGTCCAGGATAAACAGAAAGAGAGCTGCTATCGTTTGTGAGATCGCCGTAGCGCTGTAAAACAAGATTGGGAGATTAAAATCCTGCAATCCGTTTTATTCCTCGCTGCGCTCTCAACTCGTCAGGCTCCTCAGTGTCTGGGGTTGCAGAAACGTCACATTTTTTACCGAGGCGAGCTCTGCCAGCGGGGTCTGCTCAGCTGGAATTAGATACGTGACCTTTCCCGGTTCCTCGTTTTATCTCTCTTGAATTTAATCTGAATTACAGCTGAGTCTGCAGTAACACCGCCTCGCCTAGAAAGCCCACCGACACGCCCCGCTTCGCGTCGTCGGGCTGCAGCGCCCGCGTACGGCTGGCAGCGCGGTGCCGCGTCCATCCGCCCGGGCACGCAGCTCCGGAGCAGCGACGGCGCTCCCGCTTTGCCTCCCGCAACCGAAAGCGGGGCGCACGGAGCGGCCGCCCGCTGCTCCCCGATCGCCCGACGGCGCGCACGGACGGCTCAGCCCTGCGGCACCTGCTTTAGTCGGAAAGGTGCAGCGAGCGCCGGCTGGGCACTGCTGTGACGGCACCGGGCGAGGGACGGGAGGCGACGGGAAGGGCTTTATTAGATAAGTACATTAATCTGGATCCCAGCTGCACTCTCAGCGTTTTCCAAGAATCCTTTCAAAAATCCTTCTTGTCGGATGTGGGTTTCCCTAATTAATCACTCATGCCGTTGTATACATTACAGCTCAAGAGTGTAATTTTAGTCAGTTGTTTTGAACGCTCAGCCCTCCCCATCTGATCCGCATTTGCCGGTTAAGCCTACACGAGACCCAGCGCCTGCAGACGGGAGCCCGCTATCCGGCGGCGCGGAGCCTGCGGCCGGAACGCCCCGCGCTGCTGCCGGGCGGGCACCCGCACGGCCCCCGGGGCGCCAGCGCCGGCGTGCCGCAGACGAGGCGAAGCCAGCGCGGGCACAGGGCCCTTTATGG
>JAPSGF010000003.1:16530564-16535564 GCA_035772895.1 Perdix hodgsoniae
GCCGCGCGCGCCCGGGGTCCGCGCAGCGCCGGCCCGGCGCTCGTTCCGCCCGACGGAGCGACGCCCGCCGAGGCGGAGCCCAGGGGAGGGCGCGGCCATCTCGGGGCGGCGCCGCCATCTCGGGGCGGCGCGGCCATTTCAGGGCGGCGCGGCGGCTCCGCCCGCGGAGGGGCGGTGTGAGGTGGCCCCGGCCGCCCGCCCCGCCGCGCCGTGCATGGCTGGGGACGTCTCGCTTCATCTGTCACCAGTCCTGCTCGCCTGCCCAGCTGTCAAAACAGGGGGTGTCTTTTTCATTCCAGCTCACAAAGTACCAAAGGGGAAAGGGGCTTTAATGCCTGTGTTTGGACACAAGCAATTATCCCTAATTATTGTTTTTCTTTTGAGCCTGCCCGTCCCGCTGGAGAGCCAACAGATGAGCATGCCCTAATCCTCCCCAGTCGGTTGATCTCAGTGGGTTTTGCGGGACAAACCGGGCGAGAAGGCTCCGCGACTTTCATCTCGATGTGAGTTTTGAACTGATTGAAACTCGTTGCGATGGGAGAATTAACCTCGGAGCCCAGGCTTTCAATGGCCCCTGATAAGAGATTATACGTGTTGATGGCAAGCTTTTCTTGGCAAAATGTTTTCAAAGGGCTCGGAGCTGTTAAATCAAAGCACCATTGAATTGGTGGTAGGCCTCTTTACAGCGTTCTCTCCTCCTTCATTCCCTGGTACTATGCGTTGGTAATTACTGGCAGGGGTGGGAGAAGGAAAACAAAATCCTCTGGGAGATACGCACGCATGCAGGCAGGGTGAGGAGCAATGCCGGACGGAAAGCTACAGGGAAGCCAGAGGAAAATTTACCTAATCCCGCAGAGGATAACTACAGAAATAGTCGGGCCGGTGCAGGATAAATCCCGTTCTGCTGCAGTCTCCTTTCGCATGTCTGCTTCTTGTTTTTTGCTGGGTTGCCGTATCAGCGCAAGGATCTATGCTTCAATGTTATTTACTCAATAATTCGCTCTTACAAAAAAAGAAGGAAAAAAAAAAAAAGATGTAAAAGAAAGGAAATTCACAGGAAAACTAGAGGCTGTGTGGATTTTTCAGCCATGAATAAGTGCATTTCTAAGAAAATCTAGGTAATGCTTCAGATTTGCAGTAGCCTTGATCAGTTTGCTTTAACCGTGAGCCACTTGTTCTTTAAGTTTACTTCTTAACCATCTCTCTTCAATTTATGCCCTAGATTCTGGTTTTACACATCTTGTTAAAGATTTATCGTAATTGTGAAATTTGAATCACGTTTGTCTGAACATTTTCTCTCGCACTGTCTGAGAACAGAGAGAGTTTGAATAGCCTGAGAGCCAAAGCAAAAGCTGTCTGTTTCTGACCAGGGAATCTCTTCTGCACTGATCCACCCTGTAGTTCATAAATGAAAGAGTGCTTGTTAAGTTTTGGGATAATGGATGTAGTTCTGATTTTCATTACGGAAGGCTAAGGCCAAACAGAAGAAAGAAATAGTGGTGAATGAGGAGGAGATAAGCATTTTTTGTTGGACAGATCATACACTTTAAGAGGAATGCCTACAAGAATGAAGCACACACTGCGGAAAGCCATTGAGCTGGAAAAAGAACATTCAGCTCTGTACTAGAATCTGTTGGCAGGCAAGGAGAGGTGTTTGGGCCAGACCTTTTTTTTTCACGTGGTTATTTCAAAGGACTTCAGGACATTCTTATTAAAATAATGTTCTTGTTCGATGTTGAGAGAAACAATACATTGATATCAACTTCCAAAAGATGTGTATGCAAAATGTCTGCTCAAGTTGCCACCGGTGAGAGCAGCCTCTCCAGTACCATAGATGCCCTGGTAATGGAGGGGCAGTGGAAGCAGCAGCCATATGGCAATAGGTAAACTGCAGCATAGGAGGATGGGGGTAGAAAGCTGGCAGCAGGCAGTGGACAAGCAAAGGAAAACTGGAGTTTGAGGAAAGCTACTGTTCAGGAAGTTCTTGCACTGAATCCATCAAGAATGGCACTGGAGAGCTGAAACTCCTGTGCAAGTCCCCCTGCCTGGTCCCTGTATTTTCTCTTTTTGTCTACTTTGTAGGAGAGCGCCTGGAAACAGTCCTGGAGAAAAGAGATGGGCCCAGCCAGGAGCTGGTTTGCCAGGACCAATGGGGCACTACAGCTGTCTGCCTCAGCAGATAGATACTACTTGCTGAAGGTGGAGGTCTGGGCTCAGAACTCTTGGAAGTACTCATGGAGGGCTGATAATCACATGACTTAGGCTGCTAGTTTTCCAGATGGATATTTTATTATATTTTTCTCCAGTGATGTTACGCAAGTATTGGAAGTGAGGAAATACTGGTTTTGAGTGCTCTGCCACTGTGCTTTAGGTTCCAGTTCCTGATCCAAGCTTGAGCCAATGCAATTTACAAGCAGCCCCAGCACCTTGAAATCACCCTTTCTTAATGCCTATAAATATTTGCCAGAAGAGAAACACTTGTTTGTTTGTTTGCTTGAAAGCTTGAACAGTAATTATTAAAATATTAAGATTAATGTGAAAGCAATTTCACAGGCACTATCACTGTTAAAACAATAATCTTTAATTTTTAAGTAGCATTAAATTGTAAATAAATTAAAAAAAAGAATCCAAGTTTTTGGGGATCCTGTACTTAGAAAAACATTCAGCTTGCATCATACCATGAAAGTTCCCTGCTGGGAGGTTGTTTAGTTGGAGGTTTGGTAGTAATTGGAAAATAAGTTTGGGGATTAAAATTGGTAGGTTTTTTGTTTGTTTTTGTTATATATTAACAATAACTGGAATGGCAGAGCATATGCTTTGGCTTGTTCAGTTCTTACTGTTGACTGGGCCTGTGAGTAGGAAGAATAATAATAGCCTGACTTGTTCTGGTTTGATTATTAGAGTGTTCTGTAAGGGAACCTCGGGAGTTCACAAGCTGTGTATGCAGGGTTTCAGTAGAGTTTGTACGTTGTACAGGACTTCTTCTTTCATGAAGCACCCATATCATCAGTAAACTGTTGCAAAGCTTGTCAGGAAGAGAATACTTGCAGCTTATACTCTCCACAGAAGCAAACAGCTGCAATGTGGATTTTATAATTTATGTGGGATGAAAGAAACCTGCAAGAGTTAGAGTGTACAGAATAAAGTGGCTTTATATATATTTGGCAACCTTGAAAAGGCATCTGGGGCCAAGGCTGTTTCATTAGTCATTGCTACTTCAGAAATGCCTGTGAGTCCTGTACAGTTAGAAAGTTTGCCACATAAAACACTTTGCGTCCAATTCATAGAATTAAAGAGGTGGTTTCAGCTCCAAAGATGTTAACATTTATATATTCAGTAAGAAGCAGTAGTGGGATCCAATAAACATATGGTAAAAACACGGTGTAACAGCTACACCTTTATCAGACCCAGAAGCAGCTAGCTGCAGCGTGCAAGCTCTCAGCCATGGCTGCAGACAGACGTCATCTCCATCACCAGAAGAGAAACACCCCCCGTGTTTAATACACAGACAGAGCTTAATACACAGATGGAACTTCTGAGATTTTGAGGATTGGAAAGTTACTTTGCTTTTAGTAGCAGCTTCTGGGCTCTTGGTACGTGGAAGAGTAAGATCTTTTTAGAAATAGGTCAGTTCTTCTTTTCACCTCACATTTATTTTTTTAGCAACAAGATTATGTTTTGAAGTGAGAAGTAAATGTTTGTAATGCTATTATTTGTTCAAGGAAAATTTTACCAGGCAAGATATTTGTGTTTCTGTATAGCTTGATGCACTGCCATTGAATTTGGAAAAAAAAGTTCTGTCCAGTCTAATCTGGAAATGCTTACAAGAGAGTTCCTGTGGCAGGCCATTTGTTCTTTTTTATCTGTCTTATGAGGACCAAAAGCCGAAATGCTCCAACCTGTAGTCGGTACCACAAGACAGAGAAAATATTACAATGAGTCCCTACCTGCAGGTACTGCAAGGAAAAGGTAATCTGAAAGTCACAGCTTTTGTTATTGGGCTCAGACATCATTCAGTGACTGAAAGACCTTTTGCTGGTATTATGTCAGGTACTTAGTTAATTCCAGCACACTGTCCATAGGTTATCTTGACTATATACATGAGAACAAGTGGAGCTAACTTGCAGACTTGTGAGCAGCTCACTGGATATACACAGAGAAACACATTTTTACATGGAATTATCTTGCGGTGGCTCTGAAACCAAGATGATGGCTGCACTAGGTCTTACATGCTCATGGAGATGAGAACCTATGTAGAAACAAGGGAGAATGTCATAGACTTGAAACTTTCTTACGTTATAATGCAGCCCTCAAAAATACTGAGAGGCACACTGGAAACTAATGGCTTTCTTACAGAGTAATCAGTCTGCAGCTCACAAAGACTGCGAGTAAATGCAGCTCAGCTCCCATGCTTCATGATCGGTGACTACCTTTGTCTACCCTAAATCCCCAGTAAGCTACAAAACAGTAGGTGAGGAAAGCTCTACAAATGCCAAGTCATTTCAGGGTGCATGACATATTTCCCAGTGGAGCAGCCTATTGCATATCTCAGGTGCTCTGTTCCTCTTCAGAAGTATAGAAATGTGTGATTTATGTCTTTTAGCTGTCAGTTCCTGAAGATCCTAGCATACTACTTGTAGCATGAGGTGCTGCTCACACTTGGGCTGGAGCTCAAAGGTGGGAGGCCTGTCACAGGCCATAATGCGAGCTTTAATTTTTCATTTATAATCCCAGCAGTCTCTACCCTCTGCAGAAAACCAAGGAGTAGACTTTCAGTAAGCCTGCTAAATGAAGGTGCTACTGTAACGCACCAGCCCAGGCTTGAGTCTAGCCCTCAATTGTGACCAGTGTCTGAGACAAGGGGAAGTGTCAATCTTCCTAAATAGAATATAGTAGGTATAGAATGCCCTAGAGGAAAAATACTATCTCTCTCTCTCTCTCTCTATATATATATATATATATGTGTATATATATATATTTTTTCCATTGCTGAAGCCGTA
>JAPSGF010000003.1:16540564-16575564 GCA_035772895.1 Perdix hodgsoniae
TCAGTTTAAGACCATTCCCCTTTGTGCTATCACTATCCACCCTCGTAAACAGTCTTTCCCACTCTTGTTTATACTCTTCCTACAAGTATCAGAAGGGCACAATGAGGTCCTAGTTGTCTAATATACATAGTTAGCATTAAAACAGCATGACCCTTATTTTTTCACACCATCATTTCCGATGAATCAGAAATGTTGTCTGTTGTGACAAATGTCTGTAGAGAATACATGAAACCTTTACTTTCCGCATGTGTTAAAGGCCTACTAAGTTATCTGCACAAAATGCCAGTGTTTCATTTTCAAATGTGAAGAAATTTCTGAGGAGAAAGGTTTAGTGTAAAATGAATTCAGATCCCTTCACGTTGGATGAAGATGATAGAAAATATATTATACAAACTGATTTCCATTTTTGATTGCTTGCAGGCAACCTTGTCATCTCGCTTCAGCATCTCTAATGACAAGACAACAATAGGTGAGTAATAGCCCAGTAGCAGAGTAGCACTCTAAAATTAAATGAATAATGTCTTATTCTTTGGTTACCTTTCTGAGACGTATGTTTTGGTCACTGTGGTCAAAGCTTCCTTCATCTAAGTATTTCTCAGGATCGTAGCTGACTGTGTCAAAGAAAATGTCAAGCATGGAGTTAATCACTGGATCATAAGCATTTGTTCTAAATTTTGCAGGAGAGGCTCAATAAACCTGTAGCTGTGGTAGTTAGGAGCATGATTCAGGGAGTATGGTATTGGACTAAATGATCTTAGAGGTCTTTTCCAACTTTGATGATTCTGTAACACTCTGACATTTTTGAACATTTGATTTCTTTAGCCTGATGTTCTTTTCACATAATTCAAATATTAGGAAAATAATATAATTATGTCTAAGATGCCCTGTGCTGTCTGCTCAGTCACAGTGCTCTCTGCTATTTCCACTGATTGAGCTATACTTACACCTCCACGTAGGTAGAAGTCACTATGTGATCTCTGTGCCTGGAGATTGAGTCACTGCTAAGGTGTTCTGCACTGAAAGATACTATTGTGGCTGTGGTGTAGGTGGATCTCTTGTTTTTATTTACTGTCAGACTGAGTTTGAGTGTTCTTTCAGGTGTGTGTGTATGAGTGGACAAGCAAAATGAGCAGAGCTCTAGGCACATACCAGACATCTTCAGCTTGGCTTGCTGCTAGTACTCTCTACAGTAGCAAAACAATAATTGTGCACACAGTAGAGAATAATATTTTATTCATAATAACTCAAATCTCTATGCTCCGGCGATGAAGAAAAGGTATGAAAAACAGAAGTTATGCCTCTCTTTTTGTTCAGCTTCAGATCGTGTTGGCTTTGCCTTATCTTATCCGAACTGAAGAGCCTAGAAAACTCAGGAAGCATTCCCAATTCATTCTATGTGTCCTCACATATAAGTTCCTTGCCAAATACTGTGGCCCATGTGATAAGCAGTTTTCTGCTTCTCCTATCATGGCAATGTCACACGGGCAGGTAGGACACACAGAGGTGGCTGGTCAGACAGACATTTCTAGGGCTTACCCACAGTGAAGGACAGCGTGCTCCTGAGTATGTTTTAGTGCACACATGAGATTTTCCCTGAACCACTGTGAATGCCACCAAGCTGGATCAAAAGAGATTTGATCCTGGGGGGTGTTTGTTTGACCTCTATCCTTTTTCAATAATCTGAGCAAGTAGCCAGAAACATCTCATCCCTAATCAAGGAAGAAGCAGTAGCCTGTGAGTTCCAGATATCTGCATTGGTATAGACTCTGTATATGCTTAATTAATTATTATTATAAATAGCACCATCTACAAGCATATGCAGAATTTCTCATTACATGGGAGATTCAATAAAGCTGCCATTATTTCTTGCAAATATCTTTTTGAGTATGTCTCATAGTGTGGCGCCAGAAGTGAAATTAATTTCACTGCTTAGCTTCTTTGCTGTGGCTGATGATGACTTCAGGCATGGCTGTGAGCAATACTTCATTCCCAGATGAAATGTGTATACATGGGTTATTTGTGAAAAATTGAGGTTTTCCAGAGATGCATGGAAAACTGTATGAAATAGATAAAGGAGGGAAAGTAATCAGAGTACCACACTGAATTTATAACATATGGCAAAGGATGTTTTTTGACTGTAAAGTCTTAAACACTTTTGAAAAGTAATAGGTACCTCGGAGATACATAGTGTTTCTTATTACATCAACTGGCAATAAAACTGAAATCAGAATGAAGAACATTTATGTGAAAACTTGGCATATGTACAGATAAACTTCTCAAATACTGAGAAATGGTAAGTTAGTAACGATGAAGCTACCAAGCTTATTCTGCCATATAACTAGACTGTGTTATTGATCAGCTAACAAGCAAAGAAAGCCTAGGACAGAAACAGCTGAAATAACAGATTATTCACTCAAGGTCAAGTACGGACATAAACATAAAATGAAACAAACCAAAGAAGGTTTTGTGCATAAAAAGTAAGTAATATAGATGTTAGAAGAAAGCATTTAACAGTCACTTTTCTTGTGATCTTGCTTTCAGGAAAGAAATCAACAACAACAAAAAAAGGTGTATGTAATGTTAGAACCATTCCCCTCCACAACAAGTGGACGGTGAAGGCAACTTTTTTTTTTTTGGTGGGTTTGTCTTCCCTAACATCTGCAAATCTCAAGCTCTGTGTACAAGCGCTGTTTCAGCCACGTGGCTTAGCCTATTGCATAGCGAACTGTAAGAGTAAGAGCAGGATGAATTTACAAGAGAAATCCTCCTGGCAAACTGGCACAATGGTACTTGTGGGCAGATGTTTTGGAGTGACATGCACTAACAGATCTGATCAAATACAGGTCCCACAGACAGCAGCTCCAGAGCACAGTTGAGAACCACACGGAGCCCCTTCCTTTCATTTTAGAGGCAGGAACTGGAATGAAAAGCTTCAAACAATGCAGCCTAACAGTAATGCCATGCCATGTATGATTCCAACCTAGTATATTTTACTAAAGACTATGCTTCACATGTGCAGGAACGATTTTTAATACAAGTGATACCTTGAAAAGCACCACCTGAAAATCAGGTCTGAGTTGAAATTGTCATCACTGAATGGCAATTCCATTCAGTAAGAAAAAAAATGCGTATTGTCAGCCATGTGGAGATGCACAATCTTAAATGAAGGTATACAACTAATAAAATGGGTGAGCAAAATGGTAGCAATTAAAAAACAAAAAAAACATGTATGTGTACTGTTCAAATCTAAGATAAAATCACATGACGTAGAAGAGAAATAGAACTGCCCTATTATTAATCTGTTAATTGAACCTATTCAGTTTCCTGTAGAAAAAAAGATGTATACTGGTTCAATACATCAAGTGCACTATTCCTGAATTTGTATAGCTCATATTCATGTAAACTGTTTATTGACACAGAAACATGTAGGAGGTAAGGAAAGTTGAAAAATGTTTCCTGAATGCAGCTGCATGTGCATTTCCACTGTTTGTAAAGTTTTTGAAGTAAAAAAGTATATATACAAAAAGAAGGGGAGAAAGTTGCTGTAAAAACCCTTTCTATGCTAGTAAAGGAAGAAGGGCACTCCATGTGTGTGATCCGAAGCACAAGCTAGATCCACATGGATCCAATTCCATGCTTTTCCTCACAGCATTACTGAAGAGAAATCACCAAAGTCAAGGCAAGGTGGTTCCGTTACCTGTTGATTCCTGAGCCAGCAGTGTGGAACAGAGGCACACGGTGAAAGCCTCAGCTCAGTGTCTGGGAAGAGTTATGGTGTCTCAGGAAGCTGAGCCAGTGACATATGCAGAGGAGGTCCTCACAAGGTGGTCACCAAAACCAAGTGTGGAGCATCGCTGCACGTATGCTTATGCTCCCCCCTGGAGTGTGCCACTTGGGTTACTTGGGAATCAAAGTCCTTGGCTGCCCAACTAAGTCAGCTGCTTTCTCTTCAAAGCACAGACTCCAAAGCTACTGCCTGTCAGCTCTTGGTAGCCTATGAGCCTGTTCAGATGCTGGTGTGCAGCCTGTGAAGAGAGAGCCCATCTCTTACATTCTGGTGCAGGGGAAATGTCAGAAATCAACTTTAACCTCTGCTGTAGAAATAAATATACAGCCTGTGTAGCTGCTACATTGCCATATCCATGAGACCTAGTGTACACTGGCAACTATAGCATGAGCATTTGGGGATAAGTAAGTTGGTACACAATTACTCAAAGCCCAGAGAAGTTTTGCAGCTATTACAGTGTGGATTTTCCATTTTGTATGCCTTTCTGCTCTTTTATCACTACCCTTTAACCACTCCAGCTACATCTGCACACTCTCTCAGAGGTTAGGCAAGGGAAGCACCTAGAGCCCTGTGTGGTTCTGACCTGGGCCCCACATCCATATAGAAGCTGGTGAGACTCAAGCATTTCCAATGGTTCCCACCCTGCAGTACCTCCACATTTGGATGACATTACCACACAGGAGCCTCCCTGCCAAAATGTTCTCCCTAGCGTGCTTCCCTTGGAAACTTTACTGTGAGGAGAAACCCCTGCCCCATCTGCTGTGAGATGACAGTGACATTTTAATACCACATTTAAAAATATGATGCAGGCTTCAGAGCCAGGCTACGGAGTCATGCAACTTTATTACTTGTTTAATTTGAAAACAACCTAGAAAAAAAATCAGTTCTACTCACTTGTGGCTTCCCCATCTGGAGGGTATTGAGCTCATCTCACTGAGAGAGCTGTCACAAGCATATTGGGTGGATCAGATCCCTGTTAATGTCAGTGGGACGTGCACACTATCACTCAATGATTCTATGGGAGTTTTTAGTACAAGCATCGAGGAGGGACTATGCTCTTCCACTAACTGACATTGCCATATAAATTAGTTTCTCCCAGTGTTTTGAATTTATGAGCTAATTAAAAACAAAACCTACATGTACTCCTCAGTTATACAACTTATTTGCAGTCTCACAGTCTTTTCTAGTTCTAGGTGCAGCTATAGCAACATGCATTTCAAGCACAGTTAGAAAACCAAATGACTGGGCAAAGTGAGAAAAGAGGAAGACATAATTCAACATGGCTAATGGAGAGAGCCCCGCACAGAGAGCTTGTGCCACCTAGCAGGGCCAGGGCCCTCATGGTCCCAGAGGAGTTCTGCTGTGGTTCAGTGCTGTGCACCAGGGCATTCAGTTCTGTGCACCACAGCACTCAGTGCTTCATGACAGCTGCACCATGATGCTGGGTGCTTCATGGAAACTCAAATGAGCTTCCTTTCAGCTGACCTTGGGTACCTCCCAAACATAGATCTGTGCCCAGCTGGAGATCTAGACTCCGTTATGGTCAAATAAAACTTAGAGAGAAAAATCATCTCACTTTTTTTTTTTTTTAATTAAAGAGATGAATTGCATTCAGAAATGCTTTTGTTCCCATTGCACTGTGAAGGAAACTGGTATTGTTTGCTTGATGGGCAACTTATTTAACAAAGAATTCTTATCCTTGACACATGAGTTTTCACGGTAGGCGAGCAGTCAAATGGTAGGCATTTGCCAAATTGTGCAAGTGCTCCACCCAACAGCCAGATTGTTAGTGCTGGCCTGCAAAGTAATACATCATCCTAAGAACTTCCCTCACCCTGATTTAGAATAAGGATTGAACTCAGCTCTCCCACCCCTCAAGAGAGCAGACTGACTGCCAGTCTCTCTTGTACAAGCTGTTCTGTTTTGTATGAATAATTAACTAGATATTGCAGAAGAGATTCAGACCTGACTTGCTGACATCCCAGATGAGCAAGCTAACCAGAAGGCTGGAGAATTACTGGTTTGCACTTCCCATTCCTCTTCTTGGCCAGTGAATATTTCTACAAAGGGATTTATGTTGTTGAAGGAAAAGAAAGCCTAATTTTGAGATGAGAGACATTAATCTATGTCTTTATTCTAAATTAAGTCAAAAGAGAATTTGTTAGCTGGTCTTATCAGATAAGCTCTTGCACTGGAAACCACTGAGTCTGTGCATGCAAGAAAGCACAAATAAAGGCCTTTATCCTTTAATTGTGGTAGCAAGAAGTCTCACTGCTTGCTTGCGAAAGAGCTGACAGCCTTTCTCAGGACTAAACCTCTTCCAAAGCGCATGAAGGAAGTAAGAGTGCTGGCTTTGGGAGAGTGAATCCGGAGTTCTAAATCTCTGTTGGCCATCTCCTTGTTCCTCTGACTCCATAGTTTGATTACAGGGGCCCAGAAAATTATATCTGAACCTCAAGATGCTGCTGTCATGTTTATTACCTGATGTGGACTTGAAGTCTTAGCTGAATGGATGGTTGCATTCATACTGCCCAGGCTCAGATTTCTTCCCTTTGGGACGTATAGGGTTGTGCTGCATACAGCAGTGGTATGCCAGTATGGTATGCCATTTGTTTCTACTTTTTTTCCAAGGAAGTCATGAAAATGTTGTGTCCCTCTCCACGCTGTTGTATGGACATGTGTAGGCAGTTAGGAGCTGGGCTTTCATGTAAAACGAGGTTAACCTGAATCATGCAGCAGACAGAAAAAAGTAGTCCAACGCATGGTCGTGCTGTGCACAGATAATCTGATGTGATGTTTTAAGAAAGAAGTGTCCTCCAGAGCCTTCACTGTGCTCAGTGAGAAGACCAGAAGAAAAAATATTTCTGATGATATCCTGATGTGTTCTAAAGCAAGTTATTGATGACACCAATCTGAGTGGTGCGGTTGACATAATGGAAGGAAGGGATGCCATTCAGAGGGACCTCAACAGACTTGAAAGGACGGCCTGGGGGACCTAATGAGGTTCAACACAGCAAAGTGCAAGGTTTTGCATTTGCACCAGAGGAATCCTGGGCATTTATATAGACTGGAAGGAGCAGTCCTTGAGAACAGCCCTGCAAAGAAGGTCCTGGGGGTCCTGATGGATGAAAAGCTTAACATGAGCCAGCAGTCTGCTCTTGCAGCTCAGAAAGCAAATGGTATTCTGGGCTCCATTAGAAGAGGAGTGGCCAGCAGGGATAGGGGTTCATTGTCCCTCGTTACTCTGCCCTCATGAAGCCCCACCTGCAGTGCTGTGTCCAGGTCTGGAGCACCCAGTACAAGAAAGACAGAGAGCTGTTGGAGAGTGTCCAGAGGAGAGCCACAAAGATGATCAGAGGACTGGAGCACCTCCCCTATGAAGACAGGCTGAGGGAGCTGGACTTGTTCTGCCTGAAGAAAAGAAGGCTGAGGGGTGACCTCACTGCAGCCTTTCAGTACCTAAAGGGAGCCTACAAACAGGAGGGGAGTCAACTGTTTATAGGGGTAAATAATGGCAGGACAAGGGGAAATAGTTTCAAGTTGAAGGAAGCAAGACTTAGGTTGGATGTCAGGGAGAGGTTCTTTACTATGAGAGTGGTGAGGTGCTGGAACAGGCTGCCCAGAGAGTTGTGGATACTCCATCCCTGCAAGTGTTCAAGGACAGATTGGATGGGGCCCTGGGAGCCTGGTCTAGTATTAGATATGGAGGTTGGTGGCCCTGCACGTGGCAGTGGGGTTGGAGTTCATGTTCCGGGAAGTCCCTTCCAACCCAAGCCATTCTATGATTCTACGATGAAGAAGTCTGTCCTTTGCAGTCCAGAAAGAATGGGAATTCCCACTGAAACCACTATGTTAACTATAAATAAGGTCTAAGAGGTTATTAAAAAAAAAAAAAAGAATTCCATTAATTCCATTCCCTTAGAAGTGTAGAAGTGTTAGTGCCAACAAAAATATGGGATAGGCCAGCATATGCTGGCCTATGCAGGGAAGACATGGCCCTTGAGATATTTCACAACAAAGAGTAGTACCTGTCTGCCTAGAGCTGTTACTGCAGTGTGTGACTGTGTGGCAGAGCAAGGTGGTCAGCAGTCTGTCAGGACATGCAGAAAATCCATTCTCTGGTGCTAATGGCTCCTGCAAGAGATGAAATCCATTGTCAACAACTCACAGCAATTTGCTTAGGTGAACAGAATACTTCAGCAGTGTTAGTGAAAGCCAGGGAGAGGCTGTATTTGTTAAAAATAATAATAATAATAAAGAAAGAAGGAAATCCACCCTACAAGTGTTGAAGTGCTGAAATATATCAGGTGGCTTGGAAACATCTGAGTCTTCACCAATTACATCTTATAGCATTGACTCAGTGTGATCTTTGAAGTTTTCTTAGGCTGTAACTGCTGTCCTCCACTAGGAGAAAGTGTTGAGTATCTTTGGAAGTGAGCACGGGGATATCTGTCGGATTGAATCAATTGCGAAGAACAACTGCTCTTCAGCACAAAGGCTAAACCCACAGATAACACTCTACAAAATCCGAACACCCAGCTGGCTGGGATAGTGCCACACCTTCTGTGTTCTTTTGACACTGAAGATCTCCTGCATGGCATTCTGTAGTTGATTTTATTTGTTAAGTGGAGGATTTTTTCTCATCTCTCATTGTCTGCACCTCTGAAAGCTGCTCCCTCTTGTGGCCCAGTGAGATTTATGGCAGAAGTTATGAATTATGCTGTGCTTGACCCTTAACATAGTAGGGGGAGCAAGACAAGGGAAAGGAGACCATTTCATAAACTTGATTTGTTTCTGATTATTTTCAGTGTTGCAAGGTACCCACACACACCTTCCTTTGGGGCAGGAGATAAATTAAAGTTACTAAATAAACATCTGCAGATCCTTCTGGGGAAAAATAAAAGATCATCCTCTTGAGTCATGATTCTCCTCTCTAGGAAACAAAAGACAGTACTCCATTTCTCATCAGTATAATAATAATACATGGCTCTTACATGTATTACTTTTCTCTGTGGGAAATAACCTTATGATTATTTACAAAGGAAGTCAATATCATAATGCCTCTGGCATGCTGGAGTGAAGGGGCTGCTCAACATCATAGTGGTTTCTTTTCATTGCTAATTTTGCATGCTGTCTTAGTGTGTATATTCAAAGCACTTGGAAATTCTGTTTTCCAGAGGACTTGATGTCAATATGCTGAGGGTGAATTTTTATTCTAGCTATTGTTAGCATTGATGTCATCAGATGCTGCTGCCTTTCATGGAGTAACTTACTTTGTTCCACATACCTTTGTCCAGTAGCAGGTAACTTAAAGACAAAGAAGTGTGCTCTCACAAATACTTGAAGGAGTATTTTTTCAGGATGCTTGTGCTAAAACAATTCTGCCTCTGCCCACAGTGATGTTCTGTCCCTGCAACTATCAGCGCACTTCAAAGAGCAATATAGGAAATAATATGGGATTCCTTCTTTGCATCTTACTCTTCTTGTTCCTACAGGGCTCTGACTGCTGTGTTTGGGAGGAGGCTAAAAAATTTGGGCATTTGTATTCTCCACCCCAACATAAACTGGGAGTGGTGAGAAGCAACCAGCTATAATAAAGCTTCTCCACTAGAGGATCTCTTGTTGGATATATCCTCTCCTGTCAATCTCACACTGTAGTTGATCACTATCAGTCACAGCAGGTGCTGTGCCTTGTTTCAGGAAGCAAGCCCCTAGCCCCACTGGCTATGACCCTAATTCTCCATCATGCTGACATCAAGTGGGAGGGCTACACCAGTCTTTTAAGTTCTTCTCCATCATACTTAGTGCTCTGGCCTTGCTCCCTCTTTGTTCTTGGGATCTGGGCCAATGCCTACTGATGTCAGCAGGAGAGTTGGGCACAGGAGATGTCAGCCCATTACATTCTCACGTGTCTACAGGCTCTTGCACTGGCCTGTGCTGCCCTCCATTTCCACATGCTCTCTGGAACCTTCTGATCTCTTTCCACACTCATTATTATTTTATTATTTTTTTGCCAAGCCCAAAGCTTATTTCTTCATTCCTTCACTTTGACAGCCTACAGTTGCCAGGCCTCTTACTTTATCACCCTCCAATCTTCCCATATGAATAACTTAGAACCACATGCTCTGTCTCTGGCCAGGCCCTTTTCATCTCCTGTCACTACCTTTCTTTACTTTTTCTCATCAAATTCTAGTCTTGTGTCTCATTCAAGTCTTGCGCTGTTCAGCTTCTGCCTGCATTTCTCCTTGTTGTTTTTAATCTCTCTATGCCCATCAGCCTACCCACACTGTGCACCTTACCACCTTCCCAACATCAGGTTCTCATTCACAGCTTCCATCTGCTCTTTCCCTCCGGAGCATTCTCCAAGCCTGCTCATGTGCAGCTCATCAACCAAACCACTGAACAGTACTCTGCTCTCCTCTTCAGCCCCAGAAACACACACAAACACACACACACACACATAAACATACATTTAAACAAAAAGGAAAGGCTCAAAGCTTCTGAAAGTCTTACAAGACAAGCTTCTTAATTTTTAAAATTTCATTGTCATTTCACATTGATGTGTCTTCCAAGGTTTACACAGTCTGTCTGATACATAACTCTGTAAGCACTTCACCTGGAAATAATTGCTTGCAGGACCTTCCCCATTCTCCCCAGGATTGTGAGCTCTGCAGGATAGGGAAAATATCTTTGATTTGCCTGCAAAGGGACATGCACAGTTGTGATACACAGCAGATGTGATGTGTTATAAT
The DNA here is from genome assembly GCA_035772895.1 of Perdix hodgsoniae. NCBI lineage: Eukaryota > Metazoa > Chordata > Aves > Galliformes > Phasianidae > Perdix > Perdix hodgsoniae. The sequence goes on from JAPSGF010000003.1 coordinate 16,551,104, forward strand.
TCCTTAGCAGGAGTGATGTAAGTTGATTATGACTAATTGTAACATAATAAATGATAATAAGTAAAAAAGCAACATAAAATAATAATAATAATCTGTTTTAATAAAGGACTATCTTCCTGCCGCTTGAGACTGATAGCTCTTACTGTTTTTTTAAATATTTTAACTTTAAACTGTGAAAATTAATTCTAATTATACCTGTACTACATATTTACTTCCTGAAACAGTCTACCTGTTCCTGTTTATTGTGTTAAAAACAGTTATGAACTGGAGTGTAAGCAAGAGGGCAGGAAGGGTTCACACAAAGATATGAGTTATTCTGAGTCATCTATGGAACCTATCATTTTTTCACTCACTTAAAAAGAAAACAACAAAAACTGGGTTCTTTATGCTTTTTGTGCAGTGTGATGAGGGCTTCTTGTGTCATTTTATGTAGCATCACATGCTGAAATATTTGCTGTCCTTGAATAACCTGAAGCAAAACAATACTGTTAGATGTGGAATTGCAGATGGCATTTCATATCTACTGTGGTAGGAACCTGTAATGGCCACAAAAAGGTCTGGCGCATTTTTCTTCTGGGTATTTGACTAGATTTAAAATGAATGAATGTGGCAGAGATCTGATGTGCTCCTTTAAAATGCCTTTTGCTAGTTCTTCGTGTTCCCCTTGACTTTGTCATAACAACTGACATTTATAGAAGCCTGTTGCACTTGCACGTTGACAACTTGAAATGCAGAGCGTATATATAAAGTTATTTTGGAGATATTCATTTTCATAGTAACATGCATACAGAGAAGAACAGGCCACTTTGCCTTTCCTACCACCACTGTCTGTCAGTGCACTCCTGTCTGCTTTCCTGCTGCTGTAGTGACACGTCTCACATATCTGTGCTGTCACAGCAATTCTGATGATAGGACGGACTGCTCACCACCATGAGTCCATTGTGGAGCCTGCTCTAAGGCCTCTGATTTTGCTCAGATCACTAGATGAGGTATATGAATGACTCCAGCCCGTAGTTTTCTAGACCAGTCAATCTCCAATATGAGGAAGGAATGAGTAACTTAGGTCTGTTCAGCCTGCGGAAAAAAAGACTGAGAGGGGATCTGATTAATGTTCATAAATGTCTAAAAAGTGGTTGGAGGCAAAAGGATGAGGCCAGGATCTTCTCAGTGGTGCACAAAGCTAGGACAAGGAGAAGTGGGCTAAAACTGTACTAACGTGTAGAAGAACTACTTCAAGCAAAGGGCGATGGAGCACTGGAACAGGTTGCCCAGAGAGGTTGTGAACTCTCCTTCTATGGAGGTATTCAGGACCCACCTGGACTCCTACCCGTGCAACTTATTGTAGGGTACCTGCTTTAGCAGGGGAATTGGTCTTGATGATCTCTTGATGTCCCTTCCAACCCCTCTGAATCTGTGATTCTGTGATATATCACTCACTAAAACACTGGAGTCACCCGAGGAATTTTTCTTTAGATGAACATCAGAGGAAATTGGCCCTTGATCTACCCTACTCCTGATAGTGGGTTTCACTGCAGTTCTTTGGAATTTCAAGGGAAGGACAACTCAGTTAGCTAAGACTGCAAGAAGATACAGAGTAAACAAAACAAAAGGTGAGCAAGGCTTCTAGCTGCTTTTACCTTAGCACTGTGTTAGAAACATGCAAAAGCAATAAATGGAAAGCTGGGTTCCAGAAGTGTTTAGAAAATAAACAGTATGCCACTTGCAGTAATAAATGTTGTCAGTTGTTTTCAAAAGCACAGAAAATACCATTGAGCGCAGAAGAAATCTTTCCTTTGAAGTCATTGTAACAAACACAGGAATACACATGCTTTTCCTGAGCTGCTTAAGTATACTTTCAGACAATAGTTCATTAAGAAAATTATTATAATTTATTAGGTTTTACAAACACTTGAAACAATTGTGTAAATAAAAAAAATTCAAATCCCTAGTGCTCATTATTAGTATAATTATTACAAGAATGTCACTTCACTGTTGTTTATTTTTTTACCATGTGCATTCATAGACACATATGTAAGTAGATGTTAGGCCTTCCTCTGAGAGGCAGTGCTCAGGATTTGCCCAGAGCCTCTCTTTGCACAGAACTGGAGCACTGCAGCTGCTCCAATACCATTAAATTCAGTATTTTCAACTGCTTTTTGTCTGATCTGATTACGCCTCCCAAGCTGGAAACCTCCCTGGTTAGACAGTGCAGCACCTTCCATTTGCAAAAGACCACACTGAAGGCCCACCCCTAATTTGTTGTCTCATTTAGCCTGAAGGGAAAGTCCTCCCAGCTAGAGAGCAGGAGCAGTGCTGTTTCTCTTCAGAGAAACAACTCAACGGTGCTGTGGCATATACTGTACACTTAATCTAAGACATATTTTGCTAAAAACCTCAAGTTATATTAAACATATGGCAGAAGATCATTATTTTAAGTATTTAAGTCAAACCAGATATCCAGTTGGAGGTGGATCTATCATGATCTGGCAACATTTTCTTCAAGTGCTCAATTTTAACAAGTGTAAAAAAGAATTAAAATCTAGGCTAACTGTGCTGAAGTGCTGCTATGGTCTCATGAGGGCTTCTTGGTTGTCTTTTATTACTGTTCTGCTACTAAAGTGACAGGAGGTAGGGAGGGATTTTAGTGGAATTTGCCTTCATCTCATGACTACATTAAATGAACCCAGCCAGAAGTGGCATTTGAACTCATAAAATTACTGCTGTAAAGCAATGTTGTTGTTGTTTTGTTTTTTGTTTTGTTTTGTTTTTCAAAAAAAAACCAACAAACAAACAAAACAACAACAACATCAAAGAAAACAAAACAAAACCAAACAAACAAAACCCACCAAACCCACACTTCTTTGGTACAAGCTGCATTATCCTAAGTATCATTAAAAATATTTGGAAGTGAAGATCTACAAGGTCACTGCAGTCATTTCATGTTCCACCGGCTGAATTGCATGCTGCCATTATGTTTTGGGCTTCAGCTTTGGTTTGATTGAAATGGTGCTATCACTCATCATCTGCAGTGGAGATAGATGAGCTTTTTTTGCCCTGTAATGGTGCTTGTCTCCCACCTCTGTATTTGATTACTGCACAGCAGATGGATGGACAGGGAATATAAAGGAGGGAACTCAAACACTCACTCATTCTATCCACAGCACTCCCACTTGGCTCTCAAGTACCCATCATAAAAAAAGACAAAAACATGTGTGAGATGGACGGCTTCCATTTTGATAACATAAAACTGATTAGGATAGCTAAGCTTCCATAAGGTAACTTGGATAAAACGATTAAAATCTAGAAGGATAATTGGGAAAACAAACAAACAAACAAACAAAACAAAACAAAAACAAACAAGCAAAACAAGTGAAGGGGAAATAAACAAGCAGACCCAAGCTTGTTGAGACAGGTGCTGTTTTCAAGGGACAGCATAAACAACCCTGATTTTGAAAACTTGGTTTTCAGATTTGTATTATAAACAGTACTGGAGAATATGATACTAGTGTGAGACAGCCATACTTAAAAGTAAGAGGCATCCATCATGCCCAAAATGCCGCAGTATATTGCAGTACAAGGCCCAGGGTATTATGATCTGTGTTTGAATTTGGGTAGGATTGAATTATACGTATTAAATTTACCTCTCATTGTAGATTTTAACCCGTTGAGAATCCAGATAGTCTACATTTAATTCTAACTCAACTTTCTCAAAATGCAAAATGTGCTTACTTCCAGGGAATCTTAAGCTACAAAAACTGCAAGAGACTGACCTCATGAATTACTCAGAGCTATTTCATGAGCTGTCTGCTTTCAAGAAGGTCTAACTTTTCTTTCTCTTTCCATTTTGAACACTTACTCAAAACATGTTTTGAAAAAAGTAAACTGCTAATATTCTCAATGCTTATATTACAGTATTTATTATTTTATTAGTAATGGTGATGTTACTGGCCCCAAATATTTCTTTGAAAATGCTGGCTTACTATTAAGTATTAGCATACTTAAATAAATATTTAAATAAATAATGTAAAAATATCTAAAGTTCATAGTCACTGTTTGATTTCAGGTACCAAATTCAAAGTCTATAGTGAATTAATTCTATGTTATTTGTTGTTCCCACATATTACTAAATGCCATGCAAAACTTGGGGAACAACTTTTTTTTTTTCAGCTTTTGGGGTAAAAATTCTATTGTTTGATCTAAGGCCTTTTGCTATCCAGTTTGCATCCAGTTTGGAAAATATGTAGTGGAAAAAGATGAATGACGCCTCTTTTGGGGAGTAAGGTATCCATCACATTTTATGCTCTGTTTCCTGCATAAGAAGATGATTATTATTCCATCTTTCCTCTTCAGACGTGTCTAAAATCTTCATCCTGTAACTTGCTGAGGGATTATTAGCACTGTGCATAGATGGCATGTTGCGTTGCAGGTGTCTGTGTTTATTATGAAATAATAATTACAAATTTAAAAATGGCAATCAGCACTTTGTCTATATCAGCTTTCAGCCTGGCCTCTGAGTAACCTGAATCTCCAAACCCCACAGCTGTCGTCTCCCCCAGTATGAGATCTCAGCGAGGGGCCAGGCTCTACTCTCGTTTTCCACAGCGCTATTTCTTTGTGCCAGTGGAGTTATTGTAAGTCTAGGATACACGAGAATGTATTTTGGCACGAAGAGTCTCTGTGAAGTGGGAGGAGGAAGGCATGTGCTTACTGATAAGCAGGACTGCCTAGGTGCTTCTGCGCAGGGGATCTGCAGAAAGGGACAGGCACGGGGATCGCTGGTGGGCTCCAGCTGTGCTGCTGTCAGCCTCTGGGTGACATCAGTGCAACAAGCAGCTTCCCTAAAATAATGTCGTTTTGTTTCTATTTGCAGAAAAAACAGCTTAATTGCACACTGCATGTGTTTGATGTTTAGCTGATCCTTTTCTTCCTTTTGGTGATGCTGTGGGGATTTCCACTTGTGCCAATTACTTACATAAATTCGGATTTAGAAAAGGTTTGCTTTCTGCTTTCCTCCATCTTTGCAAAAGTAGAAAATCTTCCTGCCCTCTATTTCATTATATGAAACAGAAGGAAAATAAACTAGCTTGAGACATATCCCAGTGAGAGAACTACAACCAGTAGAAAAGGGGGAGAAACTGTCATTCCTCTAGAACCCAGTGAATTTGGAGCAGTAAGGCTATGTTCAAACTCTGAAGGTTCCTATTTAAATGTGATTTTAAAAAATATATTTTAAAATTATTATTTTTGTTTCTTAATGATGTATCAAAAAAACCCTAAGAAGACTCTTCAAAATATTATTTCTAAGCACTCTTTACCTTTGCAGTATTAGCAGTATCTAGTTTCATTCACAATTGTCCACTATGTAATTCTTTGGTGATACACCCTGAAGCTGGGATTTTGTATAAATCTTTCACAAGACACTGTTTCTTCAAAATGCATGATAAAAATCATGATTGCATTATGTTTTCTTCAGAAATTACAGAATTCCTTAATTTGCCTGTTTTTTAGGGATTCGGTGTTGTTAAGAATATTTCGAGTCTATAAATAAGACTCCAATATGTACTTACAATTTGTGAAAATGAAATTTAGCATCCCTGTCCATGTTAAGGAGATACTTTCCACAATTTATAGCAAGGGATCTAATTTTTAGAAGCATTAAGCATAAGGGCAAAAAAAAAAAAAAAAGGGAAAGGGAAAGAGAAAGGTTCAACCAAACACAAATCTGTTTGACATAAATACAACAGCCTCTCAGAGCTCTGACAGTGACAGCAGAAGTCTGCCAGCATTCCCTATTACCAGCATGCTCATCAATCAACATCACATTGTGCTTGGTGTTGCACAGTGCCAGAACAGTGCTTGACTGAAGAGCCTGCAACAGAACCTGGAGGCTAGACAAAGTAAGCACAAAGTAAGATAAATTTAAACAAAATCACAGAAGAGTAGCTAATTACATCTGAGCTACATCTGTGTTTGCCAGAATTCTAGGGAGGACACGTGGGGATTCTTGTAGTTTCCTGCAGCTTTATGATTCTTGTTCTAGCTTTGTGTCCTCAGCAGTGATTCCCACACTGAGATTTATGGATCACTGGGGAACTGCAAGGGCATGGTAAGTTGTACACAGAACTACAGTAATCTGTAGCAAAAATACTCAAGTAAAACTCTGATGACAATAGAGTCATTCCTTATCATTGATGGGTTGTAACAGTCTGTTGGCCCAAAAACTTCTGAAACTTTTCTGCTTTTTCCATTGTTTGTTGTTTTTTCAGCCCACTAATAGTGAAGATGACTACAGTGACCTTTTGGAGCATTTTGTTTTCCATTTTAGAAAGGTTTCCCACATGAAAAACGTTGTCTTACTTTATTAACTTGTGTACCCTGTCTACTTTTGGCAATTCATTCCATAGTTCTTGAGCACCATACATCATATGTGTAGGCTGTTCTCAAGCAATGTATATAACATGTAGTCTGAGATACTAATAATAAGACTTGAGGTTTGTGACATGACAGATCTCTGAAGAGCAAAAATGGATATTAACTTGATAATTGTGTGTATACTTTGCACTCTACAAGTTCCTGAAGGGAGGCTGTGGTGAAGAGGGGTTTGGCCTCTTCTCCCAGGCAATAAACAGGACCCAGGGAAATGGCCGCAAGTTGTACCAGAGGAGGATTAGGTTGGACATGAGGAAAAACTTTTTCTCTCAGAGGGTGGTCAGGCACTGGAATGGCTGCCCAGGGAGGTGGTGGAGTCGCCGTCCCTGGCAGTGTTCAAGAGGTGTATGGATGAGGAGCTGTGAGATATGGTTTAGTTTGTGGTAGCAGTGGGAACGAGAAGACGGTTGGACTAGATGATCTTACAGGTCGTTTCCAGCCTTGCAATTCTATGATTCTAAATTCTGTGATTCTAATCTTGGCTATGCAATAACTACATCGCTGACATGCTGGGTATAAAGGAAATTATCTACAGAATCTCCTGTGTATTTCCAAGCAGTCTGAATCAGAAGCTGAAACTCTGGACTTTTCGGTCCATATGTATGTTAATGTTACAAATTTGAGGCTTCTCTAAACAAAGAATATTTTCCTCCTTCCCCTTTGTGTGTATGTGTATCTAAACCTGTCTTTCTTAAGCCAGGCCTGGGCTCCCATTGCTGAGGAGCCACTGACAAAAGTAAAGACTTTTGAGCTTTGAGACTGCACTGAAACCCAGCTAGATCAAGAGGGAAATACCTGCAATCAAGGTACTGAGGCTTTTGGTTGTGGAATGTTTGTTTTTCAGAGGAAGTCTCAAGAAAGAAAAGAGTCTTAATCTCTGCTTCTGTTGCCTCAAATCAAAAGACTTGTCTTCTGAATCTGTAATATAAGATGTCCTGTCAGGGAATCAAACAGTTTTGGAGTTCAGCAATAGAGGGGTCTTGAGTAACCTTTAGAGCCACAGATTCGAAGTTCAAAAAGGCAGTTCTGTACCACCAAGGAACAGAAAAAAAACAGTGACACAGAAAAAATGCAGTATGTGTAGCATATGACCATCAGCACCGCAGCTAAACAAGGAAGAAAACTGTAGAAAATGAAAAGAGAAAAGAAAGCTCATGCCAAACAGGGAACAATGCCACTGATGTGGCAGCTGGCATAGGAACAGAAGATGTTCATTGATTCTCAAATCCTGCTCTGAAATACGCCAGCAAAGGAAACATATTCATTACTGTCAGAGCTTGGGGACTCCTCAAATGAAGGGGAAAGCACACACATACTCCCACAAAAGAAACTACAAATGCAAAATGAAGACCGATAAAATGTACTGGCAGCTTGTCTACACGCAGCGTGCAAATGATCTTGGGGATGCAAGTGACGTCAAAGACTGGATTCCCAGGAGAGAGATGTCAGTGAGGCACTGACCCAAACAGTTCAAGTGTACCTGGTGAGGAACAGCTCCCAGCCATACAAAACACAGAATGGGCACACTGCAGGAGCACACTGGCTCTTGCTGCTGCCACCCAGCGCAATGAGACGGGTGTATAGAACATAGCATGGCACACTGTGAGAGTCATTGCGCCCGGACAGAGACTCTCTGGAGAGATGGGGGGTGGGGGCATGGTGCCTGCCAGACACCACAGTGTCGGCTAGTCTAAGGGGAGGAAAAACCAGCTGAGAAGCTATAAAATGTGACAGCAGATGGCATTATTTGTAGGATCAAAGAGCTAACAACTTCACTGAGGCCCTGGAAACTGTAGGGAAGAAAAGACACAGGCTCAGACTCTGTGTTGACCCCATGAGCTGAGCAGGAACATTAAAACAAAACATTTCCACTTGCTCACAAGTAACAACAACATGTGTGCTGGAGAGTGAGAGCCAAATTCCCGAGCAGATGTATGGCATTGGCAGGGCTTTGGCTGATTCTCCTGGACACAAAAGCTGGAAGTTTTGTCTTCTCAGCAAAGTGCTTGGCTGATGCAGCTGTGCTGGGTTGCGTGTTGGCACGTGTTGATTACCCAAAATCGTTCTGTTGGTACTGCCCAGGGACTGAAAGCTTGACCCCTTGAAACAGCTAGCTGTTTGGCTCTTGGTATTAGTGGAAAAGGTCTTTCTTGGAGAACTGAGGGCAAGAAGGGACTCAGAAGACCATGACTGCCCCCACCATGTTTTCAGTCATGCAGGGGACCCTATCTGATGAAGGATTCTTCTGCAAGTGAGTTGTAGGGGTAGAAGCATGCCAGAGTGAGAAACTGAAATACCTTGCTAAGAGAAGCTAGAGAAAGCACTTTCCCTCTTTCCCTCAGCTGTCATGCTGGAACCATGACAAAAAGAAACATGAACGGCATTTTCCCTGACTACTGCGAGAGTTACCAATATTGAGAGGAAAAATGCCAGCTGGTGTAAACTGGCCTGAAGCAGTTTTGCTGACTCAAACCCACTGAAGACTTTGCCATACCAGTATTTTAAATGAGGCATTAATTAGATAATGGCAATTCAGTCAGAAAGCTGAAAGATGTGTTTGGCACTTGTGGCAGCCCCTGGCTCTGATCTCCGTTATTCCCCAGGGTCCTGGGATCTCTGAGTGACAATGATGTGTGAATGTCTGTGCCTTCTTTTCTGTTAGCCAGCCCTTCCTCCTGCCTTTGCAAACCCATCTGGGCAGAGGCCATGCTGGGTATGGTCTGTACCGACGAAGCAAGGCGTGAGCAAACCCAGAAGCTCCTCAGCAGCCTGCAGAGCCCAGGCCTGGTGAGATGGGACCACCAGGATGCGGGCTGCCACCACTTCCATGCTCAGGCTGTCCCAGTTGGCAGCTGGGGCCACCAAATGAGTGCCAATTAGTGCCAGTTGTGCAAGTGGTTCCTGCAGCGTGGACACCTGCCTGCTAGGAGCAGCACTGAAATCATCCATGCGTCTCACAGAGGTCACCGAGCAGCCCCTCAATGCTAATAACTTTTGGTCACTACCAACTTGGACCGCAATCGAACCATTGACCTAGAGGTGAAAGGGTGTATATCCCATTACCGATCTGCTAAACCATCCAGTCTCCCTATTACTGCAATTTTAATTAACTGAGCCAACGACATGAAAGCTGAAGGGAGGGGGAGTGGGCAAGGAAGAAAGAACACATTGGCTTTTACACAAGATTTGTTTCTTTTGAGTGGATTCTACATTTTGCTGAGCAGTCTGCATGGCCCACGAGAAACACCTTGATCTGCTATCTGTGAAGTAAGCCAGCAAAAGGGGAAATGCTGCTGCTGCCTCTTGCCAGGGCAGCCCCTAGTTGAGCTGTTCCGGACATCAAGAAGGCCTGAATTTTACTCTAGTTATGAACATTCCCCATAGAAAAATACAATATGTATATATGTGTATGCATTGGGATGGGGATGGGGATGTATCGATATTTAGGTTGCTCCAAAAGTAATGCCTCCTGTTTATTTCCGTGAAAACTACAACAGATGCAAAGAACACAATAACATCACTTGATAGAGGAAATTCTCAGCTACAAAACACTATTTTTTCAACACATTCATCACCATTAGCTATGTATTTTTTGCCAGCAATGAACAAAAGCCTGCATACCTCACTGTAAAAATCTGCACCAGCAGAGGTGACCCACTGTTTCACAGCTGTTATAATGGCATCATTACTCCTTACTAGGAAAATACTGCCCACACAGTCCTTTCATCAGTCCAAACTGATGGAAGTCAAAAGGCTCCAAATCTGGACTATATCATGGGTGTGCCAGCACAACTCAGCCATGATAGGTAGTGGGGTCCAACCCCCATGGTTTGACCCCACTACCCCATGGTAGTGGGGTCAAACCATGGGGTCCCAAGCAATGTGGGTCCCATTGCTATTGTGTTGCAAGAGAAAAGTTGTTTTCTCCTCTGGTCTGACTCTGGAAGTTAGAGCCCTCAGCTTAGTCGGTGTCATGGTGTAGTCAGAACTGATGGTCCATTGAGTTCCAGGAACTCCAGAAGACTGAGCCTTTCCTATCCCAAAAGACAGTGCATGTCTTTTTACTCATTGAGGGCTGCATCCTGAACTTTTTCTTCAATCGGGAATTCACACATCACCACTCCTAGGACTGCCATTTGGACTCCAGTTCATGGTGATGACACCACATCTCATCACTGGTAATGATGCATTCCAGGAAACTGTCACCTTCAGTCTCATATTGGTTCAGTAGGTCCTGACAAACTTGCCTATGGTGTTCCTCTGTGAGCATCTGTGGGACCTTTCTGGCAAAAGTTCGCAAGCTTCTGGTGCACAAAGATAACACACACAGCTTTCCTTTAGATGCTGCTACCATCACGTAAATGACGATGCACCCTCCTGTGATTCAGAAACAAGGGAAGCTGATTACTGCTTTGACCTCTGTGCAACTCTGCAAACTCATCCTCTGTGTGGGAACCCCCATGCTGGCAGTGCTCTTTCTGCACTCATGTGCTTCATTACACAGACACCTACATTTCAAACGACATCTCTTCTGCTGCCAGCCCTGGAGTGCTCCATGCTTGTTCTTGCATGTGTGTTTGATAAGTCACGGCATGACTATTATTTTATTTGCTTGTGATGATTACCCACTGTGGTCTATTCCCGCAACAAAAATGACAGAGTCCCTGAAATGCAGCAGCTCCTCAGGGTCCAGCATCCTGTGAAAACCCCACTCCTCACAGGCTGTTCCTGTCTCCAGCAGTGCAAGCACAGGGGAGGGCAATCACAGCTTGACTCCAGATCCCAGCTGTCTGCAAAAGCCACTCTTTGCTCGGGGGCCTCACACACAGCACAGGCCAAACCTCAGCACAAGGCTTCCCAGCAGCAGGGAGAGATGCGGCACAAAGCCTGTGCATGCCCCCGTATGCAGGAACCTCTTTGATGCTCTCTTGCCTTGTTATTTCAATTGTTTTGCATATGCAAAACAAGTCTGGAAACAGAAAATGAGCAGAACTCCAGCTAAACTGTGCTTCTAATTGTACCTGTTGTTAGTACAGAAAGTAAAATATTACATAAACCTACAGTATATATATGTGCCCTTAAGACTGTTTCCATAGCTCTCCTGTGCCCCTTGGACTCTCCACATACATTGTTTTTTGATATTCTCTATAGCAGCTTCTTCCCATGCCTGCTGCTCTGCTTTCCCACTCCAACTCCTCTCACCCTGTTGCTGAAGGAAGCAGTGAACTGTTGCAGTGAGGGATCTGAAGAGCCACAGCAGCTTTGTGGTTCAGAACAGGAAGGAGGGGCTGAGCTATACTGGGAACACAGACAGCGTCATCACTCCCTGTAATCTAACATTCAATTTCTGTAGGACTGACATTGCAGTATCAGAATGCTCTCAGGAAAGACAAAACATGAAATATGGGAGTCAGTGCTGCATTTCTAGATCAGTGTCCGTGTTGCTCGATGGAGCCAGTGCCTTATGCTACTGTGCCCACTCTCCTGCTGTGCACAGCCTGACTGTGTGCACCCAGGCCAAGGGCTAGGAGGCAGAAAGGGAAAAGTTCTCATTTTGCCTCTCAAGCTGGCACTAAAGGTATGAGCACTCCTCTGCCCCACTGTAAAGTCAGAGAGATCCAATACTTAACCCCACGCACTTCTTCTCATCAGCTCCAGCTTCTGCCTGTGGCACTTCTCCATGGATCAGAGGAGGAACACAGCCTCACAGAGAATAGAAGGTTATCCTTACTTTTCTGTTCTGAGAAGATATCTCATCCATGTTCAGGGAACATTGATGTGTTGGAAACCCCACAAACTCAGGGAAAAGCTCAGAACTGGAGACAGTTCTAACCCCATGACTGCTTTCTGAGCAATGAAAATGATGGTTTTGGTAGTGTTCACTACTTCCTATTAAAGTGAGCAGCCAATGAGTCATTCATAGGTTTCGCTTTCACTTTTTTAGGCTTAAAGATTCGAAGATCACAACCTGTTTACATGGGTGAGACAGTTCACTCACTTCAGAGCTCTTTCTCAGGCTGCCTGCAAGCTCAGCATGACAAATATTTTTGCTTCATACCCGCTTTTAATAATTCTTTTTTATACCTGTCATGACTAAAAATCCAAAGCACATATTGCTTGCTCAAGAGGTGGATGCCATAGCCAATTCCATAAGCTCAGGAGCGGACAACAGCCCATGTTGGGCTTGTAACAAACATGTGGGTATCTCAGTTGGGCACAGTGTGGGTGTTTTGTATGCTAATCTGCAAAAGCCTGTCAAAGAGTATTAATCTCTGCTTTCGTGATAATGTGCTTCCCTGTACCTCTACACAGCTGGTTATTGGGAAACACTATAGTCCTGGTCCCCAGGGCAACCTTCTTCAAATTCTACCTTCCTTCCATGTGCATGAGACAGTGTGGTAGCCCAGAGCTCCATCTGACACGACACAATAAACTCTGCAGCTGGCAGATGCTCTGCTCAGTGTGGAGGGAATGCACCTGGCTCAGAAGCCTGCTTGCAGCAGTGGCACAGGCTTCCCTGCCCCAGTACTAGACACAGCTGGTTGGGTGAGCTGGATGGGCACAGCTGTGCTAAGGAATTCAACCTCAGCTGCGGCAGAGCATGGGATGAGAGGCTTAGCACTAGGGATCTGACAGGTATGCTCGTGCTTCTGAGAATTTCGCCTATCAGTCTGTCTCAGAATATCTATAATGGCAAATACTTTTGTAAAATGGCCATGTTTGTGTGTCCTTGCTGTTCCTCCACCTTCCTCAACTGATGCATGGATTTCTATATGAGACACTTTCAGTCCTTTCCCATCCTTGTATTTGAGAATCATGGTTTTTAGACATCCCTAAGAAGCCTCTGATGTCTGCTGTAAAGTGGCTCAAGCTCACATACTATATTCTATACTTTAATGCTCATCAGACCTGCTGCTAAAACACTGCGCATGACCTCCAGCCTCTTCAACATCCAGCAACCAAGGACATCATCAGATTCCCACTCCTGAGAGCCAGGCTCTCTCTGAACACCAGTCAACCAGAAGAGAGGTGAAGTCCTTCGCTAACATGGTCCTAGACTGTAGACAAGAACCACACATGATGTCATCTACCTGAAGGTCAAGGAAGGTGCTGGGTGCAGGCCGAGCATCTGAAGCGGAGCTGGAGCAGACAAGGAGAAGTCCCAAGGCACTGGAGAGACAGACTTCCTGCTGCTGACCACATTTTAAACAGGATGTGAATGCTAACTGTACAGCTTGGACTTCTGGAGTTTTTTTTTGCTTCCCACACACTGGAGATTTGAAAATCATTGTCTGCTTTTAAGCAAGGAGAGGAAGGTCATGGCACTGAAGACTGCTAAGAAGGTGGAGAAGAGGAGGTCCTGCAGTCCTGATCCATTCCAACCCCAGGTGTTAATAACGTCGCTTGCTTCTTCGTCTTGAGGTTTTGTTTCTATTTTGTTTTGGGCTTGACACCAGTTCCTGAGCACTTTCCCACGCCTCGCAACCAGGCCTGGCCCTGGGATGAAGAAATGTCGCAGTTCTAGCACCACCATACCCATGACATGATGACCCCTTCCAGCCCCCAGTGCCTTCCTCTGAGCTTGCCACTCTCAGGCTACATAGCAGCAAAACTGTGGAAGCACAGCCACTGACCCAGACATTTCATTTCCCGGAGGGAATGCCATTGCTACAGCACAGGCTTGTGTCCCTGCCCAGCATGTAATCATCAGTCATGCGTTAAATTTCAGCTAATGCATCAAGGGTTACCAAACCAAATTTTAGCTGAGAGAGTAGAGAGGAATCCCGCATTTCCAGGACAGCAAGCTCATTTCCCAGGGTAGCAGGTTCTTGCACAGATCACTGCCCCTGTCTTGGAGTCAAGCCCTTGTGTAAGTATACTTAATTGGGTTTCCCTTGGCTTGAGTGACAACAATACCTTTTGTTTGTCTGGAGTGTTGTGGCTCACTGTCACATCAGTCTGTGAGACTGTTACCTGCTCACTGGCACAGCATATCTAGCATCATGAAGCATACTTCACCCTGCTTAATCTTCTCTATGGCTGGGTGGGTGTTTTTCTCCCTCTGACTTGGGCCCATTGTCTGTCCCTTCTGACCCAGGGAACGTGCATACATGCCATACCACAGCAACACAATCTTATCAGCAAACAGGTTCCCTCCTGATACTTTACTTAGAGCTCCTGATGTATTTCTGGCTTTTACTTTCCATGCATGGGTACATAAGATCAGAGCAGCACCAGAAAAAAGGCTTGGGCAACCAGCTTCAGCTTGTGTAAAGTGGTAAAATGTGCTGGCACTGCTGTATTGTAAGTAAGGAGGAGGAAACGCACATTATCTGCCTTCCTACAGATCCCATTTTCTTGTTTAAGGAGTTCTGGTTTCCTTGGGTGAAGCTGGACCACCCAAGGATGCAGTCACGCTCTGGAGTGCGGAGGAGGATGAACATCTGCTGGCAAATACAGAAGGGTGGGAAGGAGGGCAGCAGCAACAGGAGTCAGTAAAAGCTTGCAGTTGCAGGCTGCAGACAGCCAGGCAGCTCAGAGAATGTCTGCAGAATTGGCAAATCTTTGCATCTAAAGGGTGAGCAGCAGCGGTGAACTATATCTACAGTCAGTTCTGCATGCCCACATGTTTGAACTGTTTGCATTTTGTCACACCATCAATTCTTAAAAAACAAATACACAAGCTTTCTTCACCCATCTTAGATAGGTTTATATGTATAGGGAAGAGCATTTTATATACACCCCTTAGGCCCTTGAAAATGCTCTCTGTCAGGCAGTGGTGGCATGGTGCTCATGGGGTGCTTTTTGGCTTGACACTGATGGCCTGCTGGGATTCTAGGCCCCTACATTTTGAATATCTGCATGTCTGCAGATATTTTCAAAACAGATTTACATGCATATTCTCTGTAAACAAGCGGGGTTTTGTTTTGTTTTGTTCTGTATTTTCACTTTCTCATCTTTGGTGAAGAACTTTTTCTCTAGGAATCTCTAGGAATAAAAGCCCAAGTGCATAGGCTGCAGGGGAGAATGGCCAGTACTTCAAAGGCTATGGGCTGAGGGCATAGGCAAGACCCTGGAAAGCAAAATTTGAGATCAGGAGATGCCACAGTAATGTTGAATTGTGTGTCAAGCAAAATACACAGTGCGGTGACACCACAGTCACTAAGGATTTCTGTACAGTTTGCCAAAGCACCATTCACAGTTGTGCTCTCCCAGAAAAGCAGTGAGCCTCAGGAGCACTCAGCATCCTGTGCTAGGTTCCATCCCCTCCTGCCCTGTCCTCCTCAGCTCCAGCACGATGGGCCTGCAGTTGCCTGCAGGATTTATTAGGGAGCAACTCTGGGTCTGGGGGTGAGGGCCTGATCTCCTGCTTGCAACAGCTGAAGGGTAATCAAAGCTGTTTATTTTGCTTGCCTTATCAGTGTTCTACCGGATCAGATCTAGGTATCCCACATCAATCTAAAAACATGAGCATCACTTCATGTATTACCTTATTTTTTTATCAGTACTTTGGGTACTTTCAAAGCACAGCAGTGATATACAATTCTGATATCTGTCACAGGGAGAAAGAAAGATTTGTTCCTCTTTCAGATCCATTTCCTGCAGCTCATTTCAAGAAGATCTTTCAGAGCAGGCTTTTCTGCAAAAGGAAATTGTTTTTTTTCCTCACAGAAACCCATAAAGGTTTTTCAGGGTGGGGAAGTGCCAACTGTGGCTTCTGATAGTGTTTTCACCTTCATTTTCCTCTCCTGCCCAGACACTAATATTCTGCTATGACAGGGACAATGCAGATAAGATAGGATGTGTCTTTCCTAGGTTGGAGATGTTGGATGGCTGCTCCACTCTGTACATGGGATTTTCACCAAATGCAGATTCTGGAAGGGGATTATGGCTGTGGAAGTCTTTGTCATTGCTATAGGTTCCCCTTCCCTGCTGCTGTATAACTTGTCTTCATAAATGATAAATTATTTCTAAATACCACTGTATTGCAGATTTAGGGAGTTAGTTTCATACATGTGTACCTTCCTAGCTCCTTCTAGACAGTGCTTCCTCCAAGATTCCCTTAGAGAATATGATTTCATACTTAGACAGCAATATGAAGACCTTTTAACATTTGATCACACCTCTAAATGTAGAGCCTCCTCAGGACAGTATGTCCTCTTTCACAGCAGTATCCCAAAGAATGACACAAAAAGCAGTTCAGCTCTTTTATTTGCAGTGCACCGAGCCATTTCTGTGATCACACCCATTGATACCAGCTTATAGAAATTGTTTCAGAAGTAGTGTACACAGTTGACAGAAAGATAACTTTTTTTAGCTGATCAGACCATCAGAAGATGTGTATGTCAGTTTCAATAGAAAAGGTGCAATTCACAAACAGAAAGGAAGCTGTGTAGTGTTACTTGCAATGTTATGTTTATTCAAAGCAGCATTTAGGAACTACAGACAAGTTAGATAGGGTGGTTAGGTAGTGTAATGGCTCTGAGGTCATTCTGCAGTTTGGTTAGATGGTTGTGTGGTGCCATTCGTAAGTCTTCTCTTGCAGAATATGGTAGCATGCAGCTTTTCTAACCTTACAGACATCACTCTGTTTTATCAGTCTTGTGTGTTCGGCCTGGAAAAAGAACAATTAGGAAAAATAAATGATCTCAAAAGAAAGAGAATAGTTTCTGTGTGGAGACAGTGGTACAGTGGTACATCCCCATGCTCCACATACAGCTTGCTTTCTCTTTAAGGTTGGGTTAATTTCCTGTTCAGAACAGACCGGTCCCTCGCTGAAGTAAAAACTGTGTCAACTTCAGCAGGAATGTTTTCAGAGTCCCCACCTGGGAAGACGATGTCTTTGAGTGGGAAAATAAACATTCTGTCCTTCAGTTGGTTCACTTACTATTTTCTCTGCTGACAACACTAATTGTTCTGTCTGTTGGGACGATGATTGTTTTCAGCACCAGATCCTGAAAGAAGCAGGGAATAATGTTACATTTTGTTAGCATCTGGGCTCGGAATACATGGTGGCACTGAACTTTGTACTACTTCAATGCCTATGTTCTGGTTAACTTGGAAACCGGAGTCTGCCAGAGAGCACCTCCTGAAAGGTCATGAGCTGACAGAAGTAAAGGCAACTTTCACCGCTCCTTTCTTTATATTTCAGGCTTAAGTTCATTTTACAGGTTAGGAGGAGCATTTAGTATATGCTCACAAGCTTTAGAACAGCACTGGCCATTCCATTGTGTCACTGCACTGGAAAGTGATTGCATTTTACATGGGCTTTTGGGAGCAAAGCTAGGTTTGTTGTTCTCTTTGTTATCCAGGAAGGTTATCCTGAAAATCATAAAATTTTGTTTTGTTTTTCCAAAATGAAGCCCTTTCTGTAAGGGAAGACTTTTACAGACCTCTCGTAGTAGGAAAACACGAGTGAAAAACTCTACTGGTTCAAATCAGCATCGATTCTGTAAAAATGCTAATATAACGCAAATCAAAACCTGTGGGTAATAGTTGAAGTTAATTTTTCAAATGCCTGGGCCTCCTAGGCCCACATCCAGCAGTGCTTTTCTGGAAGTATTACAGGAGCACAGATTATGTGTGGGACAGTGAATATGCCATGTCAGCACACAAGGGAAAAAAAAAATGAAAGAAAAATGTGCCAGGGGTATTTCTTGTAGAATAAGGATTTTACCTGTCTTTAATGTAGGCAAGTTAAATCTTATCACATCTCCAAATGTGATGCTCTTGTTATCTTTCTCACAAGTCACTCACTTTCTACCTATTTGGAAAATTATCATTTAATTCCACCTCCCCAGAATATCTTGCTGAATGTTACAACCCAGAGGGGTTTGCAGCAGTGCCTACTTTCCAAGTAAATGGCCATATATTATATCTGACAAAATGCAGGAAACCACAGTGCCAGTGTTCATATACATTTTCTACATGCAGATTAGTGTCATATATGTGAAACACAGTGTTCAAGGCACTGGCATGCCCTCTCTCAGTAGATCATAGTTGCAGCTGTTTAATGAGATACCTTTGCTCCTGCAGCTATTAAACCAGCTGCAGAAATTATGACTTGCTACCTCTTGCATTCCACCACTTAAACGGCTCATTATGACTTTCACCAAAAAAAAAGCCCGTGGTGAGAGCAAATACTTATGGTGTTAGGCAACACCAAGCTGCTGCCTGCTACTAGGGAGATCTGTCTACCTCTCCTGGAATCCCATCCCTCTGAACTGCAGAGGTTGGCTCTTAGTTCATGTCAACACAATGCCCGCAGTAATGGAAACCTCTGGGCATGACCAAGGCTGACAGCAGAAAAACTGCAGTAAATATCAGTGACAATGTCACATATAGACAAAACAGCAGCAACAGCCATCATGTGAGACACCGGGCACACAATGTCTGACACCCAGCACTCTGCACATTTCATAATTCGTCCCATCGCTACTGCCACCATATTTACACGTATCTCATGCTCTTCAGAACCAAAAATCTACTTAACAAATACCTGACTATAAGCATTTCAAAG
Source organism: Perdix hodgsoniae (assembly GCA_035772895.1). NCBI lineage: Eukaryota > Metazoa > Chordata > Aves > Galliformes > Phasianidae > Perdix > Perdix hodgsoniae. The sequence goes on from JAPSGF010000003.1 coordinate 16,570,053, forward strand.
CATTTCGAAACATTTCAAATAGTCAACACTCTACATAGTTTGCTCCGAAAGTAATGCCTCCTGTTTGTGCCCGTGGGAATTGTAACAGCTACAAAGAACACAATAGCACTGTCTGAGAGAGCAAATTCTTGGGTACAAAATGCTGTTTTTCAACACAGCACCATTAGCAACGTGTTTCTGTCAGCAGTGAACAAGTGCCTACATGCCATGCTCTGAAAAATTTACATCAGCAGAGATGACCCACTGTCACTGTTACCACTGCTGAAATTCGCTACACAATGTTTAACCTCTACTAGCACACCACCTACATCCATCTCTGATGTCTTGAGCCAATATACTATAATAGGAGGCATTAGTAGCGGAATAGCCCTTGTAAAGCATTCACTGGTAAAAATACGTTGATGAAACTCCACACAGCTCTATATGCTTATAGTCTAGGCTTGAATTCCATCTCTGAAACTTTTCTTTTTTTTTTCTTTTTTTTTGACAGCAGAAGATTTACAGTGTTGAAATCTGATAGCTTATCTGTGAGTAAGCACTCCATAAAGTTGGATATATACAGCACACATCTATCAACTCTCCACACACACATCGAAAAGATACAGAAATAAGACTGTGGGTTCTATATTGCTGCTTCAAATTACTGGATGATTGCGTAATTTATTATTATTGTGTGTGGGTTTTGTTCTGCTGCAGCATGGTTCCCCTTGCAGGATTTTTCTTTTAAATACTGATTACAGCGCCAAGGGATGTGAATAGCAGTATTGGAGATAAAAACTAATTAGTATACAATATCGCAAAGACATACCTTTGGTCCTAACCACTATTGCTGTACTATTTTTGGTTTCATTCATGCTCCATAGCTGTCAGGGGCAGTTTTGAACAGGGTTTGCAGTGAGGTCTGTCAACCAGTAACCGCTGCAGCCTCTCTTCCTTTGCTAACCAGTGCTGGCTGCAGCTGAGGCAATGTTGACACATGGGAAATATATGAGGTTTGGACTCTTTGAAGTAGAGAGATAGAACTGAGAACTGGGGCTGAGAGCTTTGCAATGTTGTGACTTCAGCAAGGTGATCAAAACCTTAAGACTGACAGCAATAAATCCAAGGTGGAGCTTTGGCTGCGTTTTCTCAGTTCCATCACCAACAGAGAATAAAAAAAAGTGATGGAACCGTTTATCAGTTTGAGCAGCTACTGCAGAAAACTTGTGTATTTGGTGTCGTGCTCCATTTCTTCACTGTCGTCGTCTAATTTTCTCTTTTTCATCTTCTAAACTATTTCTGTCCTGCTTTTGGCCTTTTTCCAGTATGTCAGTGTCCCACTGACTTCTCACCTGCTGTCATCGAAACATTTCAGCAGTCTTCAACCTGGGATGCTATCAATCATTCATGTTACTCAGATTTCCTTTTTTTTTTTTTTTTTTTTTTTTTTCCCCTGCAAGGGAAAGCACAGAACATCTCACACCAAGGTAACCGTTTGTGTCTTCTCATTACTTAATGAAATAGAAAACTGCTGCTGGAAATTCTGAATGAGCTCTAGAAAATCTGGTTTTAACAGCTATCCTAATTTTTTTTTTTTTTTTTTTTGCATAATACTATTTCAAGATCACTTCTGTGAGAGCAATATAATAGCAATAATTAACAGAGTAAACATTTATTAGTCTTTTATTGCACTTATCTTATTTCTTTGCTATTCACTAAGCGTCAAGCTTTTATTTGTGATAACCAATCTTGACTTTTACACAGACTTTCTGCATCACTGTTTTACATCCAAGAGACCACACAACACTGCTTAAAATGGCAGGCGAGTAAATAAAAAATAGAAAGTAATATTTGAAGATACAGCTTGCTATTTTACCCTCTCCTGTTGGCATCAGAAAAACCATATGAATGTCCTATTATAGGGAAGGTATGGGACAGGCTTCGGGGATCATATATTTACATTTAATCATCAGGGTAGTGGTGGGCTGTCTCATCGTTGTGCGTTGGCACCAAGCTGCCCTATCAAAAATGGCTACTTTTTTTTTTCACACCAAATTAATCCTGTTGACAGACATGACATACTTTTGCTGTTGGGTTATCGTCAGTTCTTGCTGATGGACTGATTTATGATTGAAAGAGATAGCAAAAGTGCTGCATTTTTGTTCTAAGGTCTCACTGAGAGCTGTTTAAAGCAAGAGAAGGGACTTCTCCCTGTTAAATGCACATACAAACCTGTCTTGGAGTTCACACCTCTGTGATACCTAGACCCAAGAATAGGAAAACTGTTATTTATTGGGGATTGGTGCCGCTCTCTGGTGCTTTTTGCTAGGATTTCTGACCTGTCTCTGACATCTGTCTGCACACAGCTTGTACCCCCTCCTCCTTTCACCCAGAGTCTCTCACCCGTGAAGGCTGTGCCATTGCAGCACTTGTTCTGAGCACTCATCTGCCTCAAGCTGCCCTGCTGTTCTGTGCCAGGCCTGAAAACTGGTGGCAGCTCTGACTGGACTTTTTGGTGAGTTCTCACTTGCCAGTTACATCTCTGCAGGTTTTACAGAGAGGTTTTCTCATTTGTCCTCATAGGCACACCTCCCATCCTGGTTTGTGATTGTTCACATTTTGAAAGCTGCAGTGTTTTCCCTGTGGAGATGATGAGCATAGAGGTCTCCCGTAAAGATGCTTTTCCTTTAGGCCCTCTCAGCTTCTCTTGTCACTTATTACTCACAGCTTCTGTTTCTCTACAGTGCTAGACCAGCAGCCTGGTCCCTGTGTCTCTTTGCCTTCGCCTGTCTGCACCCTGATAATCTGTCTCTCTCTTTCCTGCTGTTGGAGCCTTTCTGGGTCGCTAATGGAGGGAGCTGCCAGCAGGGGTGGACTGATCCCTCCCTGAGCAGGAGAGTTGCAGGAAACATTGCTAGCTCACTACTGGCAGCACCTGCAGCCTGAACACCCCACTATGGAGCTGCATGTGCTGCAGCCTTCAGTGTGCCCAGCACAGTGCACTGATAACTAGACCCTGGGAGCCTGAGTCCTAATGAAGAGCCAAGGCCATGCAAGGGCTCTGTTGGGGATAGTGATGGGTTCTCACCACAGCGACATCAAGGAGTCCCTCTGGGAGCTCACGGCATCGCACAGTTGACCTGTTGATGGCCACCCTGTTTCACTCAGAGGGGTGATGCTGTGGTGCTTCTCCTGTCCAGACAAGCAGCAGCATGCTGGAAAGATTTGGCTTTCTCCCTAAGCCAGACTTCTGCTTCCCAGTGCCCACCACTGCCCACAACTCTCTCTTCCCAAGCACTCCTATCTCCCAAGCCAGCATTTTGCCTTGTGTCCCAAGCAGGCAGAGGAGTGCTTACTTAAAGGCAAGCACAACCCCAAGCAAACATGCAAACCAACAAAGAACACAAACTTAAAATAATAATTAAAAATGAAACAAAATACAATACAATGCAATACAATAATAATAATAATAATAATAATAATAATAAAAAGAAAAAGAAACAACAACAAAAGCCCACCCAAGCATCGTCACCCAAAGCGCTGCAGCCCCAAGAGGACAGCGGCAGCAGGGCGGGATGCCCGGCAGGCAGGTGAAGCACCGGCACTCTCGTTCGCGGTCCCCGCACACTGCCGCTGCTGCCGACCTTCCTCGGGCGCGGAGCGGTGCGGAGCCCCCTCGGTTCCCGAGGCGTGGGGCAGCAGGAGGGGGGAGACGAGGCTTTTTGGAGATGGGGCGTCCGGGTTGATTTTTTTGTTTCTTGTTTTTCTTTTCCTGGGGAAAAGAGACCGGCGGTCGGCACATGGGGAGGACGGGGCTAGTTTCGGCAAAGCAGAGCGCAGCGCGTTTGCCATTTCTAATAAAACGTTAGTAAAGTTAGCACAGCGCCGATGGCATCTGAAACGCCAAACAGGGGACTGATTTCAAGCCCGTTCCTCACTGGAGGGGGATACATTAGTATGTTTCTTATTTTTATTTTCCTTATAGCCTGTTAAATTGACTAATAAAGTCAACACAGAGTTCTCTGTGTGGCTTCAAAAAACTCAGTAATTTTGTTAGAAAACGTTGAAATCCAACCCCAAAGTATTCAGCCCAAATATTTAGTTAAAGTAACCCTGTGGGTTAATAAACTAAACAAAGGCAAACCATGCAAAACTGCAGCAATGAAAACCAGGCTTAAATAAACGAAGGAAAGTTTATAAGAACCCTTTAGCTGGAAAAAAACAGCGAAGAAAAACTGCATGAAAGTTTAATATGAAGCATGTGATACGCGGGGGGCTCGGCTTACAGGTACAGAGCTTCGCCTCGAACTGTCGTTGCCCTCCGCACAATTTCGGGGATTATTTTTATTCTAAGCTGCGTTTCCCTCAAAAGCTCACAGCGGAGGTTTCTGCTGGAGAAACACTCTGCAGATATGGGCAGGTTGAGGGGAGAGGAGATCCTGTGCTGTGCTGTGTCTCCCTCTCCCTGACAGAGCTTCAGCTGACTGCTGATTTCGGTGTCCGACTTGTTTAGTTATTTCAGCTCCAGTAATGTGGTCGCAAAATATTTACCTTTCGCACAAGAATCTGGATTATTTTGATTAGAGACCGATGCGCTCTTCAAAATGTTTGCTTATGTGCAAGCGTTCTTCCAAGTGGGGCACAACAAAAGAGCTCTCTTGTAAGCCACGACATTTACACTAGTTAATAACAGCTTAAAGAAAGAAAGAAAGGAAAAAAAAAAAAAAAAAAAAAGGAATAAAGAGAAAAATTTAAAAGTTTTTAACAGTTTGGTTTCAAGATAGAGTGAGTCTTTAAAAAAATTTTTTTCTTTTTAGTAATTTAAAAAGGGACGCTTTAATGCAGGCAGTTTAAATGTGTACGCTAAATTACACCAAACCATCAAACAGCCTTCAGCGTGTTGGCAGTTTGGTAATAATTATAATCGCTGCTGTTCTGCAATTTAGATCATCACGAAAGAAACATTCACGACAATTTATTATTATTATTATTATTATTATTATTATTATTATTATTATTATTATCAAATAAAGGGCATGGGACTGGTGACATGTTTTTCTCTACGGAATAATAGGTTTCAAAAATTATTTTCTTTTGCATTATATCCCCAAAGAAGGAGTCGGGGAGGAGAGCGCTGGAAAAACAAGCCCAAAAATAACAAGAGATTGTTTAAAGTTCTCTTAGTTGCTTTTCATTTTCAAGAAAAGCTGAATAAACAGCGTCGGCCCCGCGTGACAGCGCAGAAAGCAGGTTTGCAATGAAAGAGGCATGCGGAGGGAAAGGAGGAGGGTTTTTTTCTTCCCTTTTCGAGTACTTAACTTTCCCCTTTTCAGAAAGTAGCTGCGTGCAACCCAGGGAGTACTTTATTTACCGTGTACAGAAGAAACAAGTCAAATTTAAAATTAACCTCGAATCATGCTGGGAATGGTCCGGGCAAAATGTTGGGGGAATTCCTTCACCCCCACCCCCACCCCTCTCGCCCCCCTCTGATATTTCTGTCTAATTCCCCCGCTTCCCCATCACCCCTTGTGCT
>JAPSGF010000003.1:16576928-16608603 GCA_035772895.1 Perdix hodgsoniae
GTCCCCCCAATCTTCTTTTAAATATCATTACCATTTAAGCCCTGTAACGGAGCAGTGACGGCAGCGGCAGCGGCAGCCGTCCGCCCCCGCGGGCTGCACCCAGCTCTGCCCCCTCGCTATTCCCGCAGCCACAGCGCGCTTTGGGGGTGCCGTGCCCATCCGTGCCGGGGAGGGGCGCTGGCCGCCGGGATCCCACCGAGACCAACAGCAGCCTCGAGGGGAGCGGATGGCATGCACGTCCTCCCCAGCAGGACATCTTGTTCTCTGGGAGAAATAGGGCCTCGGGCCACCCCGCACTGTTCGGGCTGCACAGAAGGCCGGTGGCTCTGGCTCATGCTCTCACGAGACCCAGAGGTCATCTCCACTGGGGCGTGCTTCTGGCAATTCCACTGCACGGAGAGCCCAGAAAAAGTTCTCCAAGGGGATGTCTAGCAGGAGGTAAGCACAGGCACTGTTCGGTCAGAACTGCTGCAACTCCAGCATGCAGTCATACAGCTAGCCTGGAAAGCCAAAATGTGAGAAACTACCTGATAGCATCATGGAAAGCTAAACCACACATAGGAGCCCCACTACTCTCCAGCATCCCTGGCATGCTAGCCCCAAGCCCCCGGGTCACTTCCAGCCAAGTGGGTTGCACACCCATGAAGATGCAAACTGAGAACCCAAGAGACTGTCCTGGAGAGAGTTGTTTCCCCAAATGCTAGCTGTGCGGTCATGGGTTCTCAGGGATATCACTTTTTCATATGAAAATGTTTCTTTTTCCTCCAGATGTCTCATTAATTAATGTGGAAGGATGTGCTGTCTGTTATATGTGTGAGGGAGATCATGGTTCCTCACACGTCTGCAGGAGTCCCTGAGGACCAAGTGCCAGATGGCAATGATGAGGCTCTGACAAGCACGTGTGGGTGTGTAAACAGGCTTCACTGAAGGTCTTGCAAGGAACTATCACAAGGTAAGAGAAACTCTTTGTAGGGACAGGAAGAGAAGATGAAGGCAGGTTCACTGCAGATGCCAGTGTCTAGTCAGTGACCAGCAGCCAATAGACCAGTGAAACAGAGTCAGAAATCTGCCTGCTTTCTGTGATCGTCACAGTGTAGCCTCAAGCTCTGGTATCGCCAGAAGTTATCTTCTTATGGAGGACAGCTAGAGTACAGTGTGAAATATGGATTGTCTGACAGAAAGTGCAGAGAATAAGAGCTGAATCTGGAGAATCAGGCAGTGACGCCTGCATCTAACAGATATGACAAGGCAAGGGAAGCATTCAGGAACAAAAAGGCAACAAATGAAGCAGTAAGAGGGCTTGAAGCAGCCACAGGGAATCTTTTTTGCACTTTAGTTTAATACAACTTATTTGGCTGGGTATTCCTGTTTTGATTTATTATAGGTTTATATCTGGTTCATTTAATTTTGACAGGAAGTGTTTAACACATAGTGAAATAATGTGCTCTGAGATTATACGTCCTTCCACAACTTTTTATTTGACTTGAGAAAAAAGAAGTGCATTTGCTATAGCAAGAATAATAAGTGTCTAATGAAAAACTCACAGGAACATCTATTGTGACTGTTCTCTCTAAAGGTCCCTCTCCACCACTTCTGTCTCTTTTTGTCTGATTTCAGTGTGAGCCAGAGCATGCCCAAGGCTTTGTCTCTAGTTTTCCTTTCTAAGGAAAGGAAAGGTCTAAGTGAAGGCACATCCTCTGCACATCAGTCCTGACTCAACCCAGCCCACCTTCACAATAAGAAGGCAGTGAGACAAGTTCAGTAAGGGGAGTAAGAGCAAACATACATGATCAGCCAAAGGGAAGGCTCCAGTCAGTGCTGAGGCAAGAACGTTTGTCCAAAAACCTTGGCAGAGTCACAGAGAGAAGGATCTATGCAAGTGTCCATTTTTTCCTTTTCAGAAGACAGCACATTTAAAAGCATTCACTTGATAGTAAAAGCTCCTTGCCATGCTTTACAAAGAACAGGGAAGCAGGTCCACTTCCCTGGTTGGGCATCCAGAACATCTGCTCATAAATCTGCCAGAGAAGACAGCTTTCTCCCTTTCATTACAGATCTGCTACCAGAGACAAGTCTGTCCATTTTAAAACTCTTCGGTATAAAAGCAAAAGTAGATAGTGAGATAGTGAGATAGTGAGAGCTCATCTAAAACAAAATTATCCTAATGTAAGCCAGGACTAAAAATACTATTTTACTGATAATAGGCTTTCAGTAGGCACTTGTATTCTTCTTGTACACACTTGTATACACTTATTTTCACCTTACAGTATCTTGGAGAGGATTTGAGGTAAACCGAGAGAGGCATTTCAGTTCATCACATGGAAATGCACAGTGAGACCTTTCCAAAGTTTTTGTTTCAGTGGTGCCACTGTAAGCAGTAAGCAACCTATGCAGACAAGCCTCAGGAACAATGCATCTCACTTCTGGGAGCAGGCATCCTTCTGCTTGGGATTTTGCAAATAAGAATGAAGAAAAGAAACTGATTGTCCTTTGATTGAAGCCACACTTCACTGAAGCTTAGACAAATGGTTATTTATTTCTTTGCCTTCAAAAGCGACTGAGTGGCAAAGAAAGAAACTTTGGACATTTCACTATAGTAGAAAATTCTGATTTTCTCTGAGTCCAAGAAATTTAAGTAGGAATTGTCCCACTATTCATTAAGAATAGAACAGAATGAGACTGTGCCCAAACGGTACTAAAGTAACCACCCACCAGAGAAATACATTTTGTGAGCCCTAGAGGTCTTGTAGGAGAGACCTGTAACCCACACGCAGGCAGCAGCTTCTTTCATTCACAGTGTATCAGTGGATCTAGAGCACTGTATGGCGCAAAGCCCAGACCAATCAAATGTGGTTTCCAAAAACTCTGAAGAAATTTAAAATACCTTGTGTGCTTGGAAGTTTTAAATACAAGGAGGCACAGGTTTGTTGCACAGAAAGTATTCAGCTCCTCACTGAAGTATTTCTCTTGCTCTAATCTCAACAACAACATCCTTAGGATTATGTGCATGTAAGCTAGCGTATACTTTTTATCATCTCACACAAAATCTTGTAGCATGTGACCCTTTTCAGTCTGTAGTGCTGAAAAGAACTTTCCACAGGAGCTGGGGCTACCCAAACCCTACACGGAGTCTTGCATCACACATGACAGCTTTTCTCAGTCTTCTTTCACAGGTGCTTTGAAACTGTCCACGGAAATGTATAGTTCTGTGGATCACAAGCTGATCAGGAGAATGAATAGATCAGTGCAAGCCTGTCTGTTACTGAAACTCAGCCTGGGAGCACTGCATACACTTGCATGAGTAACTGAGATCATGATGGAGAATCTTTTAGATTCCCCTTTGTAAGAGCATTTTGTTCCAGAGAAATAAGCTTTCTGCCTTTGAAACCATTTCAGAGACACTGCTGTTTCTTATCAGAGCTTCTAGGTAAGCTAAGTTTATTTCTAGCTTAGCCTCTACCAGTTTCTTTTCTGCTTCAGTTCAGCCAATTGACATTGGCTTCAGTCAACCCAATGTCAATGCCATCTGTTGTGCATTATTTAATTCAAATTACTGGGGACCTCCTGGCCTGAATCAGCACAATTACTAGTTCTGTCCTGGATTTAGAAGACCCCCTCAAGGTTAGAAAAGGTTCTGTTGAAGTATCACCTCCATCTCTCACAGAAGACAAACCAACATGCAGCACTTGAAGCAGATCATGTTGCTGATATCTTGAAGATAAATAGCACTTACTGCACCAGTATCACACAGCAGGGCAAAATCATAGCAGAGGACAAACAGTGAAAACAAATGTATTTAAACATAACCATATGTTCTGTGATTCCACAGGACTAAGTCTTCAAAGTAATAATATTATTTGTAAAACACCTCCCTTGGCAAATTATGCTGGGCCGTGCAAATGCTGCAATAAAAACATAATTTGAAATGTTATGTAAAATAATTCAAATAAAAAACCAAATGAGAAGAGCAAATAAAGGAGCCTAGAATGGAGAAAAACATGTCTGGTTACCAGTGAAATATACAGGATTGAGAGGGATCTGCTTAGAAAACAGTTTAGGAAGTAAATAGTGCACACCCATCTGGAAGAGCAGAGGGATGACTGAGGAGAAGCTAGGAGATGAGTGCTAGCAGTTTCGAGCAGGAAGGCAGACTGTAAGATAGCTTCTTCCTACAGTAAGAGAGGCGGTCTGTGTAAAGAAACAGAGAAAGCTGGCAGTGACCAAAGTCCATGTCCTCAAGAGTAATATCCCTAAGGATCTGCACTGAATTGAGTGTCACCTCTGAGTTTGAGTCTCCCTCCTCCTCCTTCAAGAACCTGCTTGTCTGTGTAGATAGGGCTGTATGTGGTGTGGGGATCCTCAGGGCAGAACACAGAGCCTTGCAGAACTGGCCATGGCCATATGTTGTTGGCCTACGCAGGTCTTGTTGGTGAGGACCCACCGGTCAGATAGTGCTGGCTATGCCTTCCTTTTTATCCGCCAATCATGTGGAAGAAGGCAGCTATACTGAATACTTTATTAATTGTTATAATCACTGTTAGGACAAGTGGCTTCATTGTTGTGGATAGTGTACCAGGACACTCAGCGAGCAGTTTTTAATCACATCTACACCATCCAAAGAACTCTGTTTTAACTGCTCTGATGCCTGACAATGTGGCATTTAAATGACATAGTAATGGTAGTTTTCACAATTTCCCACCTGCTGACTCATCTTCCCAGCTCATACCATGGAGAATGTAAAACGGCTTCGTAATTCCTGTCCTATAAAATGGTACATCAACACAGTTTTTTGCCATTGGCCCTAGAATCATACATCTTTCTCTTAAAATTTCATGTGATGTTTATGAGGCAACAAATAAATTTAATGTCTTTTGAGTAAAAATGTTTTGATTTTAGCGCCATACAAACGCTGATATATATTATTCTGCAGATTTCTTAATGTTTCATTGTGCGCTCTGACAGTTGGAAGATATCCACAACAGTAACAGATCAGCTGATGCGTTCAGATTTATAAAACCAAGATGTAAAAAGAGATGTGATTTGGCTTCCTCAGTGTGGAGCTGCTTTTTTTTCCTTTTTTTTTTCTTTCTTTCTTTCTTTTCCTTTTTTCATTTTCTTTTCACTTCTTCATTTCCCTTTTTCCCCCCTTTTTCCTTTTTCTTTTTATTTCCTCCCCTGGAATTTACTGATGATATGAAAGAATCACGGTTGTTGAAAGTTAGGACAGGGCTCACTTTTAATTCAGGCTAAGTCATTTGTAATCATGTGAAAGAAATGGAACAGGACGAGAGTAATGGGAAAGTTGGTGATGGGTTGCATGAGTGAATGGATAAGACAAGGAAGCAGAGGAGCAGAAAAGTTGTAAGTACAGGAGAAAAAAAAAAAGAAAACAAAACAAAAGAAAGCAAAACAAAAGAAAGCAAAACAAAAACTAGCCTCTTCTGGAGAACCCACAATTAAGTCACAAAGTCACAAGCATCCACATTCTCCCACAGGCATCAGAAAAGCTGTGAAAGCCTTGGAAAACGCTCGTCCAAGTTCTTGCAGTAGCATAGCCCATGCAAAAGAATGACAGAATGGCAATATACTCACTTTGCTAGCTCTGTGGTCAAGGTCCTGTGCTGGGGGTTTAAAGTATCCAGCCCCACTAATATTTCAAGACGGAAGGAGTCAGCTTCTATTCAGAGAAAAAGGAGTCACATTTTTTATAAAACAAGAATACTGTGGAGCCAAGCACTCAAAACATAGGAGAGAAAGGAACTTGTGCAACTTAACTCCCCCTGTTTGTGTGTTTTAATATAAGGTGGTCCAACAGCATGCTAACATGCTATTTTTTCCTCTGCAGAAATGCTGCACCATTCAAAGTAAGAAATCTTGTACATGGGGTATAAAATTGACTTGTTTACTGAACAAACCTGTTGTGTTGAGGGTTGTTGCCTCATCTGTTGCAGAAACAGTGAAAGATCAAAGAATAAGGCAGGAGAACTACAAAGATACACTCACAGAGTAGTTAAAAAACCTTGTACCACTATCCTTCATCTCTGTGCCACAGATTAGTTCTGTGATGCAAGGCAAGGCACTTCTGTGCTGTGAGCTGGTTGTCGGTACACCAAGCCAGGTGGGCAGAAGCAGCCAAGGCAGGGGCCAGGCTGTAGGCAGCCTGTGGGCTCCCAGAGATCCCACCACATGGTGGTTTTGGCACTGGCCAGCAGCTGTGTGGCTCACTGGGAGGCAGGGTCTGCTTCCCGCAGAGTGATCCATCTGAGCCCAGCCATCCTTGTTCCCACAGCAGGCTGAGGCCTGCCCTGTGCGTATGGTCACTGCCCTGCAGCAGGTAGGGCCAACGGGGGATGCATCTTGTCAGTGGTGACAGGGCATTGCACGTGCCACGTGTCACAAGCAGAAGAGGACAAGGAGCCAAAAGAAGTGGCAAAGTCAGAACTAAGCAAACATTTATAGGCCATTGATAGGCCAGTCATTTATAGGCTACAAAATCAGTGCTAAGTTGCCGAACCGAGGCCCTTCAGAGTTGCCTAACAGGAAAATCAGCAAGGAAAACAACCTGTACTACTGCCACAAAATGCCTTACAGTGAAAGAAAAAAGAAAAAAGAAAAAAGAAAAAAGAAAAAAGAAAAAAGAAAAAAGTAAAAAGAAAAACAAGGTCAGAAAGCCCTTAATGACAGAAAAGTCGTAGAAACAATAAGAAAAAAAAATAGCTGGAACATATTTTAAATAGCGAAAAGTGACAAAAATGTGATTACATTGAGCCACACCTAAACCATGGTAATCCACTTTCCTTTTCTGTCTCTTTCTCCCATGTTTTGTCACACATTCAAGCAATTGTTAGATTTATGAGAAAGGAATGATATTTTACAGCTCTTCTATTTTCACTTGTCCCTCTTTTATATGCTTTTACTTTTCTGTGTGCTAAATGCCACAGTTCAGTTAGTGGTTAGTGTTTTATTTCCTTGAAAATACTGTGAAAACAATGTCTTGAACACACAAGAATCCAGGGGAATACAAGATAAAGGTACAAGGGTTACAGATATGAAGCACCTACTGAGGAGAAATTCCCAACTTTATTTCAGATATTGAGGGACATTTTTCTCTTGTAGTGTTTGAAATTGTGGCAAACTCAGATTTATAAAGGAAGCTTGAGCAAGTCCTTTTGTCCAAGTGTTCTGCCTGGAAGGTCTTCTAGGAATGGTTTACTTGCACCTTAGTAGATTTGAGTGTTCAACCTTTGCCAAGGATTTACAGGCTTCTCTAGGAACTAGACAACCCTGACTTTCTGCAAATCACAACTCTCCTTCCCTTTATTGTTGTTATAGTGCTTGGTTCATTGACCCCTTCATCTCTCATTGTTGTTCCTTGGCTTGGTCTGGAAGGGACAGTAAAGCTCACCCAGTTCCAACCCCATGCTGCTGTCTGGTTGCAACCCACCAGATGAGGCTTCCCAGAGCTCCATACAACCTGGCCTGCAATGCTACCAGGGATGGAGCATCCACATCTTCTCTGGGCAACCTGTTGAATACTTCACCATCATCTGAGCAAAAAAATATCCTCCCAAATCTAACTCTGAGGGACACCACTCATCACCATCTTTCACCTGAACATATAGCAGTCAATCAAACAACACTCTGGCTGCAATCATCCTACCAATTCTTTATCACTGTATTGTCCTCCCTTCAAATAGATATCTTTTCAATTTAGAGATAAAAATATGATGCCAAGATATTTGTAATCAACATGTTGCCTTGATCTTTCACTCAGATTAAGGTAACTGCCAAGTTCTGGTTATCAGGGAAGCTAAGATATCTGACACCAGCTGAGATCTGCAGAAGTAAGAAACCTGTGGTGGCCTCAGGGCTGCTATTCCCTAACATTTTACTTCTCTGAAGTCTGGAAATAAGAGCAGCAAATGCTTTATCCCACTGCAGAGATCTTGCTTGGAGCACACAAATACTTATTTGACATCTATGCTTTCAAATGTTAGGTATTTTTAGCTTGTCTGTTCTTCAATACATTGAAATGATGGCACAGAGAAAGACTTTGTCATCTTACATATGTAAGAGTTCAAGGATGACAGGAGAAGGCACTGTAAATCATTTGAAGCTATAAGTTATTTCATGGGATTGCAATTTAAAAGTGAACATTTTCATTCAGTGGAGTTTAATGTACATGTAATCAGACAGGCATCCTTGGTGGAATATGCTGTACATTTAGTTATATAGTCAGTTCTATAGTTAGCTATTAGAGGCTTTTAACATCTATTTTCAAATGAGATTTCAGTTTGCTTTCATTTCTACACAGCCTGCCTCAATTTCTCTCACACAAACCAGTACTTTCTAACAAAAACTACCTATGTGGATAGTTGCTTCTCCCTCTAACAAGTGCAGTTGTTTGCATCAAGGTCTTTGCTACGTGCTTATGTGCCTACACAACTGAAGGGCAGCTTCTGAAAATGATGGCATTTTTTTCCTAAAAAATTTCTTCATACATCCCATTGCTTTGTAATTATCACTAGAGCACCAATCCTTTTCTGATATCATGAGGTCAGCTTAAATCAGAGGACAGCTTGTGAAATGAACATGGTAGAGCACAGGATCAGATCTCCTTCATGTCCAGAGCTGAGAAGAATTCAACTTACTTTCTTATTCTAGCTACATTGGCACATTCAGGATCTTCTTATGATATGCACAAGGCTGAATAATGGCTTTCCCTTTGGTTTAGACTGGCTTCTTTTTTTTTTTTTTTTCCAGATGTTATATCTATTGTATTATGACAATTGTTGAAGTGATGAAACTGCTTCTGAAATATTTTCTGATTATTATATGAGTGCCCCCCAAAATTAGGCTGATGATACAAACCTCAGTGAAAAATATGTTAGAAAGTAAAGTTGTTTTAATTAGCTAACAGAGAATGTAATACAATCTACAATTAGAATGCTATTTGAAAGTATATTAATGAGTGTCATACTCACTATTGTATTGTAGTCTATTCCATTCTATACCATTATATTCTACACTATTCCATTCTATTAGTTTATTTAATTAATATGACAGGGTGTAAGTATCAACTTAAAAATGCAAGCCAGGGGTCCCCATGTTTTAATTTTACTATAACACTAACTTCCTCGGGGATCATAAAGGAAATGATCAGGCCAGGACAGCCTGAAAGTCAGACAGGAAAAGTTAAGCAGTTATTCTATTTAAGTGCTTAACTAGAGAGAATTATGATTTCATTGTCTAGTCTGTCTGTCCATCAAATACTGAGATGGCCTTTGATGTGAATTTCCTCTCTTTTGATTTATAAATACCTTTCTCCAAAGACATAAAGGATGTAAAGGTTCATTGGAATTGCATGCTTCATCTTTGTGGTTGGAGTACTGCTGGTTGCAGCACAAGCTTTGAAAGGGCCAGTGTTGATTTCTTTACATAAAAATGATGTTTTGAGGGCATAGACTTCCAGCATGAATCTTTTTTGGGGTGTGCTAGGTTGTGGACCCTGGAGTTAACAGAACTTATTTCACAGTGACTTTTAGAAGTAATCTTAATTTGCACTGCCTGTTCAAAATACTCCTCAGGGCCAAGACATGGAGAGAATACTTTTAATATTCTGTAATTATAAAGGGAAGCAAGGAGTTCAAATCCTGCTGATTAATTCCACATATTAATCATCAGCAAAAGCTATCAGAATTCAAAATTGGTAATCACTATAGAGGTAATTACAGGTGGATTTAATGCTTCTGTAACTAACTAAATTACATTCCATAGTTACATTACAGTTTATTCCTGACAAAAATTGTTTGCATGTTTAATCCAAGGAATAGTCTAAAGTCCTCCAAGTAATTTGCAGATCATACCAAAGCCCTCCATGTAGCTACAGACAATTTTTAGGGCAAGACTTGGTTAGACAGAGCCAAGGGACAACAGAAGAAACAGCACAGAGTAACTACAAAAATTCACATGAAGAGGTCTGATCTCATATAATGCAAGATGAAATATTGATTCCTTTGACTAGGACTATTTTCTCCTGGAATTTCCTATGCATTAGGAATCTTTTTTCAATTATCAAAAGCTCGCTAATCTAGGAGATCTTGTTGACTAAGTATGCAAGCTGTGAGTTGTGTTTATAAAGACACTTTGGAATCAGCAGCTTTTGGTGTCAATGGAATTTAGACGGTTAATCTTCTTTCAAAAATCTGCTAACTATGTAAGTGTTTTTAAAGGAAAATGTATCAGCATTTTTCTCTGTTAAGGACTATATGTGGGTTATTTTGACAGAATAGCTTACTGAGGTATGAGGCAATCTGTCCTGACTCTTGCACTGTCTGCAATGCTGTCATCTAAGCAGCATCAATGATAATGACTTTAAAATAATTTTAGATGTCTTCACTAATGTTTTCACTAATAGCCAGAGGCCCCACTTATCTGTCTAGCCTGTACATGGAGTTGTCATTGGATCCAGTGGTAGTCTCGCTCAGCAGGTTTCAAGAACAGCATTTGCATAAAATGATGATATAATCATGACATTGCTTTTTCAAGCTGTGCCCTAAGCTGAAGTGGATGGCATAAAGTTCTTCAGAGTGCTTTGGTATTTACAATTCAATAGCATGGCTGAAAATGGTTGCTAACAATCAACTATTTACAGCAGTGATGGCTGGAATGTCATAACACTTGAGTGATTTTACATTCAGAGACAGTTGAAAGATGCAGTTGTTCTGGGGAAAAGCAAAACAAAATAGAACAAGAACAACAAAACAAATTGTGAGACACACCTTTTTTAAGACTGGAAATCTTGGACTACTTTCTTCATATTTTCTCAGCAGCAGTTCTTAAAAACACACGGGATATTTTTTCTATTCAGAGTTGTTTTCTGAAGAGCAATTAGTTAACAGTTCAGCTTTATTCAGGTAGGTCTAGCATTGAGACTCTTAAAATTGGCTATACCTCATAAGATTTAAATCGTAATTCAAAAACAGACATTCTGACTTCAAAGAAAAATTACAGCCTAGTCAAATTCAGAGAAGTGACCATGAATTTAATGCAACCTTTCTATCTGCCCAGCTGGAGGTGAATTTATTCCATCAGTCACATGTGTTGTGCCCTAGCAAGCCTTGACATTAGCAGAAGGACATCACTGTGCAGATTGATGTACATCATTCAACTGAAAAGAGTCTCCTGCTCTTCAGCACCAGTGGCCAGATCCTGGGGAGTGAAGGTGGGCTGAGAACTGCAGCAGCTCTGTGACTTGATTGTCCTCAGGCCACCAGGCACCCCTCTAAGAGCAGAGCAAAGCAAATTTAGGAAGTCAAGGAATCTAGTCCAGCTAAATATAGTCCACATTACTTCTTTGGAATACTCTCCATGCTCTAATTATCTTCAGTCTTCTAACAGATTTCTTTCAGCATTTGCTCCAGCTCTGTATATGTGTAAAACTCTGTAAATAATTACATGTGTTGATTACAATAAAAAAATAAGTTTTGGATTGTGCTGTAAATACTCATCTTTCTGTGGTTTTACTGAGAAAGTTATGCTATTCTTAGGTAGACTGAGCAATCAACATTTGAAGAAATGTGTCGCACATAAGTGATACTTTTCTGCTTTACAACCACCAGCATTGATTTGCTCATTACTGTGTACATATGGAACTCATGTATCAATTTCATGTTATGTAAAGTTAAAGATACAGAGTCAAATCATGGTGTCTTGGGCAAAAATCACACAATTTTCATGGCTGTGATAGAAATGAAGAATTAGCAGATCTTTGGAGGAGCTTACCTTCCTGTTTGCTCTTGCAATGTTCTTACCACTTTGTACCTATTCAGAATGGGGTGGTACTTAGAAGAATAACTGCTAACAGCCTTATTCTTTGCAGGAAGTAGAGAGTATCTTTTCCCAGTAAAGACCATGACTAATGATAAAGAGCTACAGAAGAGAGATTTGAGAACAAGTTTCATTTTCCTCCCTCTCAGCAATGTACACAAAACTTCAAGCATGGACAGAAAAGCAATATTTCTGATTCTCAGACCTAAATAGAACTGAGAACAGGGAAGCAAGTCCCACTGCGGAAATCACCATGGAGCTTACAGCTGAAAAGAAGATGTCATCCAAATTTTAAGGAAATTTTCTAAGGTGCAAAGGCTATGTCAATATACCAAGACAGTAAGCTTTCACATTAGAAACTGATGGATCTATTTGTATGCATTATATATCCATACATAATGAAATTGAAGCTATTTGAAATACTCATATCTGATATATATATATATTTAAGCTGGGCCTACAATTGGGAAATAGGAAAGATTTATTCAATCTTATTTGGAATTTTTGAATGATTCGGGTTTTGTATGTGTATACCTCTGTGTTTTCTATGTATTTTTATTTATGGTTGTTGTTGTTGTTATTGTTTGCCTTAAGTGGACATCTACGTATCTCCCACACTCTTGCTATTAAATCTTAAACTTGATCTGTATACTTAGAAATGCAGAAGAAATTCAGGAGATGTTTTAAAATGCTGGCTACAATGACTAGGCCTACAGTTAGCTCAAATGAATATGGAGAAAGAAGAATGGAGTCATGGACTTAGTCAAATCAAGTATTTTTGGTCAAAGCACACATGACAAATGGTTCTTCTCACAGGGGTAATGGCTCATCTTCAACACAGATGAGCCTAGTACCCCTCCCCCTCCATTACTGTCTCCTTCTCTCCCTCTCTCATTTTTCCAAAGAACTTCGTGTTGCTCAGTAGTACCAGAGAACAGCAGGCTTCACACAGCATTAAGGACATACAGTGCATTCTGACAGACAGATTGGTTTCTTGGGCATGCAGCCTCACCTGCCTATCATCAGCTTCGCTTGGCAGGATTTGTTTTACTAGCGTGAAAGCAAACTAAGTAAAAGGGCTGTTTTTTGTCATCCAAGGTCATGCACAATAAGTCTTAAATTAGTGTCTGATAGAGGGAGTTCATTCACCATATGACAACTTCTCTAATAAAAATACCATCCTTCCCAAGATTTTTATCAGTTGTAAATGGATGACCGCTCTAACAATATAAAGTTACAGAAATAATTGGGCAGTGATATATATATATAGTCTAGGTGTTTTCAATACTGATACTGAAAATCTCTGAAGCTGGAAGGAAAGGGAGATGTGGATTTGTCATCATGCACTGTGTTGATACTGTGCTTGACTGAGATTCATGAACTCATATTGCTTCAGAGATCATCTGAGTGATATGGAGAAACACAGTCAGCTGCAAAGGGAAATAGGCTATGAGAAGAAAAATCCCCCATGGCTGACAGCTCCCTTGGACTGTTGTCAATCCTATCAATAAATCAAGGCAAAGAAACAATATGCTTCCAATCTAAATTCTACCTGAGACGACCACAGGCTCAATGACACTCAGAGCTACATTTTGTTGACCAAACTCAGATGATCTGACTCAGAATGGAAGCTGGAACATGTGGCTGTCAGCTTCAGTGGGTATTTTCCCTTCTGCTATGCCCTGTATTTCTCAGTACCAAATGTATATTTCTGAGTGCGTCCTCAAGTCTGCTCACCTCTCCAGCACTTGATGATTTGAGTGTCCATTTAGCAGTGTTCAGTAGGTTCTGATTTTAATTTGCATCTTCAGAGGAAGGAGTACATAGCCCAAGTTATAATTTTTTCAGATTAAGAAACTGGGTTCTGAGTGGTGCTGGACTGTTTTTGTGCAAAGCATGGCGATAGCCCATAATCTGCTTTAGAAAGAATTTGCATTTATTTTGCATGCTTGCTATGCCATCCACTAAACTTTGTTTCCCTCCCACATTTCCAGTTTTATTTTACTTATCAAGCTTTCATTTTTCCCACATTTTTAAATTTAAGTACCATCACATTGGGGAATTTATTTTAATTATCTGCTTTTCTGTTTGCAATTATTTACAGCACTTAACCAACTAAAGATGAATACTGTATAGCCAGAATTCTGCAACCTTCCTGATTCCAGGCATCCTGGTCTGTCACACTGTACAGTGTATCCATGATGAGAAAGATAAATGTCAGCCCACAGCTTTTTTCTTTCTTTTCTAAGCGCTCCAGTAATTCTTGGATAAAAGCTTGAATCCACTGAAGTCCTTCGTTAAATTTGTGTTCCAAATTTTAGTGACAGTGTAAGCAATATCACTAACAGAAGAAGAATAGGCAACTAATACACTTACAGATGACTTTGGGAAGAAAAAAAGATCCTTTCTTTTGTATTATAAAAATATTTGCACTTATTATAACATCGGGTTAGAAACACTACACCTGTGAGACAGTTCTGTTCATACACCTGATTAATTTTTCCAAGTTTCATTACCATGGCTTCACCTTCATCAGAGTTACCACAAGCTTACATATTTAGTAGAACACCACCATATGTCTCCACGTTGCCATCAGCTACTACTGGGTGCTACAAATACCCAGCAGGAAATATTTTAAAAACTTTTTTACATCTGAGATTGGTGCCCATAGTTAAAGCTCTCTGGTTTGTACGTAGCAAACCCCAGCAGAATCTAGAAATACTGAGCAAAACAGCTCAGACTGAATTCATCACTCCTAGAAGTGCACATTCAAATAAAAAACAGAGCTTAACCCAGGCTCCTGATCCTGATTTGAACTTAGTCCAATTGCTGTGGCTAGACATGCATTTGCTCAACAGTAGAGATGCTAAATTAAGTCCATTTTAAGAAAAATGACTAATCCAGTTGAAAATAAAATAAAAATGTGAAATGTTTTAGAAGTTGAAGAAAAGAATCCTGGATTCAACATTGCCACACCTGCAGGAAAAAACATCCCCATTGATACATTGCTACACGTTTCCAAAAGTGTATTTTCTGCTTTCTGATGTCAATGTGTGCAGCTATGTAGTGTTTGTAAGGCTGGCTTTGCACAAGGCCTTCCTGGAGATCCTGTTCAACATCTTCATCAATGACCTTGATGAGGGGATAGTGGCCACCCTCAGCAAGTTTGCTGATGATACGAAGTTGGGAGGATTGGCTGACACGCCCGAAGGCTGTGCTGCCATTCAGCGAGACCTGGACAGGCTGGAGAGCTGGGCAGTAAGAAACCAGATGAGGTTTAACAAAAGCAAGTGTAGAGTCTTGCACCTAGGGAGGAATAATTACATGCACCGGTACAGGTTGGGGGATGACCTGCTGGAGAGGAGCTCTGCGGAGAGGGACCTGGGTGTCCTGGTGGACGACAGGTTGGCCATGAGCCAGCAGCGTGCACTTGTGGCCAAGTGAGCCAATGGCATTCTGGGGTGCATTAAAAAGAGCGTGGCCAGCAGGTGCAGGGAGGTGATCCTCCCCCTCTACTCTGCCCTGGTAAGGCCTCATCTGGAGTACTGTGTCCAGTTCTGGGCTCCTCAGTACAAAAAAGACAGGGATCTCTTGGAAAGAGTCCAGCTGAGAGCCACAAAGATGGTGAAGGGCCTGGAGCATCTCCCCTATGAAGAAAGGCTAAGTGATCTGGGTCTGTTTAGCCTTGAGAAGAGAAGACTGAGAGGGGACCTGATCCAGGTCTATAAATATCTAAGGTGTGGGGGGCAAAGTGGCGAGGCCAGACTGTTTTCAGCAGTGTGCGGAGACAGGACAAGGGGAAATGGCCAGAAGCCGGAGCATAGGAAGTTCCGCACCAATGTGCGCAAGAACTTCTTTACGGTGAGGGTGACGGAGCACTGGAACAGGCTGCCCAGGGAGGTTGTGGAGTCTCCTTCTCTGGAGATATTCAAGACCCGCCTGGACGCCTACCTGTGTGACCTGGTGTAGGGATCCTGCTTTGGCAGGGGGTTGGACTCGATGATCTCTGGAGGTCCCTTCCAACCCTTACGATTCTGTGATTCTGTGATTCTGTGATTCTGTGATCTGCTTCTGCAGATTGAGCAGGTGTGCAAGGACATTTCAAAGACTCTTTCATCAGTGGAGAATCCAGTTAAGGAAGAAATGGCCCCATCAAGACCAACAGCCTCACTTTCAGCTGTCTCAGCACACTTTTTCCTCTGTTGACCACTATACTTGGCTCTCCAGTCAGTTCCAAGTCTTCTTATCATTAGTTTATTACTTTGTTGATCCATAATAATATGCCAATAGCAGATCCTTTATCTTGTGTAAGAGCATTTCCATTGGAGAGCAAGGGACATCCCAGTTAGTATGCAGATCAGGCCTCTTTTATCCCCAGCCTGCTGCATCTTGGTGGCTGTGGGGACTGGGAGCCACAGGAGTCAGCGCTCTTCCCCAGTGCACAGAGAGGATTTCAGGGTCCTCTCCACTGCTCCTATTCACAACAGGCATTTCTATCTCTCCTCCTGAGAGCCACATACTTCACATTTTCCCTGTACAAATAACTGCTTAGGCCCTTCTTTCAAAGAGCCTTTATTAAACCACCAACTATTTGCTGTCGAGACATTTAGGATGAAATCATCGTGTTGAACAAATAAACGCAGCTTCATACAGATCTCTGCTCTGGGAGCAGAGTAAGAAAATAATTTCTGTCTGCTCTCCACAAAAGCGGCTGGAAAGGCCGAAAGAAAAATATTATTTTTACTTCATTGTGTGAAATATCGTTTTGGAGGATCTGACGCGTTGAGCGTTTGAAGAGTTTTTGCTGGCAGGTTTCAAGGGTCCCCTGGGTTGACCCCCTGGGATTGTTTTCTTCATTAATAAACTTAGCATGATGTGTGTTAAAAGGAACATTCTGTTTGCTTTGTAAATAAGGGATGTCAAACAAGAAGCAGAAGCCTTGCAGACACTAGGTGAGGTGTTCTTCAAGGGCAAGGGGGATGTTCACATGGAAAAATAAAAGCCCTGGAAAACTCAGAAATAGTATGACCGTGTTATCCAAGCCAAGGCTTTGCTGGGGAAATTATGCTGCCTGCGAACCCAAATGAGGGAGTTTCTTTTCTGATCCCATCAGGAAAGCTGTGTGCTTTGCCCCAGGGCATCAGGGGATGTGCTCATAAGGGAAAACTTCCAAGCACTCACTTGCAGCCTTGTGGGAGATGCTGAGTGATGCAGGTACTTGCATCGCCCTTTGCAAGGTACAGCCCCTGGGAGGACTGGAAAGGGCTTCTGCTCTGACAGTAGAAAATCTGCTACACTCTGATGCTGCTGTGGAAATTACTATGGAAAAGCTTCTGACCGGATTTAAGGAAGTAATTTGTAAGAAAGTAATCATCCTCCTGCTAGTCATGGGGTTTTCTCTTCTATCAAAAGCACGAGAAAAAATATCCTGCTGTTGAGTACTGTTTGTTTTCTGTTGCCTGCCTCCCTGTATATTTCACCACTCATCTCTCCCTGTGCTCCTGAACCCATTCATTTCCCATCTGTTGCTTTCCCCCTTGAAAAGCCCTCATAAGCTTTGTAAAATATCTTAGCTCCCGTCATCTGAGATGCACCAGGAGCAACATTGCCAGGAATGGAACAGATCCCTTATGTCACTTTAGGACCTGACTGCACACAGAGCTGCAGGCAGGCAAGGTACATGCCTCTAGGCATGGGATGGACAAAGTTCCTCAGCTGGCTTTGTTCTGCTTGCATATATTCCTGCAATGTGCCATCATTGCTCTGGCTGTTGCCACAGAAGAAAAAATATTCACAAATTGCTTAAAACCTGTTTGCGTTAAGAAGAGAATAGACAAGCATACATATGAAAAGATGAGGCAGGATCAATTCTGTAATTTAAACTATCCAGGGAAGGAAATACATAGATGTCCAATAGTCCTTAGATGTAATTAGAGCTGGCAGAATCTCATTGTACAAAGCTGTTCACTCCAGCAAGAAGAGATGTGGTTTCCCAGCTAAGCCTCAGGCCAGCTTTAGAAAGAATTCTAAAGCAAACATTAAATTAGCAATATTACCTTTTTCTTAAGCTGTATTGCATATATGTTACTAAAATATTTATCTTATGTAGGTCACATACTGTGCAGTCAGAAAGCTGTCCAATTCCAATTGGAAAACGTATTGGCCTCACTAAGCAGATTTTGGAGTTATGTTAATAAATACAAGAACAAATGTTTAATTTCTCTAAAACAAATATATAATTTCAGATATTTTTGTTACAAAAATGGTGTAATGCAAATAATTCCTCAATGAAATGGATCAACTGCAAAACCATGAGACCCTATAAAAGGTCATGGTGACAAATAGAAGGATTTTCAGATAATTTAATCGTCTAACAAACATAAACAAGGAGGGAGATGTCAGTCACAAATGGAAAAGGAAAAACTGTTATTTAAATGAATTATAAGTGGACTTAGGACAGCAAAAACAAGATTCAAAATCTGTTTAGACTTTAGAAATTTGGCTGTGTGTACCTCATTCCACAGGCAGTCTCTGCCTGGAGCCCTGACTTGCACTGTGCTAACTTAGAGCTGCCGTCATGCTTAACGATTTTGATTTGTACTATGGACAAGATTCATTAAGAGTTCACTACTTTTTTTTTATGTGTTTATGTGTCTATGTGTCTCTCATGTCATGTATGGTTTTTCTACATACAAGTGTTGTTTTGGATTCTGTATCTGAATTCTTCTTTGCTCTTCCTTTACTACCAATAAGTTTACATTTGATTCACAAAATATGTTAGATCTGGTCAGAGTAATCAGGTGTTCAACCTAGTCTGAGCTATGTTAGGTGCAACCAATTATTTATAGGACTTGACATTTTACACAAGGTTACCTCTTCAGTATGCCTAATGATACAGAGAACAATGTTCAGATTTAGATAATTAGTTGGAATACAGGTAAAGCCATACCTCAGTGGTTGTGTGAAATAACTGGTTTCCAAATAATTTTTTTCTAGACAAAAAATATCCATCATACTGGTATCCTGATGACAACCATGTAATAGAACCCAAAAAAGTCATGAATATGAAGATTGAAGTGATCCACCTGAAAGGCAAAAGACTGATAAGGTACCAGAGTATAAAAAGAATACTGTGGCACAAAATGATGTTGGAAGATGCAGGTTCCTAAGTTATGCCATGTCAGAAGTACTTAAAAAGACAAAACATGGAAGCATCCTTAAATGATGCCCAAATATTTTAAAATAAATTATCTTATGTTCTGATGCTCACAAGAAACAAAGCCAAAATGTACTCAGAAGCAAAGGACCCAGAAACACTGACATATAAGTTTTAATGGTAAAAAACATGATTACCTGCTTCAAACAGCAGACATTAATCATGGCTACCATAAGGATCTTCGTTGAGAAAGCTTGAAGGATGGTATGATGATAATGGTAGGAACAGCCTTGCTACCCATGTGAAATGTGTTCAACATATAGTGTCTGAACAGTTTACAAAATCAAAGTGCAAAACACTTCTGAAATGACTGAACATGTTATTTGGAAGAGAATTCTGTATTCATATGTAGTTGAAATGAAGCATGCAGTGTCAAGTGCCTAAAGAGCATACCTGGTAGGTGTTTGTATGACTTCTTTTTAAAAGGAAGATGGTTCCGAGAACCTCTCTAAGTAGCTTGTTCTCTATCCTTGGAGCCAGGAATTATCTAAGTTGTCTTCTTTGCTCAAGTTAATGCATTTGTTCTCATTGTGATCCCAGTGGACATGGGAAGCAATTGATCACTGTCCTCTTCATAGCAACCTTTTACATATTGGGAAATTGTTATCCCTTCCTCCCCCTCCCCTTGAGCCTCATGCTTAGTCTTCTCTTTTCTAGACTAAACAAACCCAATTCTTTCAACCTTTTCTTGTAGGTCATGTTTTCTAAACCTCTGATCATTCTTGCTGCTCTCCTTTGCACTCTCTCCAATTTGTCTACATCTTTCTTGAGGCATGGTTCCCAAACAGGGCATAATACACCAGCTGAGGCTTTACCTATGTAGCCAGAAACAGAACATTTCCTACTACTTTCACCTGTAATATATTCCAGACGTTACACCAAAGAATACCATACACTTATACCCTATCTTCACATTGATGAGTCAAGCTGTCATGGATGCCTATGACTTCCATCCACACAGAGAAGGAAGTGCTGCTCACCTCATATGCACACTGCAAAGAGTATGCTGCTAACAGTGCTCAGGAAAGCAACTTCAATCTCAATCCCACCAGCCTGCTGCCCTGTTTGTGTGCATCCCACACCACTCCAAGTGTGGATCAAATGCAGGTTACATACATATTTTCTTTGAACTAACGGTCAGTTTTTTAGGTGACTCAACAGTATGGGCTGCTTTGTCTCTTACATAATCTTCTGAGACCTTATGTGTGGAGTCTCTCAGGTTAATCAGGTATACATTTTGTAACTTACCACTATCATTCCACTGCTCTATTTCTTTAATTCCATCTACTCAATCTTCCTTTTAATCTTAGAATTGATTTTGCTCTACCTGCATCTTCTCAACTGCTTTTTCCCTAGAACCAGTGAGTTTCTCCTAGTAATTCTCTCTCATCTTCTAACATTTTCTGAAGATGACTTGCCAGTTCCAAAATATCTGAAAACATGATGATTTTTTTGCTTTTGCAACGGGCAAGCAAGTCAGTAGTAGGAAGTGTTCTTTAGGTATTTCTATACTGGAGAGTCTGATGTTTACATACTCATACTTACATACTTCCTTGCCGTTCAGCAAGATATTTTATAGTGCACTTCTGCTTTCTCTTCCCTTTTCTATATTTTCTAGCACTAGACACAACCAGTGCCTCATGCATCTCTCTAAATAATATTCAGTATTTTATATAATTCAGTAACTATAAAATTATATATACAGTATTTTAATTCTTATTTCGATACATGCTACAATTTGCATTTTCAATCTTAAAATAAATTAAAGGTATATAAAAATAATTTTACATTTTTACATTATTTATTATAAGTAGAAAACACAAAATCAATTTACAAAATACAGCTCCCATTTTTAGAAACCATTCTTCCCATCCTTCCTTAGCCATACAATCTCCGAACTTGCTTGCAATGTGCCATTGCATCTCAGTTAATCTCTGTTGATCCTAGTGGTCTGCTAAAACTGAAACCTGTCTTCATGCCCTCCCTAAATTGCTGGTATTTGCCAGGAGATACATCAGCAAAGTATTTTGCTATCTTCCTTCATTTCTCTCCTCTTAGTTTCAATTTCGCCTATTCACCACCCACTTTTGAGCTTTTTCCTGGATCTCTATTTCAATTTTTTACTCAAGTGAGGATTCTGTCAACAGTTTCCTCAAAGCCAGTGCAAGCTCTGGCCCTGCAGAAAGCTTGTCACCAGAGGGATCCCATTTCTGCCCAGTAATTTCCCTTTGTAGCATACTGTCTAAGGAAGCCAAAATCCTTCTGTCAACACCCTCTGTGAGGCCAAGCATTCTCCTTCAGCCTGGGCAATTTCAACTTTGGGATCATGTTTGGAGACTCTATTCTTACTTATTCTTCTTATTTTCTTGCTTATCTCCTTCCTGGAGACCTCAAAATACATTGTGGAGCTTTTCCAGCAATGGGTGATACCATGGGGGCAAAGTGGTACATAATTAAAGCTGTGTAACCTGGTGAATTGAGAACTAGAAATAAAAGACTAGAAATAAAACCACTGACCTTATTTGAGTCAGGATCCTGCAATCTCTTCTGAACTTTGGAACTTCTGCAGAAGTTCACCGGGTCTCTTAACGCTCCTGTTTTATACTTCTGGCAAGGACAGTCAATGTATTTTGCCCTGAGTCACTCAGCAGAAAATTTCCATCATTTCTAAGTGATGTCAGAATAGCTTCTGTTAATTTCCATGTCTAAAGCTGTTAGGTTACTTCTCTTATATGTTTATTGGTTGTTTTACATGAGAAATTTAAAAATATTGCTACTGTGCTGTTTCTTAGATGTAATGGGCTTTACAATTACAAACTTTGTTCATCAGCTGGTTCAGTGCCCTTAGAGGAAGACTGTTCATTCATTTATTTTACTTCAGTAATATAAAAAATATATTTATTTATTTCAGAGAGAAATTCAAGTTTCAGAATCTTTTACTTCTAATTTACAAAAGACATTTTCTTTAATTTATTTCTTTCTTTCTTTACTGATAATGTACTCTTTCCCTTGATGAGTTTTTTGCACAGCCCATTTTGAAACCTTGCTATTTGAAACAGCTTGCTGATGTTTTCTTAAATTACATCCTCTTGCGAGTCCATAAAATCCTGAAGTTATTACAAATAAATAAACGGAGTTACTCTTCATGATGTAAACCAGCTTTGAATGAAGTCATTGAGTGGAAGTTTGACTTGGATTGCTCCTGAAAAGCTGCTAGACCCAGGGCAACGTTCTGCTTTTCCTCTCTCTGTTGCAGAAATTGGTGAGCAGCTGTTCTAAGTCAACTCAGTGGAGCAAACCCCCGTTGCTTAATGTCTTGTTTTAATTTCCAGCAGGAAACTGAGTATCAGAAAGTCCATACTCTCCACTTCCCTTTCTTTCTCTCACTTCTTCCATGTAAGATTCTCCTGAGTGAGCTGCACAGTCAAGTGCTGGTGAAAGAAGTGAGAGATGACAAGTTTCCCTTCTTTCTTGCGTTAAGCATCCTGTCTTACCCAGTGATGCAGGGCACATCAATCTTTCCTAGGATAGGTGGAGTTGTCACCAGTATCCAATGACCCAAGCTTCCTTTGGTGGGGCAACAAAGTTCATGGCACTATCACCAGGAATAGATGGCACAGTGCAGATTTGGCCACAGGGTGCTGGGCATGAGCAAACAATGCTATGGAATTACATTAATTCTTCACTTGCTTCCCTCTATCTTTCTTCCCTTGGTGGCATACTGCAAGCTCACAGTTCTACATGATTGCTCTAGCCAGGTTTATGCTATCAAGAAGAAAACTGGGCCGTCCCTGACCTCTTGCAAAGTTCCAAGTCCAACTCTATAATGCTTTAGTGAACTTCTGCTCCAAAGATCTGTACCCAAAACCTATGTCCATGAACTGTGGATTTAGGAGATATTTTCTCACAAAATGAACATTTCTTTCAAGAGTCTTTGGATCAGTAATTATTTTGATAGTTAAGACTTTCCAGATTTAGAGCACTTTTCACAAGTACCCACAGTAACTCAAGTACTAAAGCATGTAGAATTCATTCAACAGTAACATATAACAAGCAAGCAAACAAGATTCTCAAAACTTGTTGTGTTGGTTTTTTTTAACAGAATCATTAACTGTGCTGATAATATAAGTAATAGTGCAAGCATTCAATGTCAGCAGCCTATCTCATAATATTGCACAGTAATGGCTGACAGGCTGCTCTCACTACTCCTGATGGAGGGCCAGGCTCAGACACCAGAGTTGTATACCGCCTTTTAAATGACGTTATTATGTGAAAAACTCTATTCAAACACCAGGTCTATTTGTGGAGTGAGGTACTGCCTAGACTCTTGACCAAAATTAACAAAGTATCTGCCCATAAACTCCACAGGAACCAACTCAGAGATGGGAAAAAGGCAGAAAAGGCAACAGGACTGTTGGGAGATACAACAGAAGCCATTGTAACATAGCTAGAATTTAAAAGGATGACTTTAATAGGTGAAAGTCAATATAAAGATGCTATTAAGCATTTATGACTGAGTCCTGTGTACTTTTCACTCCTTCTCAGTGGATGAGCTGGCTGCTAGACCTGCTGCCCAGGGCCCTGTGCCGGAGGGCTCACCACAGCAAGTGCCCACCCGGTGCTTTGCCAGCCAGTAGGGTCTAGTGCTGCTCAGTGAGTGAAACTGTGGTCCCTCTCCTCTTTCCATTTTCTTCAACCTCATTCATTAGAAAAAGAAAACATTTGCAGATAGTTCTTTATACCCAGAAGTGCTGTGGTGGCCTGTGGTGGTGTGGGGCACCCAGGCCCTCCCAGCCAGGCTGGGCCTGCCATACGCTGGAGGAGAGGTGGGCCAGGTCTGTCAGACCTGGCAATGTGCTGTGGGTGCAACCAAGGAGCCAGATGGACAAACAGCCCCAGCTACAGCAGTGATTAGCATGGAAATATTTCAATTCCAGACACTGGGGGGTGAGATAGGGAATGGAAAAGGCTTGTTGAAAAAAATGAAACTGTTCACAGAAAGCTGATATTTAAACAAGTTCCAGCCACACACACACATTTTCTGTCAATAAACATTTTCAAAAAATACTTGATCATCCCTAGTAGAGTCTGTGACCCATACTGAGCTGTTTTATTACTCCAAGTACCTCTGAACCAGTTAAACCTGCTGTTTTCTCTTCCTCCACATAAGGTAGAGATTTGTTCATCTCATGGGATGCTCAGTCAGCCCTTGGCTCCCCACACTGACAGCCAAGTTACAGTTTCAGCTCCGCAAAACAGTGTTTATGTAAGAGCTCATAGAGAGAAACGACACCTATGAACAGGGAAAAAATAATTATATTTGTTTGTGTTACAGGAGCCCTCAGCAGTCAAGCTCTGCCTTGGGCCCCAGTACATAGCGCAGGGTAAGATCATAGCTGCAGTTTGAAATCACTTGTAATCTAATTAAGATAAGATGTAACTCACTGGTAACAAACAGTTGAGAAGGGATCAAGGATTGTGAAAGCAATCTCCTCTTGAAAGGAGAAGGAAAGGATAGATTTTCTCAGATCAACCAGTTTGAGTATATGTTGAAAAGTCTCCCTGCATTACCACAAAAACAAATAATTGAAGGTTGTAATAAACCTCAAGAGCAGGTAAAACCACATATAACTTGAGCTTTTCCTTTTTTTTTCTCACATGAGTCTTTCATGTTTGCACCTTTAACTGACAGGTAAGCTAGCATGATGCATATAGGTCTATAGTTGGCATGCCATATATACTGCGGTTGTCTACCCAGGGCTTTAGCTGTAGAGCCAGTCTCCGGAAGGCAAAGTCTTGGCAACAATTTTCTTTTTCTTTTAAAAAAGCCTTGATAACACCTGAATTGTGTGTAGTCTTGGGGGATCAGCACCCTGAACCTGTAAACATGGTGCTGTGAAGAAACAGAACAGAGGTATGAATAACCCTCCTTTACCCAAAGGAGTAACCAAATCCTAAAATTAGTCCTAAACTTCCACGTCTTCGTATGAACTACTTCCACATAAACTGTCTTCTTGTAAGTGCTTATACCCTGGTAGTGTGCTTACCTCAAAGTCCTAGTGACACCCTTAATCTCATGTATGCCAGCTCCCACTGTTTTTCTAACCAATTAGCCAAATTTCTGGATTCTGGAAGGAGTAACTGCACATTTCTGTTTTTAATCCAGCAAAATCATTCTCCTTTAACAACTGTAGGAAGCAGTCATTAGAAATACAGGCATACAGGACATTGTAAATCAATCAGAATTATGGCTGGCACAGAGACACACACTAAAGGGTATAATGCCCTCCCCTGGCGATGTTTTAGGATGTCATGATGTAATACACACAGAAACAGTGACATGCACACAAGGACTAGTTTCAGTAGTTGCTCAGAAACAGCCTGTGAAAGAAAAATGCGTTGCAGAAGGTGACAATGATTCAAACTGTAACACTCCTCTCTGGATCTATCTTCATGAGAGAACTAGATTGCAGCACTGAGATGGCCACTGTTTTCTTTGGGGGAGTTTTATAAAAAAAAATATTTATACATATTGATATATATTATAAATATATATATATATATTTTTTTTTTTTTTTAAAGTTACACAGTGATTAGTGGCAAAAAAGGCAAAATAATTAAAGTAAAAAAATCATTAATCACATAGTCAGAGATTGTTAGTTGAGGAAGTGGGGAACTGAAAAAGTCAATTTTTCAGTAAATCCTTGCCTGGAAATTTCCATTTAGGAATGAGCATACTGAAATCCCAAAGCTTTTGTATAGCATAGTCTTGAAAAGTTGTAAATATATAAATTAGGAAGGTGTTCACAAAACTTTGCAGCTGCTACAGCCAAGTGCTCTGTTATTACAATTTGTTACAACCAGCCATAGTTAAATTATCCATCAGTCAGAGTGCAAGCCTCCATTTCTAATGATTTCAGCATTACTCCTAGAACTGCATAGCTCTAAATGCCCCCGAATTCTTTACTCTAGCCTGGTCTAATTCCTCAAAAAAATGGAAACCTTCAAAAAGATAATACATCTAAAACATCTAAAAGATAAAAAGAGATGTTCAAGATGTTGGTTAAGACAGACTGTAAGTCTGACAAGCTATGGACATGAAGCACAAACTGTTTGTGATGAATTAACTCCTTGGATCACAGTATCCCAAAACAAGGATGTTAACTCAGTTTCTATGTTAAACTAATTATAACTTGCCAATATACTATTTTTTCTAATATTTATACGCAAATACTGTATATTTCTTCATCTCCTGCCCTGACCAACATGAACAGAAATGAGTAGACTGAGGCCTGTAGTGTATAATGAAAAGGTGAAATGAAGGTTATGGAGACAGTAAGGTATTGTACCATTTTTGTATAATTATTTAATGCTTTGTGAAAATTGATTCAGACAAGGAACACTTAATTTTCAACTACTCATTTAATTTAACTTGAAGAGTGTTAATGTGAATAAGACAAACACACACTTGGAAAGAGTATAGCACAAAACAGGACAGTGAAAAACTGTCCTCCCTTTGGCTGTGAGCTTTGCAGCAACTTTCTTGGCCTCTTCATTTACCACCAAAATCCTTTTTTTTTTTTTTCTTTGGAAGAATAGTGTCATTCTCCTTCAGCAGGAATGCAAGATGATAAAATGTGGTCTCACTGTGAATCTGCAATTCTCTGTACTCATTTTGATCTCTACTTGCAGGTCAGATCCCGTGTGGCTAAGTAGGATTCACAAGCTTGCAAAACTAGCATTATGGGAATGCAGCTACTCCCGTAGCTGCTGGTAGAAATTATACTCAGTAAATATGAGCCTGAGGTCTAAAAAAGAATCAGAAAATCTGAGGCTGCTACAGTAATATATGTTTTGATGATTTTTTTCCATGTATTTTTCTAATTCACAGTTTATTATATTAATAGAGAATTTGAATGCAAGTAAATGGTACCTAGTGAATTATTTTTTCTAGGATTTGATAATCCAGAAAAAAAATGTTGCAGAAGAGTTTTAGTTGTTGTTGTTGTTGTTGTTGCTTTGTTTTGTTTTGTTTTTAAGTTTTCTCAGGAATTTTTAAGGTCTCAGATGAATCCTGCTTGAAGAAGATGGGACAGGCAGTTGACTTCTAACCAAACAGCCCTTTTTCTCCATCTGTTCTGCAAAGGTCACTCTGGATGAAATCATTGCCTCTGGGACCTGCACCAGAGAGTTAGTGAAGAAGCGCATGGGGAATACAAGGACATATCATCCCTTTATGATGAATAGGTTGTGGGCTTTAAAGATACGAGTAAAGTAAACTGGGCTCTTTCTACAGGGCAAGGAGAGCAAGACTAGCATGAAAGGTGTTAGTTTAATGCCTCTGGCATGTGGCCAACACAAAGGCTATGAGGTCACGTCGTTTTGGAAGGTGCAGGGTGAGAATCAGTGAGGGAGGTGAGGCAGCCATTCTGCACACCAGCATAAGACATGGTCTCCCACCAGCTGCTCTAATTTATAGGAGCTGTGACTGTGCAAGCTGCCCTCAAGACTGAAGGAGTACAAAATGAGCTGTATGCTCTGTATGTCTCTATGAAGCTATGTATTCTGTTTGCTTCCCTTTCAAAGCCTCTGTTTTTTCATCTATACATTAAAGGCTGCTTCAAGTCGCTGAATAAGCTTAAACTTCACTTGTTTAGTGGTAGCTGACTGCCTCTTGGCCACAGACTGGTTATCAGCCAGCTTCGCACATTGCATTTTTTCACAGAATCATAGAGTGACTGAGGCTGCAAGTAGCCTCTAGGGGCCACCTGGCCCAGCCCTCACTCAAACTGGGACATCCATAGCAAAGTGCCCAGGACCATGTCCACATGTCTTCAGAAGATCTCCAAGGAGGAGACTGCAGCTTCTCTCAGCAGCCTGTGCCAGTGTTCTGTCTCCGGCACTTATCTGACCCTTCAAAGACAGACAAGGAAATATGTGTCTTTTTCATGCAACTAATGGAACCTTAAATAAAACATTGCTATAATGTGTTAATCTCCATACTTTTTTCCTAATTGTTGGGGTCTATAGGTATGAGCTACCTGCTCACCAGGTGGCATCCAAAAGGACACCTACACCTGCAGTTTTCTCCTGTAATTCAAGAAAATTCATACAGGTAAGTGTACAACCGGAAGCAGAAAACATGCAGATCCATCGACAGTGAGGTGCATTCTTTGCTCTTGACATAGATGTCTGCAGTATAAAGAGAGGTCAGATATTGTACAGAAGGGCTCACAGTCTTCTAACAAAGAGTCCTACAGCCGGAGCAGAAAACTCCTACGACATATTTTTCAGATATGTTCACTGGTCCCGCACTAAGATGTCCATCAACCCAAATGTTGATGCTTTCCTGAGTGGGAACAGTGAACAAGACAGCGTTGGTATTCCCGAACAGAAGGGCTGGATCAGAGGGGAGCCAGTCTTCAAGCCTGGCAGTCACACTCCCAATTTAGAGAAGATAAAAGCAGTAAAGGAGAATTACAGAACAACCACAGCATCTCAGTTGTTACATAGTACTTGAACACAATGTGTTTCTGGTTAGTTTAAGGAAGGATAAACAAGATTTAATATCTGGCAATGAACACAGGAGTTTTTTTCTTTGTCTATAAATGATACTTGTATTTGTTCAGATTTCTGTAGCTTCCGCTCTGTCAAAAGACTCTGTTCCCCACCCTAATTTCCCATATTCCATGTTTCCAAAAGCATGAGTTGTTGCGCTAATGAATTAAAACATTCAGAGGTTTGGTTTTGGCTCTGTGGGTATCTGTGCCCTTTCAATGCCATAATCCTATGTGACAACTTTACTGTTCTAACAAACATTAGCACCTATTGTAGAACTATAATAAACAAACAAACAAACAAACAGGATTGCTTTAGTCAACAACTTTCCCCAGAAAAGATCAAATTCTACCTACTGACAATTTGTTTTCTTCACAGTGTTTCCCTTTACATACAGTAGCACTCTACTTGCCTGTCACTCTACAGGCAAGTCTGTAGGCAAAATGGACTAGAGTAGGTCTTAACGATCAGCTTCTGCAACAAGCTGGATCAGAAGGAGTACATTCCTCTTGACAGTTTTCATCTGACCCTTATGAGCCTGAGATGTACAAGGCATGTCTGTGAACTCACCTCCTGTCCCAAGAAGCTTGCAACTCCAAGAGGCAAGTACACCAGCACGAACCAGATAAAATAAAAGTCCCAACTATGCAAAATCAATGTGCAAAAATCAGTACAAATAAGGGATTGATTTCTAAACTCAAATTTTTCTATACATCAGTCATGTTCAGTATGAGGCTGTTGCTCCAGATGAATGCCTGTCCAAAAATACCCACACCCTAGATCTGCTGCTAAGTAAATAAACTATAATGACCCCAAAATAAAATATGAAACACTCCATTATCCAAGGCTTGCAAAACAATGTTTTAATGATGCATATGGTCTTTATTTGACCCATAATGGTTCTTTGCTGTACAGTGACAAGAGTTAAACCTCCCGGTGGAATAACAATTTCATGTAACCCATCCTACTCACAGTGAAAAAATCATATCTTCTCTCCCAGTATCTGTTTAAAGGCTGTATTCAAGAGCAACTCTTGAATAGCAGTGGAATGACAGAGTAGTGAAATACAGATAGAATTCTCCGGGGAAAAAAAAAAAAAAAAGAAAGAAAGAAAAAAACATTTTTGGAGAAAAACAATAATGCATTGGGGTGTAAGTAAATCGCCTACTGTAGAATACTCCCTTAGGAGAGAAAGTGCACTCTTGTCATCTGTCTATACTGGGGAAGGAAGAGCCCTACTGTAGTGAGATGCTTGGTGCAGGCAGAGGCTGCCAGTGATCTCCCTGCGGAAATACCTTCCTTTCTTTCTTCCATCTTTTCCTCCTTAAGCATGGCAGAAGGAGCAGAGGTCAGCATGGCTTGCTTCTCTTGCCCCTCTCCTCAGTCCTGCTGGGGCAGAAGCGATCTGCCCCCAGACAGGCATGGCTCTTCTACTGTGGCAGCAATTCTCTTCTGACTGTGCTGCCAAGAAGTCATGGGCTGCCTTTCAGTTGAGAATGAGATGATGGGCAGTGTCAGTGTCTCTCTCCTCTTTCATACTAGTTGTTTCCTTGCAGCTGTGTGCTTAAGAAACTGGCTAAAAAAAAATAAATGCTTTTCAACATATTAAACACTCTCTCAAATTCCTGTTATTTTCTGCATTTGTGAAACAGCTCCATGTCATTAAATGGTGGAGGTATGATCTGTTCTGACAATATTAGACCCTATTATTTACAGTCATCAGTGCTGGGTTTGTGATATTCTGTGATAACCAACAGACTATGTTAGGCACTGATGGAATCAATCTGATCTTAATTTGATTTCTTATGACATTTTGTTTAAATGATTATACAAATACAGCAGGCATCTGTTAGGAGCATCTTTGGCATGGTTCAGAGAAATCTTATTTCACTCAGCTTTCAGCCCTGATTTAAATTAATTACTGCTTGGGGAAGGGCAGGAACAGACACAGGTATATACGATGTGTGTGTTAGACATGCCTTTCTTCTCTCTTGGAAGGGAGCGGTGTATAGTTTGATTTTAAAGGCTCCTGCCCACCCTTCTTCTTCTGCCCCAGCCTAAATAAATACCCTTCACAGCCACAGCAGCTTGACACAGTGAGGCAATATGTAATCCGCAGAGGAGGAGGCAAATCTTCTCTCTAACTCCCAGCAGGCACAAACCTGCCTCATGCACCACTCCACCAGGAAGACTGCAGTGTCCATCCTCAGCCCCAGGCACAGACCCCCACCTGCTGCACACAGGAGATGGGGCACAGGGACTGTGAGGGAGCAGTCAGAGGCTGCTTGCATTTTTCAGCAGGGAAGTGGTTTGGCAGATCTGCATCTAATGCTGAAATCCCTGATTAAGTTTCAAAGGGGCAGGGGATGTCAAATCCTGTTCTTCACTGTGCTGATGGGAACAGGCGGCGCACAGTTCAGAGAGCAGAATTTAGATAGCTGTATGTGAAAGTCATAAGAGAAATTATTCACACTGTGTTTTGCACCTAGTGTTAAAGAGAAAGACAGAAGTGAGACATGAGG
This sequence comes from Perdix hodgsoniae, assembly GCA_035772895.1. NCBI lineage: Eukaryota > Metazoa > Chordata > Aves > Galliformes > Phasianidae > Perdix > Perdix hodgsoniae. The sequence goes on from JAPSGF010000003.1 coordinate 16,608,054, forward strand.
TGATCATTACATTTATCAACTACAGATAGAAAGAATATCATGTATTTTGATCATAAGTAATTTCTCTGTGATGTACTTTGAATCTGAGTAGGTCTTTTATGTAGTATGTCTTCATTTCCTGATGAAGAAGACAGAAAGGAATCTTCTTGCCCTTTTTTTGCATGCCACTTCCCAGATGGAAGTTTACTATTGAGACTTACAGCTAACATATTTAAATGCACTGGAAGAGTTTAAGGCTTCCATTCGTCTTCATTAAAACCAGTTTGAGTTTGATAGTTGAGTCAAGAGTAATTTTTCCTATCAGGAGCAAAAAGGCAGATCTTCCGCTGACTTAGGTAGTGATTTCAGACAAATTCTATCAGTTTAGGTTACGGAAAGTGAGGTTAATGGCACATACCTCTCTACAAAGTAGTCTAACAACATTTTGTGTGGGGAAAAAAGAAAGAAAGAAAAGAAAGAAAAGAAAGAAAAGAAAGAAAAGAAAGAAAAGAAAGAAAAGAAAGAAAAGAAAGAAAAGAAAGAAAAGAAAGAAAGAAAAGAAAGAAAGAAA
>JAPSGF010000003.1:16609003-16638732 GCA_035772895.1 Perdix hodgsoniae
AGGAAGGAAGGAAGGAAGGAAGGAAGGAAGGAAGGAAGGAAGAAACTCTGTGAAGGTCTAGGATAGTACTGTTTTTGGTTGAATTCTCATCTAAGAATCAGAGTAGATAAACCTGTATATATCTGTGCCACTACTTTTATATACAGGGATTCAGTGCAGGGTTATCCCTCTGGTTTAATAATGATAAGGAGGAGAGCAGGACTAAGACTTGCTGGGAGAGGAAGTGGGAGAATAGGTCTTGTCTCCTTCCTACTGTGGCTGATCCACACATGAAAGCAGCAGCATGAGTGTTGCTGAAAGCAGCAGAGGAGACAGCATGAATACCCACTAAGTCAGAGTGCACTTCAAAGTTCACCCCATGGACTGTGGTGGTGGTGAGCTGCTCTATGAGTGATGGTGAGGAGAAGGCAGAAGGCTGTACCTGAGTGGGGAAGCTGCCCTCACACGCAGCACACAGTGCTGTAGTTCTCTGTTCAGTCCTCAGCAAAATGAAAAGAGCACAGCACTCCGTGTCTGGCTCACAAACAGCCTGTGAATGTCTGAGGATGGGAGCAAGAACCCAGCAGAGAAAAACTACTTCCAAAATTTCAGGAATTTTTAATAATTTTTGAGTTGACAATGGGATACATTTTATAAGGGCAGGTAGGAATAGGGCAAGGGAAAATGGCTTTAAACTGAAAGAGGGTAGATGTAGACTAGATATTAGGAAGAAATTCTTTATTGTGAGGGCAGTGAGACACTGGAACATGTTGCCCAGAGATGCTGTGGATGTGCCCCCCTGGAAGCATTCAAGACCAGGCTGGATGGGGCTGTGAACAACCTGGTCTAGAGGGAGGTGTCCCTGCTTATAGAAGGAGGTTAGTACTAGATGATCTTGAAGGTCCCTTCCAACCCAAACCATTCCATGATTCTATGATTCTATGATAGCAGATTTTTCTTCTTTAACAGCTTTATCTGAGGGCACTGTGGTCCAGAAATGAGCACTGTACAATCCTGCCACACACAGTAAGGGCCTTTCCAGCTACAGATTTCTCTGTTCCAACTCTCCTGTTACTGCTCAGCAAACAACACACTTGTTATGTCTTATGAGACCTCAAGCGAAACAAAAGTGGAGTGAAGGCATCTTGAAGAGGTCTAAAATTAAAGGGATATAAATTCTCTCTCTCTAGTTAGAAAGGCATTATTAGACAGGACATCTCATACTACCTTGAAAGTTTATCATCTCCGTCTTCTCTTCCAAACAGATAGATATATTGACACAGGCTTCCATTGATAGATGCTGTTAGAAACACTGATGAAACAGCTACATGGGAATTAGGTATCTTTGCTCATGATATTACTGCTGCTGTCTGTGCTTTTGCACTAAAGGCCAGGCCAGTGTTTATGGCTATCAGCCAAAAAATCTCACTACAAAAACAAGAAAATGTGATTAATCCCCAAAAAGTCAATTCATGTGCTTCAAGTTAAGCAAAATATTTTGCAGAATTGGATCTGATTCTGCAGGCCAAACCTGCAGGATTCAGTCCCAGATTTGTTATTGATTCATCCTTTAAACAAAATTCAGGTTTTGATTTCAATTGCTCTGCAGCAGAGCTGTAGAAGCCAAAACACCTTCCTAGGGATTATGCCAAGCAGTAGTTTTGAACAGGTTTGGGGCAGTATTCAATGAACTGTAACTAATCATTTTCATCTTATCGCCTACAGAGTCATTGCATTGGAATGATGTTTGGCTAATTTTCCAAAGGACACATTTACTATGGATTGTTCTGCAGAGCTGCCAAGAGTGACAGTGAGCCAAAACATACTCTGTCAAGGGAAGTGTTTGGCTGATGAAATTATAAATAAGTCATCAACCAAAAGTCTGTTAAAATGAATTGTCATTAAATGTTTCTCTAAATACAGTGTTTAATCTCAAACTCCAAAATAGGAACTGCAAGACCGTCTTTCCCTACCTCATTCACAGATCTCTTCTTTGAACACATCATGAGAATATTAAGTTAGTTAATTTAAGCTATATGTGCTTGTGAGCACATGCAGAGAAGCAAAGTCTGTGATATGTTTTACATAAAGCAGGCCATTGTGCACTGATTATAATGTGTAAAGAGGAAATATGTTTATACCACAATCTATTCTAAACTCAAATAGGCAGCAGTACTCTGTGTTTATAAATATAAATGCAAAACCTATGTTAAAATAATGTTACGGGTCTGGATTCTAACCACAAAAGCCAGGAAATTCAGAAGAAAAGTTGAAAGTTTGGGCCTGATTCTGATTTTGTACTCTACCCATGTAAGTCCAGTGTCTTCAAAAATGGCTTGTACTAGAAAAAAACCATAACCTTTTGTTTGAGGCACTCCTGAGAGGCCTTAGGTATGGCAATAGTCGTGCAAAGCATTATCATATTTAGGTCTAGAGCTAGATACAAGAAAAGCATGTAGGCAGCTGTTGCGGGGTCCCCCAGGGCTTCTCTTAATCTAATGAAGTGTATACATGTATATGTGAGTATATGCAGGAGGGGAAAGAGGGAAACACACTCTTGGCAACATTCTTTTGTCCTTCAGGGCACATGCAGGCTTCTTGCAAAGCTTGGAGCAAGCTAAATATTATCGGTCTTTAGAAAGTGTTTATGCAATTACTAGTTCTCATGATGCATAATTCACAACTTTATACAACTACATTTTAAAGAGCCTACAACAAAGGAGCACAGCCAGCGATGTCCCCACTGAGATGTACAACTGAAATATTAATTAAGAAACATCACCAAGTGATGCTGAGGGGGAAATTACCTAACTCTGTACAGTCATGGGTTGTCCATAGTGCACAGCCATGACAAGGACTGGTGAAAGCAAGCACAAAGTTTATTCCACCTATAGCACGAAGGGCCACAATAATGAAAAGTGGTTGAGCTGGAGGACAGCTCTGACAGACTGAGCATGTGTTTGCTCTGGTCTAGTGGCAGAGGAGAGCTACCTCTCCACCATGATTCTGACATCAGAGCAGTGAAGAAAGATCACTACTGCTACGGTTTGTTTAATCTCCAGCTTTATTCCTCAAAATTCCAGGTGCATTTCTTTTAGTGAAACTGTCTAGTTTTCCATAATGATAATACCGGTTTTGAGAACTGTGGCACGCAGTAAGGGTATCACTGTGCTGAACAGATCAAAATCTTCTTTAAAGGATAACACTCGGTGAGTGTATTCCAGCTGACATGTTTTGGAGGTTTTGGGTGGTTGTAAAGCAATCTTGCATTTATCCAGCCAGGTGGTGAAAACAAGTCACCAGATCATAGTGGGACATTTCTCAGTAAACATTTGCCCAAGTTTAGGTGGAGAAACTCAAAGGTCACATTGAGCTCCCTAAGAGAAACCTCAAAGAGGAATTGAAGTAGAATTTGGGAATTTGGGCACTGAGTAGACAGACGAAAGCACACTGCTTGGACTCTCAAGGATCTGCCTACATACAAAGGCAAGTGCAGTACAAATCCCTTAATCTTTGCTTTCTTGGTGGCTGGCAAAGTCAACCTCGATTGTCCTGAATATGCCCAAAAGAGAGAGTTGACACCTATTTTTTCTATGATAGCTCATGAACCTTACTGAGAAAGAAGAGAGATGGGCCACATATCTTCCTCAGTAAGGGTCCACACTTGTGTCTTCATGCAATCAATGCCTTTCTACAGACTGCTCTAGTTGGAGGAGCTCTCCCATTCCTCACATTGGAGCTTTATTCTGGGCTGGAGGGAAGACAATATAGCAAGACAGGAAGGTGAGAGCATCCATGCCTGTGTCTTAATAACAACTCTCTACTAGCAACAATAAATATCAAGTGAGTGGAGGAAGGACCTTGTCTCACAATTCTCAAAACAATTCTACTGGAAAATCCAGTGGGCAGAACTGACAAGCTTCAAATCCAGGCTGCCCAGCACACTTATTCAGAGAAAAAGGCAGTCCAGTGCACAGATGATGTGAAAGAAAGGAGTAGTAACATGGTGAAACAATTATGAACACTGGTAGAGTCCAAAAACACATCAAGAAAGATGGGATATACTAAAGGAAACATTTCAATAATAGGTATGTTTGCTTAGATTCATATCACTTTCAAAGGAATTGCGAAAGGGGATCATGTTAATGTTTCTGTTCCCAGTTAATGAAAATTGTGCTTCTGATGTTTTCTGTAGTATCCATCAAATAATATTTAATGAGACACAACTTCAGCTGCAAATACACTGATCATCTTTCTATGAATAACACTGATGCACTTTATACATTCAAGGATCATTGTTCTACTAGCCAGTCCTAAAGTTCATTACTGTAGAAAATCTGAAAAAAAGGCCACATATCATGTCCTAGTTGATTTTAGTTTATTTAAACTAGTACTGTTCTTTCAGATTAATTTATTCTTATATGCAGTGGCCTTACAGAAATGGTCAAATATTAAAAAAAAAATTATAGAAAACATCAGAAGTGTTTATGGAAGCTGAAAGACTGGAATTGAAGTCTCAGTTCACAAACTCTTGCAAATGCCTTTTATCTACTCAACTGAAGCAGTATTCCGTGGGCAAAAAGTGTATGGGAGAAAGCTCAGGATCATTTCTTACCCCAAGGGTAGCAAATAAAATGCCAGGAAACTTGTTCTTCATTAAAAAGCCATAATGAGACACACTGTACAAATAAGTGTGCCAGATGAGCATTACTATATAAGGCTGGATAGAGAACACCAATGCAGGGATAGAAACCCAGCCTCCAGATAAACTCACCAACACAGATCAACACAAAAGCAAATGGAAGGTCTTAAGCAAATTAAGTTGTTCTACAGCAAGCACTTATCAACAAATTTAATACACTGAGACAAGCCGAGCCTCAGTGAGAGAAGTCATCCCAAAGGAATAATATTCTTGTCGTGTTGTGCAGAGAGCATGTTTGCATACTCTGTGTCTGTTGTTAATGGGTCCTGGGAGATCTATACATAATTTCTATTACATCTAGATGAAGTTGTCTCCCTAAACATGTACTGAAGCGTTGAATTTTCATAATACGCTCTTTCTACAAAGAATACAGAAGTAATATCATGTAATTCTTGATCTAGACTTGGGAAATGTTTAGATGTTTATTAAAAATTCATATTTCTCTTAGAAATATTGTCTGACAAGATTTGGCATACATGGTTGGAAACACTCAAGTTTGAGAGCAGTAAGTCTGATCATCCACCCATAAGCCCTGGAAGCTTCACTGCTGTGCTCATAACCCTGTGCTGAAATGAGGACTCAAGACCACAGTCCATAAGTCAGGGAGATGATGAGCCGGACAACATGTTTCTTATGGTTTTCAGGCTTTATTTCATTTGTGCTGATATAAATCTGGAATAACTCCATTAGGGATAGTTATGTTACTGTATCAGCCAAGATTTTCATCTCTAGAGAGTGATCAAGGCTCCTGATGCATGGCGCCGTACTTGATAGTACAGAAAATTAAGAAGTGTGTTCAGACTTCTCATTTATTTTCTCCCTACTCCTGAAAAAACAGCTAGTAGTGAACTGTATGTGGATAAAATCAGTTGACTTAAAACTTGTAATTAATTGTTTAAGAAATAGTTCCATCTAAAGATTAGACTTATGGGAAGATAAATATTTACAATTTACCAAAAGCTTGGAGTTTTGAAAGATTTTTATAAATGTAACAGACCCGGAAGAAAACAGTTATGTCCTTATCAACTTCTCTCTTTTTTTTTTTTTTTTTTTTTTTTTTTCCTTAATAAACACTTCTTAGGCATTTTCCACAACCTATTTGGAGATTAAGAACTTTTTTTTTTAGATCAACACTTTAATGGCAAAACAGCTTTGTGATTTCCCTATTGCTCTTCTATGGACAAATACTATGGATTAAGTTCACTGATAATCTACCAGTTGATCTATCACCAGATGATAATGTAGGTTATAATACATTTCCTTGTACTTTTTCCTTTCCTTGTATTTCATCAGGCATTTCAGAGTGCATGAGTGCTGATATCAAGATAACTCCTCTGTAAGAGGAACTAAATGTGACCTGGTGTTAAGTTCATGGCTTAGGTTGGAGATAACTCTGTGCTGCTCAAAGGCTCTGTTAGAAAAGAAATCAATAAATAACAAACAAGAAAATTCAGAGCTCTGTCTCTTTTCCTGGAGCCAAAAAAAAAAAAAAGCAGCTCTGACCAGCACAATAGAGCTAGACTAAGGGAAACGAGGAGGTGAAAGACTCCTTAGTTTCCAGGTAAATCTGATGAGGATTTTCATCTTAAGAAAGAAAGAAAAGTACCCATGAGAATTCCAATGTTAGGAGACTGAGAATGAAGAGGGCAAGTGCTATTTTTCTCTCAAGGGATAAAGCATCTTTAAAAAGAGTGCCTTGTACAAAGGGTCTAACAACATGCCTTACACTTTGTCCAATGGGTTCTCAGCTTTTCAAGCCTCCTGTGTGCATTCGTGCAGAGCTCTGAAAGCTCTGTTTATTCTCTGTGCACATCTAAACTTTGAACCTTGCCCAGTCTGATCACCAGTATGCTACTTGAGGGTTTGGACAGAAAGATGCTGTTCTTTCTGTCAGCACTGAGCAGCTGCTATGTGATGACAAAATCTTTGCTCAGAAACTCCAAAATCCTTTTAAATCAAGCAGCACACAATCTAGGAGCTCACTGAGTATTACTCGCTTAGTCAACTGACACAAATCTCAAGCAGCTCTCAAGCTACTGAGGTGTTTAAAGTAAATGTAGATACAGGCTGCCAGTTTTCATGCCTTCAGTTGTATTTTTGTGCTCACACCAAACCATAAATTATTCATTATTTGGAATATTTTTTTACAAATTTGCGTGGTTCCTTTTTTCTGTCTTTCAAAGAAAGTCTGAAAGGCTCACTTCTATACCCAAAAATGCATCCAAAGCTTGTGGAAGAAAGTCCCTGTCTTCAGGCGACATGGCGCTGTCTTCATTCCCATTTTCCACAGTGGTTTCACTCTTTTCAGTCTTTAATGTGGTCTCTGGCACCTTGAAAGCAAGTAAGCCCATCTCAGCCCCTGAGTGCCAGCAGCGCAATACCCCCAGCCAACATGCCAGTACCCACAGCTGAAAGCTGGGGTTGGGGTTCCAGCAGAGGGGTGTGAGGACATCCAGAATTACATCTGCATGCCTAGGTTCCAATCCCAAAACCGACAGTGCAACAGTTAGCCAGAAAGCTTTACCACCAGAGTCAAATAACATCCAAAATATTGGGATTTATGCACATGTCAGAGACTGATTGCAGCTTGTCAGACACTCCAGGCTAAGTGATTTTAGAGCAATTTCTCCAATTACCAGTCTTTTTGTTTGTGTGGACCACCAAGAACAGACACCCAGAAATCTCCCCACTCCATTAAGGATTTGGCATAATCTACACACATGCATATACGCATACACACACAGAGAGAAAAGAAAAGAAAAAGCACTGTAATGCCTGCAATTTCCTATTTCTTTGACTGGATTACTTTTTTGAGACTGGTTAAACAGATGCTGCACTGGGTGGTTAGTGATTATCATTTTTCTGCAGTGTTAGGGTACTTGACATTTTCATTCCTCAGTGACTCCAGTTAAAAACAAATAGGTCTACCTGCAATCCACATCTGATCGCCAGATGGTTTCTGTGCCTATGAAGCTCCCATCTCCAAGTGAATTCAAATGACCTCACACATACATCTTCAAACATTGCTATCTGACCGCAAAAATGCATGGAAAATGCAACATCTGTACATGTCTGCATCTTAAATCCCTGTTGTTTTACAAAATATATTGCTTGTCACCCTGAAGTCTAAAGTCTCTTAATGATCTGCAGAGAGAGATTCAAATAGTAGCCTGTAAGTTTAGAGGTTGCTTGTCGCATTAGAAAATTTAATTTCAACAGAAGGTCAAAAGATATCAAACTGTTCACTCGGAAGCAAACAAATAGATCCTGTTAAGGACTCCAGAACTTCCCCATAAAGCAAAACTGCGTGTGTCCATAATGCTGTATATTTTGCATGTTATCCATGTAGCTGATAGGTCCAAATATGTAAAATAGCCACAAGACTTCATGAAGACACTGTTAATGCTGTCCAATTGCTTTTGCCTATGTTAGAAAGCACTATTAACTCACACTCACACAGCTGGTAAGATCCAGCATTGTTTCAAGGGAATACCTTGTCATATCAAAATCACTGTACATGTAAACCCATTTTCCCAACAAGCCTGTAAACACTGGCCCAACTAAATGGATGGATATGAAAACAGATGGGATATCACAAACATTTTCCAAACTACAACAGACTTCTAAGCCAATCAAACATGGTTAGTTTTGAATGGGAGAGGAAATAGTTTTCTTTGCTGCTGAATGTCAGAAAAAGTTTTTACCTTCAGGCATAAAAGCCCAGTTCATTTTTGGAAACTTGATAAAATTAATCAACCCTGTGTGAACTTTTAACCAAAACAAAACAACAAGAAAAAGTAGAAATACATAATGAAATATCACTGGAAACAGAAATAGGGGAAAAAAAAAAGAGAGAGAGAGAAAAATTTTGAGTTATACAGTTCTTAAATAAGAGCTTTTCCTCAACATGGCTTAACCAATCAGGATGGAAAAATGTTATTTTGTTACTCCAAACAGAACATGAAGTTGGCAAAAAAAGGGGGTTGTTTTATTATTACTATGCTCTTTTAAGTTTAAATACTGTAATGAGAAGTCAGGCTTACATACTTTTTCCCTGAAAAGCCAGTCTGCAACATTTAAATTTCAGACTGTTCTCCTTTTATTTTAATTTTTTTGCTTACAAAGTAAACCAAAATTCTGATGCTCAAGAACTGCTATTTGCCTCCTGGGAAATTCATTAAGATGACTGCTTACTAAGGAGGAAATGCCAGCGCAAGTTATTTGTCCCTTCTGCTGCAGCATGACTTAATTTAAAAGGGAAGAAATCAGATTTGAAAGCCCTCAGAACAGCGAACCTCACCAGAGCCTGGCATGCCAAGCGTCCTGCACAGACGCATGCTTAGTTCCTTCAAAAGCCTTCATCATACAGCAGTGTCAATAGTGGCCATCAGGAAGAAAAGAAAACACTGGAGAAATTCAGTTAATCTATCCTAGTAGACGAGGTCATGACAGGACCACGTGCATAAATAGTAGAGGTATTATTTTCAGATGTAGATGTCCCAAGAAGGAATGAACCAGCTGGGGAAAGGCCTCCTTCTACATCCCCTGAACAAATGGCTGCATTTGGCTGGGGAGAGAGTGGGTTGGGGTGGCATCCTTTTCTCACTGTGTCTGCTCAAGGGAAAATGGGAGCAAGTAATTGCAGCAAGGACACCAGGAAAATCTCTTCTGTTACACCTGAGGGGCAGCAAAACAAGGGCATGGGATAAAGGAAGGGGAGAGGCTGAGCTCTTTTTGGTTGTCTTCATTTTCATTTTCATTTTCTTCTTCTGTATGAAGAAGAGGTTAATACGAACACTCAGGCCACAGTTGGTGATGTGTCTTTTGAATACTGACCTCAGAGTGAGCTCCTTCAGCCGCACACATGGGATCTGCCCGGCTGCCATGAGCTTTAAATCCTTGACAGTGTAAGGATTAACCATATACACTTTAAACCAAACAAATGCAGTCAGAGCAATGTCCTTGAGGGTTTTTCAGTGATTCTGTGGCATCTGACATTTTAAAGCTTTCAGGCTTAGATTCCATCCGTACTCTGGACTGTTCCTTGCACAGCTCCCTGCAACAAAAGCATTTCCTTTCTCTTGAAGCTGCTGTTGCAAACACTTTTTGCACCACTTGTCAGATGTGTAGAGAGGATGATATAATTGAGCCTGCTTTTAAAAAAAATCAAACTGACATAATATTGCTAGTAACTTGACAGCTTTATGTAAAGCCTTCCCCAGAAAATCCAAGCTGATCACACTGCTGAAGACAAGCAGAGGTTAGAGAGAAGGTTTAGGCTCTAGGACTCCTAGACTCAGCCTTTCAGAGGTTGGGCCATATTTAGCTTGCCCTTTGACATGACCCAGCCTCAAACAATAGCTTTGTGGGTATGCTAAATGACCACATCTTGCCAGTTGCTGCCAAATTAATGAGCCCATGTCATTTTTAGTTTACAGTTCAGTCATAAAGCAGCCAAGTGGAAAATGAGTCAGGGACCGTTAAGGAGTGTCACGCAAATTTTCAAAGAGTATAGTCCCTAATTCCTCACTCCCCCTTTCAGAAGTCTCTAATCATCGTTCTCTTTCCTCTCTTTGCTTTCTTCAGATCCTCTAAAGATCCCCCTCACTGTGCAAAAGAGGCTGGTGAGAGAAACTAGGTGCTGGTGGCTCAATACAGGGGAGTCCAGGGGGTTAAAATGCACAATGTGCACAAAAAATAAAGCAATCTGACCAACCATGTCAGCTTGCAGGAGGAGCATGTGCAAAGAGCAACTGGAGGGGGCAGGAGCAAGGGGACAGAAATTTTCATGGAAAAACTGCTGGGTAAAGGGGAATCCTACCCAGAAAAATTCTTGAAGATGAGCACAGTATAATTTTCCACTTTCTTACATCATTTACAGGCAAAAAACCCTCTCTCAATGAAACCTGTCTTCCTATCCCCACTACTATAAAATTATTCCGTGATTTAATCACAAACCTAAAACTTAGCTCAGGGTTGAAAAACTTTTTGCAGCACTAGGATGATCAACGTTCCTGTGTGAGTAGTTCTAAATGCCTTAAATCTGGAACCACACAGATTTTGTCAGCTTTCCACTTTGGCTTTGAAACTTTGAGTAGCTTTACTCTTCCCTGACGTGAAGAATCAAACTCTATAACCACAAAGTAGTTATAAAAGCAGGTATGTTTTCATCCCTGCTGTGCAGACACCGGGTGCAAGGGGGATTGTTCCTCCTAACTTGCAAACCATCAGGAAAAATCATGCTACAGATATAGACCAAACTAATACACAATCAGTGGTTTTCCTGGAATTCGGATACACATTCATTATAACCCCGAGAGTTCATTAGCATGCAGACCCTCCCTTCTTGCACGTGTGTAGTGGGTCGTGGGATGAAGATGTGTTGCTTTCCTTGCGAAGGCTTCTGACCTTTCTCACTGTAAACTTCTGACCCTTTGGGGGGGCTTCCCCTCAAACCGGTTTCTTCTTGCCCTGTGGACATCTAATCACCTCCCTGCCAGATGTCCTCGGGCTGTTCTCAAACCTTATCAGTATGGCCTTCATCCCCCTCACTGTCCCAGACCCAGTGTCTGTCATCCTTTATTTTCTAACAAGCTCTACATTCTTGCTTCTATAAACTATCTCTAACTATTCCCCTTAACCCATCTTATTCTCAGTCACTGTGAAGCCTTCTTGTCTTTTTACTTTCACTTATGGGGCCCTTCTCACCTTTCATCCCCCATTTCTTTCAGCTCCCACCTGTGATTTACCTCCACCCAGGTGGTTTACCAGCATATTTCCTCATTTTAATCCTCCTTGTCTCCCCATATCCACCAGCTCTATTTCTCAGCAGCTCTGGACCTCATCCTCATGCTCCACCCGGGTTTCTGCCTTGGAAATTTCTTGGGTCCCCCAGACTTGACTGATAAATTCTCTTGTCAGTGGCTGCTCCAGGCTATGCAAGACTTCTTCACTAGCATCAGGGATTAATGTTTGTGTAATCTTCAAACAGACTGCCTGGGTCTCAGTTCAACTCACATTTGTTCTTTTAGTTTTAGAAGTCCATCTCGGATGCACCTCAGGCTCTCTCATGCAGGCTGTTTCTTGCTGTCCCTCTTTTTGCTCTTTCTGGTTGTTTAGTACTCTGTTTCATGTGTCCATCCAGAAGCTAAAGTGTAGCAAATTTTTTCTATTTATCAGTTGAAAAAAAAAAAAAAAAAGAGTATTTATTTCATGCTGCATTCACATTCTTTTATTTCAAGAGTAGAGGAAAAAATTGCTAGAAAGAATATTTATGGAAGAAGTAAAGTGATTACTATAGATCTTCTGATCTATCTATCTATCCATATAGTATTGATATTCATCTTCATTCTCAGAGAATGAAGCTAAAGCTCTAAATATGAGTATTTGCAATGAAGCTCAATTCTAGGAGGTACATTCTTCCAATTGGGAAGTAGACTGGTTGTCACGTGACCTCTCTGCCCATCCAAAATTTGAAACACATTTTACATTTTAAACACAGAATTTTCTCACAGAACCTCTTGCAAACCATTTACAGGCCCTGGGCTAGATTGTGGTGCTCCACCACATGCCCTAAATAGCGAGCAGTTCAAGGCCACACAGGAAGAACCAAAGAGATTTAGCCTGCCTAAGAAATATTCTTTGGGGCTGATTTTTATGTATAGAGGTGAACAGCTGGCATCAGCCACTAGGAACAAAAAGACTTTTACGAGACTGAGAAAAGGTCTCTGGATTCTTCTGTACCACCCCATCTGTCCTGGGGCACATGTCATCTTATCCTTCACTTCCCAAAAGTACCCAAAAGCAGAACCCAAAAGGTTCTGCTGCCCTGCTCCAGCTGGGAGCCTGTCACAGCACCTCACTCCTTCAACGCTGCTGAAACTCCCTCCGGTTCCCGGTTGTCAATGGTTTATGGGCTGGTCCGGCCCAGTTCCGTGACCAGCAGGGCGGAGGGATCTGCGGATCCGCGCCTCTGGGAAAGGGGAAGCAGGGGACCCCAAAATACTTGAAAACAACAGCACTGATCTGAGGTGGAACAAATGATTTTACTAAATATAGTATTAGCAAAATACAATGAGAGAGAGAGAGAGTCTGTTTGAATTGTATAGACCTCACCACAATGCTGGGGTGAGAAGTGCAGTCCAGTTGGGTGACTGAAGTACAGACGGCAAAGTGCAGATGGCGAAGCGCAGGCGGCGAAGCGCAGACAGCGAAGCGCAGACAGTGAAGAGCAGGCGAAGAAGGAGGATCAGGTGACCTTGCTTGGAGTTATATCCCCTTGCTGACCGCAAAGTCTCCTGGGGAAACGTAGTTCTTCTCCGACGGACGAACATTCGGCAGAAATCAAACCCCACCCCCAATGCATTACATGATGTTATGGTGTGGAATACTGATGACCAAAAATCACAAAACCATGACACCGGTCTAACCTATTCTAGCTGTTTCACTTGTGGCTTTCTGATAAGAATGCCACTATGGTTTCATTAAACAGTTGGGTTTATTTCTTCCTTTATATATCAGCGCTTGTGGCTGATGCATAAGCAGCAAGCAGATCATCTGTCAGACTTTGCTTTGCTGGGCTAAGTAGGCCAAATGACTCCAGTTTTCTCTTGTAAGATCAGTTCTTCATTCCCCTGAACCTGTTCCTAGCCAGCTTTACTTGGTCACTCTTCAGTTTAATTCTTTCTAAATCAAAGGTGAATGCATTTTATTGCAGAGACCTCAGTGGCACCCAAGAGATTGGCAGCAATCCCTTTTGTCTACTGGAAATGCCTCTTTTAATCTAGATTATAATCACATTTGAATTATTATTTTCAATATCAAAATATACACCTTTTCTCTAATTCTATTCTTTTAAACAGACAAGCTGAAAGTTTATCATGAAATACCCACTACTATGAACAATTCTGCAGTTTTCACTAAGGAAGGTTATCTTATTTCTGTTGCTTCAGTCCCATTATAATTCTGATTTTCTTGTCATATATTCTAGCTCTCCATCCTTTTCAAGAATACCCATTTATCCTATGCTAATAAAATTGTTATTAGCACATTCCTGTGCTTCATAACAAATTATTATTATTGTAATTAAAGAAATACTTTATTTTAGTCCAAGGTCAGTCCTTGAAGAGCTCTCTCAAAAACATCCAGACAGACAGGCACTTCTTCTTTCACTTTTACTCTTTTGGTTGTCTTGTAGATCTTTCTACAGTTCCTGTATCTTTTCCACATGAATTGATAATTTCCCATGTCATACCATGTGTCAAGCTTCACCAAAACTGAGATAAAATAGACCACTTACTTCTCTTGTCTAGTAGCATTGCTAACAAGGAAAGTAGTCACTTTAGTATGAGATGTTACTACATCTCTAAACCAAATCCAACTTTTCACTGATTTTCACATGTGTAATCTTTCTTATCTTGGAAATTTGATGCAGAACTGGCACCTTGCTGAGGTCAGACTCAAAGGACTAATTTTCCATACTAGTCCTTTCTCTTTTCCTGAGTAAATATGTACCACTTTTGCTTTCCTCCGGGCAGATGCTACCACAACCTGGAGCTGCCGTCTCACCTATCAGCCATTTGGGGTTTTAGAAAAAGCTATCCCTACCCTGTGCAACTTACATTCTCTGAACTGTGTCCCTGAATCCTCAGAAGAGGCAACTTCCTATGCCCATACCCTCATTGTTGTCTGCTCTGCCTCCATAAGAATTCTTTGTGGAAAAAGAAGGAAACTTATTTGCTTTTAACTAGCAGTGATATTTCTACATGAAGTTCCAGATGCCTTTTCCCTTCAGCAGTCTGTGGTCTTCTTGTTTTTCTGTTCTTGCTCTTCTTTCCTCCTTTTGGATTTCCTTTGCGCAGGCTCAGCTTTTATCTTGACGGTTTTCAGTATACCTAATTCTTGCACTGGTACATATGCCTCCTATGGTCCTGCACAGGACCTCAGCCCCAGCTCTACTTAGCAAAACATGCCCTGGCATCTGTACCCAGGCCCCATTTCTTCACCTTGATGTTTTTTCCACCTCTTTCAAAAACTCCAGTGAAGCAGAGGTAACTCCTGCAAGCAGGCTCTCTGTGAGAAAAAAGAAGATAACTTCTGTTTTAACCACAACATACAGCTGTCAGGGTAACCACAACCTACTCTCTAGAACTGGTTGCAAAAGATGCCATGAAAATGTCTGGGAGTGGTGGACAAACTTGAGATTAACTGGAAAACAGTAAGAGACATGAATAAAACAAATTGCTCTTAGAGGTCTCTTCCGACTCTAAAGATTCTATGATTCTATGTCCGTACAAGGACTTTCTCTCTCTCCCTCTTTCTCTCATCCTTTTCTTCCAGTTCCTCATTTCTTCCTCATCTGTTCCCCAGATTTCCATCCAGCTGTTACAAAGTAGCTCAGGTAGACATCCCCGATGTCAATCTCTAAAGCTGTGGAGGTTTCAGGCATTGCTGTTATACTTTCTGGAAGATATTGGATCAAAGTCAGTAGAAAAATGCTGGAATCTGTTTCAACCATTCCTCTTCAGTCTTGTGAAGGTAACAGGATCTTCAATTGAATCTTTCATGATGGTAATTTCTCCAAAGTTATCATCGTATCAGCAAAGTATCACGATACTATTAGACATGGCCAAGAGAGTTTGGGTTTGGAGAGGCTGTTAGGGTGCATTCTTAAACTTTGTTTGCCAGGCCCCAACCAGGAAACTCCACTGCATACCCAACTCCTTATCCTAGCACAACTCCCTCCCTTGTCTACCACCCTCGGGAAGAGCTGAGACCTCAGCTGTTTCTATCTGGACCCCACCAACCCACCTCTGCAGAACTTTGCAGAGAAGAAGCAGCCACACTGCTGGCCTGGAAGTGGATGTGAAGGAGAGGAATGGGAGCTAGGGAGGGCAGAGACGGGCTACCCAAAAAAGAGAAAAAATTGGCCTTAGAGTTGTGCACGGGACTGATCAGGCCAGTACCATAAAAAGTCCAGGTGGAAGACTGTGTTTTCCTTCATCAGAAGCCAAAGGCTTTCTTTCCATTGATGATGCCACCAACAAAATAGAGCTGTTGTTCTGACCAAACACTTCTCAGCAGCTGAATTCTGAACTATTTGCATATCCAATAAGGTGTAAATCTTGAACAAGAAAGTTAAAGATTTAAAGAGCAAATATATTTCTAATAACAAAAGTGCATACTCAAAGTCATTGAATAACTATTTTATTGCATTTTTTTCACTGGGTGTGAACTTCCTCTCACATTTTGATCTCTTGATCACTGCACAGTAACTCTGATACTAACTCTATTAGTTCTTTTGTACCCAAGACTCATTTGGCTTGGAAACTACAAGCAGCCATAACCTAAGCAAAAAGATTTGTTTTAATCCCATGAAGAGTAGAGAGGAATATAAATGTGTCAGATTATCAGGTGAGGCAAACTAACTCTACCTCAGTGGGTTCAGTGATGCTGTGCTGACTGAATACATAGAAGCATTTGGACTGCTAGGAAAACAGTCTTTCAGAAAAAAAATAATCAATGTAAATCTATGCTATCACTGGAAGCCTGGAAATGCTGCAAGTTAGAATTATTCAAGCTCTTTGGTGTGATGTTTAAGCAGCAGTGACTGAATGCCAGGGAACTAGAAGCCAAAGAAACTATTCCAAGTTGGATTTGACAAGTACAGGGTTTTACTTTAAAGCACATTAGACAGGCAAGTTCAGTCAAAAGGCATATATAAGACTCTTAGCTTTTGTGCTGGGAGTTTCTCATTTCTGTTGGCCTCAAACATTGTGGAAGCCATACTGAGCAAACACTGAACAGCTGAAGATTATTGTGCTAGAGGCATTTTTTTACTTGCCTTCCATGCTGTACATCCACTTGTTATTGGAATCCCACAGGAAACAAATTCCATTCTTAAAATCATAGTTTTAGGAAAGCAACTCAGAGAAAGGAAGAGAAAGATATCATGATGAAGCCACTTCTTTCCAGCTCACTTACTATTAGAGACAGCAGATGCTGTGAAACAGTAAATAAGAGAAAGGACCCAGCAGAAGTGGTTGTGCTAGATGAATGTTTCTAACTCTTGGACTCAAAATTGGGAAATGCTCACATAACCTTAACTCTGCCCTTCAAATGCATTATGAGAAAGCCCCTAGTTACCTGGCTGCATATTAACATCAAGTGGATTAAAATATGACTGAAGATGGAAAGAATGATGTTTGAAGCCCGGCAGGTAATCCTTGTAAACCTGGGAGCCTGGGCAACCTGAAGATGTCAGGAAGCTGAGGGACTACACAGAGGCTCCTGAATAACTGACTCAGGCTCACGGTGACTGTGGGAACCAGAGCACTCGGAGAAAGGAAAGGCTTAGAACAACTATAAAACATGGAACTATATTGCATGTGAAGATCATAAAGACAGGCACCTTCGATCATTGAGTAAGCTGTGATAACTGAGTGTAATCAGGCAGGTGAGCTACCTCATTGGGCACCTCACAGCCAGTCTGACCTCCATTCAGTTCTCTAAAAGTAGCTGGTGGAAGGGATTTTGCATATGGAAATACTGCTTGTTCTCTTCTCCTCTCCTTCCCTTAGTACATGTTACAAGATATGGAATTACAAACTTTGATCTGAGTGTTTAAGCTTGTACTTTATCCTCTTGTGGCACTTTTTCCCAAGTTAGTTGGGCTGGGGCTGGACTCACTTTAATTGTAGCAGGCACACCAGGCAAAACAATCTATTGCAGATCCTTCTTCCTAGGCAGCAAAAGCAAAAAAAAAAGCTAAATGCATTTTTCTACCCCCAACACCATGGCTGTTCTGCCCTTTTCATTTAATTTTCATACTTCACGACTTCACATCTAACTCAGTCACCTTTTAATTAGATTTCTTCTGGACTGACCCAAGGCTGATCTGCTATTTACCAGCACTGCAGTGGAAGGTAAGTGGGAAGAAACATCCCTCAGGACTCCTGGCTGCAGCTTCCAGGGGCACCGGCCTCCTGGATAATCTATGAGTGCTTTGGGAAGAATGCCCAGACAACAACCACTTTGAGCATGGCTTGGTCTGCAGTCTCTTTGTACCTCCTCCAAACCATTTTCTGCTTCTGTATACAGTCACAAGCCTTATTTGGCACCAAAGCTAGAGACTTTGAAAGTTTGCATGAATGCATAAACAGATGTGTTTTTCCTTTTTTCCCTACACCCTCAGTTAGTTACCTTTGGTGGTGATGCCAGCATCCCAATTGCAAGCCAATATGCTGCCATGCACTGAATGGAGGCTGACAGGGAAGCTATTGAAATGTCAAGTAACAATATACATAGCCTGAGAGAGAAGAGTTTCAGAGTTATTCTCCCTTCCTTTCCTCCTTCCTTCCCTCCTCTCTCCCTCCCTCTCTCCCTTTCTTCCTTTCATTTCATTTCCTTTCCTCCCTCCTTCCTTCCTCCCTTCCTCTCTTCCTCCCTTCCTCCCTTCCTTTCTCCCATCCATCCATCCATCCATCCATCCATCCATCCATCCATCATGCATCCATCCATCCATCCATCCATCCATCCATCCATCCATCCTTTGTCTGAATTAACAGCAAAGAAAAACTGAAGGGAGATGTTAGAAATCCATATTTCATAAATGTGAAAAAAATCCCTTTCTCCTCTGCTTATCTTCTACTCACTAGTAGCCATCCCTGGCTACAGATCTGAAGTTATTGATTGGAATCTTGATCTTACACAAATACACTGTACACAAACAAGACTCTCAGTGTATTCTGAGTTGAGAAATGTTAATAATTATAATGTTCATAACCTGAGTTAAAATGAAAACACTGTACAGACAAACACTTGATAAGGCGATGCCAACATCCCAGTGAGCTGAGTTTTCTTCTGGGCACCAAGGTCTGCAGGCTCCCTTACTGAGTCACGTGGGTAGGTTTTTTGCAGCAGTGTGTATATAATGAGGCAGTTCAACTTGGCTGCCCTGAAGTCTGGCCAGGGGCTGCTGTTGCATGAGTATAACAGCTTGCTTTGGTCATTTGGTGATGTACTAGATGTCCCTCTTTGCTCAGGTGCAGCTCAAAAGAAGTGTTATTTTCCCTTTCTGTTTACTTTCAAAACCCAGTGGAGCCTGTCTAGCAAAAAAAAAAAAAAAAAGGTGGACATCTCTAAGTTACAGTATGCCAGTATGCAGCTTTTATGTACACTGGTACAAACCATGTGTTTGCTTCAGCTATGTCATGCTGTAATAGACGGGTCTTTCAGCAACAACTTGAGAAACAGAAGAACCTGGGAAAATTAGAAAGGTTTCTTTGTCTCGAGATTGCAGACTTTAGCAGTAACATGTGCCATTGCCTCCAATACTGTGACTGTGGTATCCATCTGCTCTCTAGCATGTTGCCACAGGTGTAGTTTGTTGTTGTTTCTAACCTTTTACATATGCTCATCTAAACAACCAGACAAGTGTCTTTTTGTTTCACAAATGTGAAGCCTGTTATTTTCCCTGCAGCTAATGCTTTGTACGGAGAGAACCTCATGCAAGACATTACTGAAGCACAAACAAAGGTCCCCAGAACTTAGTTTGAACGCTCTTGTATAATCACTGAAATTGGAATTGGATTTCCACCCTTGAAGTACAGATGAGGTTGCAGAGCATGAGATCCATTTTGCCTGCTAAAAGAGAAAGCAGTAGCCAGATGGGTGGTATTGCAACCTTTGCACTCCATGTTAAAGCTAACTGGTCAGGATGAATGGCAACAAGTAGTGAAAGAAACAAGAGAGGAATAACTACAAACTTCAGATGAAAGGTGGAATTGCAGTAGTCTTCAGGTAAAAATTAAGCCTTGTAGTATTTTTGTAATCTTCAGCCTATGTCCAGCAAAAGAAGGAAAGCTCTAAACCTCGACATGGAGTTTTGGGGTGGGAGGTCTCAGGTCATCACATAAAGCCAGCAGTGGCTGGAATAGTCAGTACTTTTCTATATGTCAGATCTGAAAAGGAAAGAAAAAAATGCACAGAACATGGAATACAGCAAGTATTACTCATTATTCAACAATGCCCTAGAAAATAAAAGGGATATCTTGCGGAAGCATGGATTGGGAGATAGATGGAATTCAATATTTCACTCAAGAAGAAAACAATTCAAGAAGACATTTTCTTCCGTTGCTTATGCCATCCTGGTCTGAGCAACAATGATGAATTGACTGCATGGGAGCTGCACATATGTCAAATTTGTGCTCTGCAAGTCAACACATTGCATTGAATAGCTGGGTTTGGTTTATTTATGTATTTTTGCCATCAAGGATTATATCTTAAAATTACTGTTATCTCTTAAACCAACCAATATATACCACATGAAAACTGAGAAGAAATATATCTATAATTAGAGGATTCTCAAATGTATTGTATTATTTGGCTGTTGGCACAGCTAGGAAATAGAAATGTCTTTATTGTCAGAAACATCTTGAGTCTCAAATTTGAAGGCTTTTATTATAAATTAATATTTTCCAGTTCCTGATTAACTAATAAATTACAACAGAAATCATAGAGAGCAAGACAAAAGCTGTCCCCTTACTACAAAATCAATAGAGTAAGAACAAGGATTGTACTTGACATTATTTTTGTGGTCTGATGATGAGACCATAACACCATGGTCCAACAATTTCCAAGCATGTGACTCCCAACCACTTGGTAGGAGCTGATGTGGGGTTAGTAGAACATGAAGTTCTTGCCTGCTTTTGTGTTTTTGGCTGTCATTATTGCAGAGATAAATTTGGAGGTCTATGGAATCCTGCTTCACTGCACCCTGGGGATCGTTACTAAGCAGGAGTGGAGCCAGCCTTGGGAAGCGGAGCCACCAGTGTATGCAGAGTGGCCAAACACCACAAAGCAAGGCCTGGCAGAGGGAAAATGGGAAATTGAACAATATAGGCACAAGAGATATGCAAAGGAATCAGATTACCCAACTCCAAAACAACAAATTAAGAAACAAAGAGAAATAAATTACAAGAAAACATACAGAGGGGAAGCATCAAATACTACATTAGAAACAGCTACAAATACATATTCTCCTAAAACAACTTTTCTTTGCAAATTATTGCTCTGCTTACCACAGAAATGTTACACAGTTATGAATAAGAGGGAAAAAGTCCAGAATGTTATTTTGTTTAGATCCATGACTATGAGAACTGCAGTACAGTAGGAGCCAACAGCTAGGAGAATACTGAGGAGATCACAGAAACATAGAATCACAGAATGGCTTGGCTTGGAAGGGACCTCAAGGATCATCAAGGTCCAGCCCAGCTGCCACAGGCAGGGCTGCCAATGTCCAGATCTAATGTTAGATATGGAAGGAGGGTAAAAGGCAGGATAAGGGTAAAGGCATGCCTCCTCCTCTTCTTTTAACATTCTAGCAGCCAGCATCTTGGGCTCTCCTGAGCCAGAGGTTGTATCTGAATCTCCATGAACATGAACAAATTCACATGTAAGATTTAGCTTTCTTTGTAATGTTCAGTTTCCTTCAGTTCTCCTAAGGAAAAAAAAAAAGTATAAAAAAAAAAAAGTATAAAAAGAAAGTATGATATACCTTGGCAGATCCCATGTTAGTGAGCATGTGAGCAGATTTTTGAAGATGGGATGAGGCTTTAAAACAAGAGAGGCTTAAGAGGCTTTAAAACAAATGCAATTACATTAATTTATTTTTTATGTCTGTGTGGTGGATCTGGACCGTTTGGGAGTTTTTTGTTGCTGTCTCCAGGGAATGATCATTTCATGTTGCAGATGAGTCAAGTATCAAGTACTTGTAGTACTGACATTAAACTGACATTAGCCAGTTTAGTATACATTATTGTACATGCACCAGGAAAATTTAAGACTTTCTAGTAAATGAGTTTACTCACAGCTGGATGTGGTTTAATGTGCAACAGATGTGATCTATGGAGTTTGAATGAGGAGACTGCATAAATCACGTTCTGTGCACAGGTAAAGCAAGTACTACATTGACTGAGTTCACACAGCAAAGCATTTTCATATTTCTGTCAGTAAAGTTAACTCTAAGCTTTTATCTGCAGGATGGTATGGAATTATCAACATAAACTGTGCTTAAGGAAATTAATCATACAGTGTAAAATTTAGAAAGGAAAAAAATATATTCGCACTTAAAGGCAAAACGTCTACATCCCTGTTCTGTGGACAACATTTATAACTTCACTACTCCTTCCATATCGTGCCTAGAATATCTGAATACAGGAATTATACTTTTTTTTTCTAAACTGCTGATGTTCTATGGAAAGATAAATGCAATTTCAATACGGAGCACCTTTCTCTTCTTTTTCAGCTTGCCCAGAATTCAACAAAATTCATCCTTCAGCCTGTATCTGCTTACATCTGGCTGAAGTCCAAATGATTTGTCAGTGTGCATGTGTATAAAATGGCACATGTGCACAAAAGCTAGCAGGTGAACACCTCCGTAAAAACAAAAACGAAAACATTGTCTTAACATTTTACTCCATGTAGAGTTAATAATCACTTCTGAATATAAATCCAACACTTCATGACAAAAGATAAAAGGTCCCATGTGATAGGACATGGGGGAATAGTTTTAAACAAAAGGAAAGGTAATTTGGATTAGATGTAAGGGGGAAGTTTTTCACTGAGAGAGTGGTGAGGTGCTGGCACAGGCTGCCCAGAGAGGCTGTGGATGCTCCATCCCTGGAGGTGTTTAAGGCCTGGCTGGATGGGTCCCTGGGCAGCCTGAACTGGTGCTTGATCAAGTGGATGGCAGCCCTGCCTGTGGCAGAAGGCTTGGAACTTGATGATCCATTAAGTCCCTTAAAGCCCAAATCATTCTATGGTTCTGTGATTCTGTGATTCTGTGATTCTGTGATTCAGATAGCCTGAACTGAATTGATTGTGAAGTAATCTGTTCTGAAAGTGATTGTGAAGTAATTTGTGCCATCATCTAAATGTAGATTTAGGTGTTCATAGTTAACCTTATCAGTGGAAATGGTTGCTGTTAGCAATCTATTCTGCTGCCCAGCATTGTTTCCTGTATTTGACTTCTGACTCCTTTCTTGCAAGACTTTTACATGCAAAATAGTTCATGTTGCATAATAACACTGATTAGACTCATCTTTGGGGCTAACAGCAATTCATATACAACATTCCACTAAGTCCTCATAGTATGAGGTTATTTTCACAAACAAGAGGGACTTCGTAATGAAAAAATGTCGACAGTTCTGTTCCAAAGGCAGCAGTGGAAAATACAAGGTGTGTGTGCTGACATTATAATACATACGGTCAGGTGTAATATCATGCTGGCATGTCTGAGCAGTGGAAAAATTATAACCAAGTAACCAGAATCCCTCACTGAGATCTGCTTGGTCATTGCATCCTGACCTGTGGGGAAGAGGAAGAATGATTTCTAAGATGTGCCAGTTAGGAACAGAACAGGGATTCCATCTTATGAACAGCCAAATCAATGCAACCCTGAACAAAGACGTCCTCACATGGAAAGGAAGGTCATACAGACACCACAACAGCTCGGAGCTACCTTCAAAAAAAAAAAAAAAGAAAAAGAAAAAGAAAGTGGTGACAGGGGAGCAGAAAGAATTCCCAAGGGAAAGTAGGATACTACAGGTACTACTCTCTACTCTGTGTCAGGAGTGTCTTGGGACCTTGACTGCCTCTTTGGTGGTCTGGTGGCCCAGTGATGACCACCTCCAAATGCTTTCCATACTTTGACATGTTTCTGTGGATCTACAGCTCAAAATGAAAGATTGCTTACTCACCAACAGCGACCCCAGAGAAAATAAAGAGTAGCACTAGCAGTACCACTGAAACTTCTGATTTCAGCAAACTGATATTTGGGCTGTTCTTGTTATGCCCTGTTATCCAGAAGACGACCCAACAAAAGTCCACATTTTTAAATGTTATTGTCGAGAGATTCTTCTAAATGTAACTGCACAGACACATCTTCACATATTTACATAGATAGATAGATAGATGGATAGATAGATAGATACACATCTATATTATATAACATAGATATATCACATGTATATACCATAAAGATATTCTGTATAGATTATATAAATAGATATTTACTATACAGCACTTCAGGAGCTTTCTAAGCACAGTATACTTACTATTTATTATAATACATATGTATATATTTATGTAAGAGAAATAGATAAAGAGATAAATAAATAAAGTGTGCTTAGAAAGCACTTATAGTTAGCACAGACATATGTAGAGTATACCAAAATAATGGTATATTTGGTAACAATTGGTTACAGGATTTATAAGAACTGATTCAGTCTAAGCCAGCCTCAGCATCTGCTTGGACTTGTTCCTCTATCTGAAGGAACTTTGTGAGATCTCCTGCAAGACTATCAGTGCAGTCTTAGCTATCCACAACTGTCTAACTGAAGGACAGATGCTTCACACTGTGCTATGTTGTTTTATCAGTCAAATGCCTCAGCCCTTGAAATGAATTCATTGTGCTCTGCATAAATTAAGAAGGTGAAAGCGCACTCATCCTCTCTCTATGCAAAAGTAGAAGGTTTGGTTCAAATGTTGGTTTTCAGCATGTCAGATTTTTTTTCTGAACAACTAAGCAGTCTCATTTTGAAGTTAGTTCTGTGCCAGAAAAACAAAGTAGTAGTTAAATGCAGGATGATGTGATCCATTCCTCTGCAATCCTTGCAGCATAAGGAGCATCCTGAAGGCCAAGGGCCTGGGGAAATGGGGATCCTGTACTGACACATGCTCTGGGTCACCACATTCAGTTTAGCATGTTTTGCATCTGGATTCAGTTTTACAGAGCACAAGGGAAAAGTTTCCCCCCTTAATTTTAACACAAAGTAGCAGGTGGCTCAGCGGTTTGCCTGATATTTTCTTCAAATATTAACAGCCATAACTTCCTGTTACTTAAAACAAAAGGAAAGAAAATAAACTGAGAAAAAAAGAACATTTCTGTACACTGTGTATCTACCATACCTATTGGTTTGCCCTTGCTGTCACTCAGGGGAGAAAAAAAGGCAGAGAAACAGATAGCCTGCCAGATGCTGGGTACCCCACCAACCACATCTAATAGGCTCTGCTGGAAGCTTTAGAAGCTGGTGGTCTGATTCATCCCCTACTGCTCAGAGCAGAACTCAAACATGCTGCTGTGCCCTTTGCAGTGTCAGCGTGGAAAAAGGCTGATGACACACCACGATTCCCTGCTGCTGCACTTAAGACACACCGTCTGTGGAGAGATCCCATGGAAACCAGAAGTCCCAGCAGGAGTCTGTGCAGCCACTGATGCTCTGGTTCAAGGGCTTCATCCTTACCTGCTCTGCAAACACCATCCAGGAAGCAAGCCCAGATCTGGTCTTTGACTCACAGTGCACAGTGGCATATGGGCAGTTTTCTGTGCCTCTACCCTGATGGCACAGGCCACAGGAAGAAGACGTATGGAGGCCAAGAGGGAT
Organism: Perdix hodgsoniae; assembly: GCA_035772895.1. Lineage (NCBI taxonomy): Eukaryota > Metazoa > Chordata > Aves > Galliformes > Phasianidae > Perdix > Perdix hodgsoniae. The sequence goes on from JAPSGF010000003.1 coordinate 16,634,129, forward strand.
GCGTTGAGGAAGCTCAGAGTTTCCTCCCATCTTCCCTAGTCCTGGAGCCTACACTAGTTCTTCTCTGTTGGTAGGTATTCAAAAAGCTTGGACACAAAGCAGATTTGAATTCAAGTGCAGAATGATTCAGGCATTCGTGCATTTGTGTAGCAAGCTAGATGCAGGGAAGTAGCCAAGGCGTCCCACAAGAGTGAAATCAAGGATGAGTGACAGTACTAGTGAATCCAGTTATGACCTCATATAAAATCAATCACAAAATTAAAATGTTTTATTTTATTTTTTTAGTATTTAAGACTAAAAATAGCTTTTTGGAGGAAAAAAATAAAAGGGGTTGGATTTTAAAGTGAGGTAGCAGCTTCTTTGTAAGGAAAAGGAGTAGGCCCTGCTGATTGCTGCTGCTGTCCTGCATGGGTAACCAAATGAGGAGACATCACTCCCAGACTGCCTTGCCATCTGCCCGAGGAGGCTGTGCAGAACTGGTAGATTTTCTTCCTGCCCATGCCTAGGTGTTTGGCTGAGGTAAAGCCTCATTTCTCCTGTGAATGGAGTTGAATTTACTCTGACCTCTGCCGCAGAAATGCTGCAGAGGCTAAGTGCTGTTCTGAACAGCACCATCCAAGATTCAAGCAGGATCCATTAAGCAGCAGCCAACAGTGAAGGTAGCAGTGAGAATCAGGCCAGACTTGCAAGCTGCTGGATGCAGAAGGCACAATCCCACGAAGTTCACCACATGTGTGCACTTTCCATTTCATCTGCAGCCCCGGTGCCCTATTCCTACAGTTTTCAGAGACTGGGATTCCTTTCAATGGTTTTAACTGGGCCACTTCTTGTTCTCAGTTTCCTGTTTCTTTGATCACCGGTTTCCAGCTCTCCTGGAGCAAGTTGTATCCTCCAAGGTGGATTTTCCCCTTTCCTGTGCTGGGCCAAAGCATCCAAGTGACCTTTGATTTTTTTCTTTTTCTCTCCCCTTTTTTTTTTCCCCTTTGGCCTTTTTTTGTTTTGTTTTATTTTGTGTTGTTTCTGACTTGCCATATGTGAGATAATTGTGCCCACAGGAATTCCTTTCAGAGTACCTAAGCACAAAAGAAAAACACCCGGCCAACTCTTTTTCTAGAGCAGTACAAACATTTCTTTTAACCTAAGTGTCTCAGGAGGAGCATTGACAGAAGACTCCTTTCACCCAGAAAGCCCGCTCTGCGCCAAGCTGCCGTTGAACCCTCAGCCACCTCCTGCATTTCCACGTCACTGTTGGAGTGAAAGTTTTGCCAATAAAAGCAGTCACGTTCTTTGATTTCAGCTTTATGACAATGGAAATGAGGCCAGCGCCAGTCGCTCCGTGGTGGGTTTTATTAATGGAAAAGGGTGGTGGGAGCCAGTAACTGTTTGGCAGCTTTGCTCCTCCGACTGCTATTGGCCTTCATTGTGCTTGGTGGATGGAGAGCTGCAGGGTCTCTTGAGCAGTGACAGCTTTTCTGTGCTAATAAGCTTTTCAGAAAGAAGCCCTCCACTAACATCAGAACTTGCACAGCTTGGGGATGACAAAATAGATCTTAAAATCATCATTCATGTGGCTTGATGGTTGCTAGAGGCCGTGCTAAGAAAATATCCCTGCAATCTGAACTCATCTTATTAAGGGAATAAATCTGATCTTGTCTTCAAGCTCTCCTCTCTTTGCCTTGGGTTATAATTGATGAGTTGCACCCCTGGACAATGAGGAACATTTAGTTCTTTAGTTCTACCTTCAGGAGTTTCCAACAGAATGAAGTGTGCTCACTCTTCAGCATAAGCACACTTCAGGTTGCCACTATCTACCACTGTGCCATAACGATAGTGATTAGGGGTCACCCTCTGTATCATTGGCCAAGATGGCTTTATGAAGGAGCAAAGTAAGGAGCGAGAAATCCCAGAGCTTTTCTGGCAGGTGAAGAATAAGAGGGAGACGCTATCTCCATGGGAAATGAGGTAGAAGGGTTCAGTGGCTCCACCAGGTATGAGACAGCACAGTATGGATGCTCAGAAGTCCTGAGAGCCTTCCTGCTCCACATGGGGATAGGCGGCTCAGCACCAGCACTCTCAGCAATCAGTCACCAAAGTGATCGATCGCTCACAGACGTTTGGTTGTCACAGAAAGGAGGTAAACACATAATGGATGTCCTGAACAGCACTCATAACCCTCCCAAAGGGAGGCTGAGGCCACATGACTTTCCTGCACAGAAGACTGTAGTAGCATGTGTAAGTCAATATCAATAACAACTTGAAAGAGCCCAGCTCCGCAGGAGTTGTTGCATTACTATTTGTTAATTGATAAGGTCCCGCAACACAACAACAATGAGAATGAAAGGGAATTTCACATAAGTGATGCCAAGAGTCCAGCTTCCTAACCACTACCCTGCTCCTTTGGCCATCACTCTGGGCTTCTCCCCTCAGTGATCTCCTAGAACAGGAGTGCCCTGAAGCTGCTCCATCTCCCAGCCTGGTATTCATTCTGTCTAGAATGGAGCCTGCAGTCAGTAAAGAAATCTGACTTAATTAAAAATACATACTCCTTTAATCCACTGGCACGGCACCATGAAAACAAAACAAACATGAAAGGCCTGGTAAATAAAACCAGGGTGCATCTGGTGTTCTCAGTGCGGCTGCCCTAGGCACGAGCACAGTAACTCTGTGAATGCCGGGGGCTCTGGCTGTGCTCAAGCACCACAGCTCACCTCGAGCTCCTTGTCTTCTGCAGGGCACCATGGCCCGGCAGGGCTGAGTGGCTGAAGCAGATCCAGAGCCAGGTCTCTGTTATTCTTCGACACCAAACCGAGTTAATTAAGTGATTGTAGGATTAGCAACCAGAATATTTAATTTGGCAAGATCTTTGTCAAACTGCCTTGTTGAAATTAGCCCTAAGACTTTTCTTGTTCTCAAAACTCATCTGGATTGTGTAAGAGGCCTTCCTGCCTGGCATGCTTCACAAAATTTGTAACTTGCTATATCTACAGTAACTCCATAAGTTTTTGTACTTTTTGTATTATCTGTACTTTTTTGTATTTACTTCAGTGACTGCACCTCCCCCTGTACACTTATATTAATGACCCATCTCTATGGGCAAAACATGAAAGATTTCATTTGATCTAGAGGTTCCCAGTCACTGCAATTGTAGAAGGCAGAATCATATAAATATGATTTATAAATTGACATCTGTAGGAGTGAAGGGCAGCTTGCATGTCCAGAGATATGGAACTATCGTGACATGAAGCCAAATCCATACAGATAAGTTTGATAAATGTCTTTTTTTTTTTTCCTAAATCTAATATCCCCGATATATCATTCAAATTACGTAATGCAGCTCGAGACTGGAATGTATAAAGCGCTACTAAAATGTCTGGGTTATGTTGGATCTTGATTGCAGCTGGATTCACCCTTACTTTTATATTATTTCTGATAGATGGAGAAAGAAATGTGGCTGTGCATCCCACATCGTGAGCGAGTTTATCAAGCAAGGGGCAGCAGCCGGAACAACAGGAAATCACATTAAAGAGTCCAACTTCTGGTTGGCAGAAGCACGTTAACCTCTCATTCATGTCACTGGGTTTAATACTCTAACTCTGTAGTAAAAGCGTCTTCCCCGAGCCTGGGTTCATAAAAGTGTTAGTGGTCCTTGATGTTCTCAGCAGAGGATAGTAAGGAAAACACAGCCCTGAATAGCTCACATTGATTGCAGCAAATACAGAGCAGGAGGGTCAGCACCATTTCCCAGCCCAGAGCCAGGGCTGCAGAACTGAGCAGCTATTCATAGCCACTGGACCCTCTCCAAATCCTGAGTGTAAATTTACTTGTATCATCTTTGCAAAGAGGAACTGTGGTCCCCAGTGCCTCTCGCTTGATTCGGATGGACTGTTTATTTGTTTAGTCCTGTAATGATATTATCCACAGGACTAGAGCCACACAGGGAGGATTAGGAATTCCTGGAGGAGAAGCTGTGTGTTTATTACCATGACAGCCTCATGTGACACAAGCCAACAGTTACTCCTATTCGTTCTTGCCTTTCCTGAACCTCGGAGCCTGCGGCCGAGGGGCAGGGGTGTGGGATCGATCCGCAAAGCCTGAAGGGAAGAGGCTGCTGCAGGGAAAGTGGTGGGATTGGAGTGCTGAAACCCCTTCCCTGGCTGTCTGCGAACAGCTCTATACCAGAGCGCTTTCACATGTAAATCACGGGGGGAAACAGCGGCACGACAGTGCAGCCGCTGAAGTCTTTGCAGCAACGCTGATACCCCAAAGCGCTGCCTTTTAACTTGCCGTGAGTGGAAGTCTAACAAGCCTCGTAGCCGAGATTTTAACCTCCTCAGAGGAAGCCCGGCCTCTTTAAATATAAGAATAAAAGTACTTGCACAAAAAAGGTCTTGTGGACGTGTGCACAAGCCCAGCAAAAGAGGAACATGGTTAAGGAGGAAGAAGGTTTTTCCTTTTTTTTTTTTTTTTTTTTTTTTTTTTTGCCTTTCCTCCCCTCCCCCCCAACCCTTTATTTCCTATTTTAATGAGTATTGAATCATAAAAAGAGACGGAAAGGCCAAAAGTAACAAAGAACTGTAGATTGTTTAGATTGCTTGGGAACTCCC
>JAPSGF010000003.1:16658004-16699140 GCA_035772895.1 Perdix hodgsoniae
CCCCCCCCCCCCCCCCCCCGCCCCTGCATTATCCCACTCTTTCAATGCTGGTGTAGAGCTGTGTAGTTCTGGGTGAGAGTAATGCCACCATTAGGAGATCTGCAGGTGTTGCAATTACAGCCAGGTCTGTCTGGCCATGCAAAAAACAATGCATCAGACCTGAAAAGCTGAAGAAGGATGAAGGAAAATGTGGGGCTTCCTACCATACTGACTATTGGGAGTTTTTCACCCTTGGAGACAGCCCTACCATCCACTACCTATCACATTCCACCTTTTTTTTTTTCTTTCTTTCTTTCCTTCTTCTTGCTTTTCCTTTGCTCTGTAATTCCTGCAGGGCAAGTGCTTCTACTGTAATTTGTGAAATTCATTTCTTGCAAGCCTCTTTTGGGCCTTTGATTCCTGTAAAATTTGATTAAAATCTCCCAAGAATACAAGGAGAGTTTGCACCAAGTTAGATGACCCATCTAACACCAAAACAGTCTTCAACAGTAGCCAGCACCAAATGTTTAGGGAAGAATACGGGACAAGAAAAATGTGTAGAATTGTTTTGTAGCAGCCAGAAATCTTGGCATTATTATTTCTTCTAAGCCAAAGATGAATTTAATAGCCTGTGATGGGTTTTCCACCGTGAATTTGTTCAGACAGTTTATAACATCATGTACATCCGTACCACTGAGCATGTTCTGCGGTGAAACGTTTCCCAGCTTTAACCACATGATATGAAGTATCTCCACCAGTTTGCTTTAAGCCAGTTACCTGCACATTTAAGCCAACACTCCCTCATTTTCTTACCAGAAGAGGCAGTGAACAATTAATTATTTTCAGCCCAGCTCTCCCTGCCATTCACGACTTCTTGTTATCACATCTTGTTTGGTGGTCTCTTTTTCATTCTGAAGTGTCCTGTCTCAGAAGCAATGAATTAGTGCGGAAATAACAGCACTGCTGATAACCCTGGCCATCCATCTCTCTTCACCTTTTCTATCTCAGCCCATTTAGTAGCTGTTCACAAGTGTCTGTAATTGCAAAAAGAATCATGTCTAAACAATCACATAGAAGAGCACAGGATGTCTAAATCTGCTATTTCCATTTTCATTTGAATGTACTACTTACAAAAAAAAAAAAAAAAAATTAAGCAAGAACCTATTCCTGTTACTAGCAGAAGGATATTTGACATTCAGAATGGAGCACCAGTATATCTAGTTGATACAGCAGAGTACTTATCACAGGAACTGATTACATTTGCTTAGATTACATCTGATTTCACATCTCTGCTCGATACTGAAAACTTCTCTAACATTTTCCCTGACATTTTTTCTAACATCGCCCCCAGGTTATTTGTTGCAGACAGACAAATTAAGAGAGAGATTCCATACTTTATGGATCAGATATTTCAGGTATTTTCCATTTAATTCTGTAGTGATGTGAGTAAACCATGAAGGAGTGCAAACCCATTCATGAAACTGGTGAGTACTGGCAGGTATACTTTCCTTCCACTTACAACTCCTTGGGGATTAGCTACACTGCAATAAAAGATGGAGGAGATCGATTTTCCATCTAAAATTAAGGGGGTGGTGGGCTCCTGCCAGGGCTGAAGCAGAATTAACAGCTTGCTGCTGTGGAGGGAGGACAGTCCTTGTTCCCTCCCCGCCTCTGGCCACCTGCGCCCATCACTTACCTCCTGCTGAGCACCAAGCTGACCCCAGAGGCCGGACAGCCAAAGGCAAAACCCAGAATGAATCACACCCACACAGCTGTCAAGGCATTAGCATGCTGAGCACGTCCACAGAGGCATGTTGAGAGCTGCACATCTGAAAGCCGGGCAGATTTAGTCCTGATTCACCCTAGGCTAAATGTGCCATCCTTGGGAGAGACAGTGCTGTCTTGGTGTCACGTTATACCAACTCCTCTGATGTGTAACCTGTTGTCTTACCGAGGGCCAAAGCTCTTCTGTGCCTTAAATGAATGAATTCCCTCAAATTCCGTGTACAGGATGTCTACGGGATCCACCTGCTCAATTCTCTGTCACCTGTGCATAAACATTAGGTACTATTTATTCCACATACAGCCAGTGAGGAATATAGCTACTTCTGGCTGTTCTCTATGCTCCAGTGAGATGAAACCTTTTCTAGGCAAAACTTTGCCGGTCTGTTTAACACCAGCTGTAAGCATCCAGTAATGCTCTTCCTAGACAGTGAAGTTTGTTACAGATTTCTCCGTACAAACCAACAGCGTCGTAGTACCTAAGATGGAAACAGTGCTGTACTTACATTCAGATTTCCTGGGCTCCCCGTTCAGTATTCATACCTTTAGTATCTCTACAAAACTTGTGCGCTCCTAACTCATGAACGATACCAGGGCTTTTGGAGATGGTTTATTTTTGATCCATCTCTCTCGTAATACTGCTGACATGCCATGTACTTTGGCCCTCCTGAGTGCTGAGCAGAGCATTCTTTTGAACAAACACATTCTAAAGAGACATGGAATGTCAGATGGATTCCCTTTACACTTAATATGTGCTCTTTGTGTTCACTGGCAATCAGGACAAATATTACTTCATTTCAGCCTTATTACTTATGGTTATAGTGAGAGATTAATTTCCAGAATATGATACTAAATTAACACCTCTTCTCAGTATACCCTGTTATAACTTACACAGCACTAGCCAAATCTTCCAGGACGACTTTCCCTCTGGCACTATGACAGGAACTTTTGCCATTCTTTTGCCTTTCATCTTGCACACAAATCAGGAGACGATTTTCAGGTCCAACCAGTTAACTCCCTTTTTCCATTCCTATGCTTCTGTGCAGCTAGTGAACAGTTATTTAGTTACTGATACTCTTCGATGACTTTGAGATTCTAAGTTTCAACCCTTTTTGAGAACTCATAATGTGCTCCCTGAGCTCATGCTTTGTTTCAGTACTATTGGCTTTGGATCTGTTTTGCCCTCTACAGAAGTTGTTCAAGTACAAATAAATCCAGGCTTAAGTTTATGTTTCTTGTTAGGCAATTACACAAATAGGGATGGGGAAAACAAGCCAGTGCTATTTTAGCCTTCTAAAATACTTTTTCTCTGATGTAAAGTTTATTTTCTGAAGGTCTGCTGTTTGCTCCAGGAAATGTAACCAAATCTTACAGAATTTCTCAAATTCAGTTCTTGAACTGCTTCAGTTGATTCCTGATATGACTCAGTGATGTGATTTTAGGCATAATTTGTCTTCCAAATCTCTCATAGGGGACCGTGAGATCATACCTCCATCCTAGTTAATCCTAGGCTGACAGCTGGGGCTGCATTTTCTGCAGCTTCTATCTTGGAACAATCTTTCTGTGATCTACTTTCACTTCAATATGTCAGCCCATTAATACATTCTGCATGTTTGTAATCATCAGTTGGCCTGATAATTCTGAAATCCTTTTTACATATTGAGGGCTGGTTATGATAAATCAGAAGGTGAAATATTTGTTGCTTTTAATTTCAATTTTCCTGCAGTCTTACAGTTACTTTTTTTTTTAAACTATCTGGGCTACATTCCTTTTTGCTGCAGGTACACTGTCAACATCATCTTGCAATCAGTTCATAACCTTTCTTTTCCTTTCAGAATGAACTTTGTCCTCCTGAAATTTCTCTCCAGTTCCCACTCCTCCTGAGTTTAGTTTCTTCTTTTCCTTATGAATTAGCTCAAGGGTTTTCTTGTTCAGATCTGGTAATATGGTCTTTTTCCCATCCCTCTCCTAGAAAAATGTTTTGCTGTTCCAATTTCATAGATATCCTGCAACGAATTTCTGTATTCCTACCCCTCAGCTGCCTCACTTTCCTCTAATTTTCAGAAGCGACAGAAGTTTTATAGGAGGTACCGGTTGCACGCCAGCAGCCCCTTCGGAACAGCACAGCTTTGTCACCCCTTACCACCACTAGATGGAGTGGACGTGGGTTCTTCATTCATTCTCATTAAGGCACTGGTGTCCAAACCTCCAGCTAGCCTGGGCCACAGTAAGGGAAGAGGAATTGTCGCAGGTGACATATAAAATATATGATATAGTTAATGCATTTAAGTAACAAAACTTTACATACATATACATGCATGCATACATACATACATGTATATATTTATATATATATATGATTAAAACACGAAAAGGAGGGCAGCAAAACCATGAGACTAATGGGATATTTGAACATGTTTTTGTGAAACTAATTCACTAGGCTGGCTTGATAGAAGTAGTTGCAATTCTCTGTGAGTTCTCAAGGTATTTGTCTGAGATTTTTGATGAAATTTTACTTTCTGTACTCCATCCTTGAAAACAGTTGTTCACAAATGTATACACTGACAAAAAGTGATGACATGAATAAGGCATCATTGTGAAGCAAGGGATATTTCTCTTTGCTAAGATAATGCTTATAGAGTTCTGATAAAGAAACATAGTCAATTTTTTTTTTTTTTTTTTTTTTTTGCTGATTGCAACTCTATACATTGCACTTCTCAGGTAATATATCTATGTCAGCTGAAAAAGAAATTGTAAATATATTAAAAAAAAAGGGTGGGGGCTGGTGCAATCATGAAAGCTATTATCAAATCCCTTTATCAAAATGGAAAGCATGACTGCATATTTTTCACTGTTAGCAGAACTGTGTTTACCCAGTAGATCACAGTGCATATGATTATTTGCTTACCCTGAGTTAGCACTGCACTTTGTCCTCCCCATGTCCCATTTTCAGCCCAGACTGTGCCGACTGCACAATGAAGTTTGGTTATTGTTGAATGATGAGGGCTGGGCCACTTAGCAGGGCTGCCACCATGATGGTGCAGGACAAGGAAGAGCTGCAGGATGGGCTGGGCTGTGCCTCATTCAGAACGTGGGATGTGTGTTGGACATACCTGCTGTAGTTACAGAAGTAAGAAGTTCACTCTTTGACAACAAAAAAAAGTCTTCTCTGCTTGGTAACTTGCTTCCAAATCAATACCCAGCTCTGAAACAGCAAGGAGAGATCATCGGAGCTAATTAAGTCTGCACACACGTTTGGAGCCTGGATATGGACTCACAAAGGGAACTACTAACCTGGAAGTCCTAGCATTAAGGAACACAGAAGGATATTTTTAATATTGTCTGATAGAAACAAGAACAAAGGGAATGGTTTACCAAGGATATTCCAGAGCATAACTGATATAAGAGACATTAAAACACAAAATGAGATGGTGAACTCAGTGGTGGGTTGCACTGTACAAGTTGTGGGAAATGTGGGGATTGTCCTCAGAGCCAGATGAACCTGCCAGGCGGGCCTCCCCCCAGAGGGACCACGGCAAGTCCGGAGAGAAGTGTGGCAGGCTGAAATAAAGACATGGTCATAAGAGATAAATATACATAAACAGGTCTGAAAGTATAACATTTAAACATTTTCCAAGAATCATATAAATGTTTCAGTTGGAAGAGAGCTTTAAAGGTCATCAATTTCAACTTCCCTGCACTGAACAGGGACACCTACAGATAGATCAGGTTGCTCAGAGCCATGTTCAGTCTGACCTAGAATGCTAGAGGCACAGGGCATCTATCACCTCCCTGGGCAATACTCTTCAGTGCTCCACTACCCTTACTGTAAAGAACTTTTTCATTATATCCAGCCTCAGTCTCCCCTCTTTTAGTTTGAGATCATTTCCCCTTTTCCTATCACAGCAGGTCCTGCTGAAGAGTCTGTCTCCTTCCTTCTTACAGTCCTCCTGTAGATACTGAAAGGCTGCTTAATGTTCACCTCGGAGGCTTCTCTTGTGAAGGCTGAACAGCCCCAGGTCTCCTGGCCCATCTTTGTAGGAGAGGTGTTCCATCCCTTGGATCACTTTTGTGGCCCTCTTCTGGACACACTCCAACAAGCCCATGTCTCTCCTGCACTGAGGACTCCATGTCTGTATGCAGTGCTCCAGGTGAGGCCTCACCAGCGGAAGATCACCTTCCTCGCCCTGCTGGCCACACTTCCTTTGATGCAGCCCAGTACACAGACGGCTTTCCGGCTGTGATAGCACATTGCTGGCCCATCTCCAGTTTCTATCTACCAGCACCTTGAAGTCCTTTTCATCAGGGCTGTGCTCCATTCTTACATCCCTCAGTTTGTACGGGTAGTGGAGGTTGCCAGGACCCAGGAGCTTTGTTAAACCTCAAAAGGTCCTCCAGGGCCCACTGCATGAGCCTGTGTAGGTCTGCCTGGACCTATCACAGCGTCCCGTGTCTCCAGTGTGCCAAGCGCACCCCACAGCTTGGTGTCCTCAGCAAACCAGCTGAGGGTGCAGTCCATCCCTCTGTCAGTGTCACCGATGAAGATGTTTGGGTGCATCGGACCCAGTACAGAGCCCTGAGGGACACCACTTGTCACTGACCTCCATCTGGCCGTCGTGCCACGGACCCCCAGTCTCTGGGCACAGCCTTGCAACCCCTTCCTTGTCCATCGAACCGCCCACCCACCAAATCCACGCCTTTCCAACGTGGAGAGATGGATATTACGGATGATCGTATCAAAAGCCCTGCTGAAGTCCACACAGATGATACCGGCGGCTCTTCCCTCGCCCATTGGCGCGGTTACAACACCACGGCGGGTCACTAAGCCGCACACGCGGCGCCCGCCCACCCCCTCCCACTCCCCCCGCCGCGACCACAGCGCCCCGACCGCGGCCCCGCCCTCCGGGCGGAGGAGACGGAGCCCGCCCCGCTCACCCTCCCGGCCCCGCCGCGCGTTAGGGCGCCCCCTGCCGGGGCCGATGGATGCGACAGCGGCGCACGCGCAGCTCGGCGCGGCGTGCCTCCCTTCCGGCCGCCATCTCGCTCCCGTCCGCGTGCTGTGCCCGGACCCGCGCCCCGCCCGCTCCGATCCCGCCGCTCCGACAGCGCTACGCCCGCCTCGGGAAGGTAACGGGGGGCGGTCGGGGGCCGCGCAGGGAGCTGCCCTCCGAGTGCGGGTAGCGGGCCGGCTGGCTGAAGGCGGGGAGGACGGGGCGGACGGGCGGGCGGGTTGGCTGGTTGACCCCTCTCCCCGACACGGCGGCGGAGCCTGCGGTGCGCGCTCCGAGCCCCGCTTCACCGACCTCTCGTCGCTCCCGCAGATGAAAGAAACCATCATGAACCAGGAGAAGCTCGCCAAGCTCCAAGCCCAAGTGCGCATCGGCGGCAAGGTGGGTGCCGCGCCGGGCCGGCGCTGGGGGGGCAGGGCGGGGCAGGGCAGGGCACGGCCGGGGCTCGCGCAGCCCCGCTGCTGCTGCGGGGAACGGGGTCCCGCTGCCCCGCGGGACGGGGCGATGCTGAGCGCTCGGCGCGGCTCGCGGCGGCGCGCTCCACGAGGCTTTGTTCGGCGTTCGCCGGAGCTCGCGGCGGTCTGGAGCCGGGCCGCAGGGGGGATCCGCGGGCCGGGCGGCTCCGCGTGCGCGTTGTGTGCGTTCCTGGGGGGCTGCCGTGCCGTTAGCGGCGCGTCCGCCGCCGAGGTGCGCGCGTGCCGGGCGCGGAGGCTTCGGCGCCGGCGGCCGTCGAGCCGTGCGTTCAGCTTGCGGCTCTTCCGCGGCTGCGGCCGGCTCGTCCCGCGGAAACGTCGTGCGCAGCCCGGGACGTGCCGGCGACGTTGTCTGTCGTTCGTTGTTCAGGCCGGCCTGCGGAATAATTTGAGGGTGCGAGCCGGGCTTTTTATTTCGTTTAACGACCGGAGTTGGTGGCTGGAACTCCTCGCAGCAGAACCGCAGCGTGAGCGGGGGTGGCTGGAGGAGGCGAAGGGAGAAGTAACTTCTTGTTAGGAAGGGCTGCCGTTGCCGCTGCTGGCAGGCGTTCGCCGCGCTGCGCGGCTGTAGAGCTGCGGAATCGCTGAGACGGGCTGCGGTCCCTTACTGAGACTTCAGCTCGTGTGTGCGCTGTCAGCGGGGCTGGGCGCCGGCTCTTCCAAACCGTTCTAGGCCGGGTAGGTGGATGTGTGTTTGAGTGCAGCGAATTGAGGGTTACTGTACCTGCCGTTCTTTAATATACAGGTGGTAGAGGTACGTGGACAACGTGTCTTGGCATGATCGTGGCAGAACTTGCTCACTAAAGACCTGTGGAAGCTTAAATCTGTGCAGATGAAAGCAACAGCTTTTAATTGGAATGATCAGATGGCCTGAAGTTTGTGTCCGTACTTAATGCACGTAGAAGCGTGCGGGCAACGTGTTCCTGCATAGCCTTTCATTCAAGGCATAATATTTTAAGAGTGGCTGAAATGTCTTTTGTCCAGAGAAGTGTAATGTAGGCCTTATCTTATCCTGTAACGGTATCTCAGTTACAGGTTAGGTAAGGTGCTAACATGAAACGATTTCTCACGTTGCTTTTTGTTCCAGATTGACAGGAGCAGAGAATGAAGATCAGGCTTTCTAGACAAATGGCCAAACTCTTGAGCCGTGTTCCTCAAAGCTGTATTTTCGCATGAATTTTTTCTATTGTGGTCTTTTATTATTTGTAATTGGATTATGCTAGAGGTATTGGCATCAGTCGGATTTCTGGCTTCAGCCATTGCATTCAAAAAGCAGTGCAGGAATCGATCTATACAGCTGCGGCACATTTTCTTCTTGGATTAGTAGGAAAAGGGAGTGCAGTTTCACACACTCTTAGTCATTTTGTGTCAGGTCTTATGGAAGCCTTGTGATGGTGCGAGGAAGTATAGAATGATGTCTCCTTTCTCATAGGTAGAGGTATCTTCACATAGACTTCTTCATGGAAGTAATTGTCCCATATTACAACTCTGTGTTTCTAGGGATCTAAACCCCGCTTTTGCTTTCTGAACTGAGGTAGTCTGAAATACCATGTGAAAATATGTATTTTTAAATGTATCTGTAAATATTTTGACAAAATGAATGCGTTCTTTAATACGTGAGGCCTATCAGATGTAGGTGTTGCTTTGGAATAAAACAGTTTTTGGGGTGTTCTCATTTATTAATGATACAGATAACTATGGTTTCTGACTTCATCATCAAAATTTGTCTCCAACTTCAGAATAGTGAACTAAGGAAGAATTTGTAAACTTTAGGAACTACTGAAGGCTGTGCTCAGTCTTCAGCGTTATACGTTATACCAAAGACAACAAAAATAAGTATGCAGTTTTCCTTTAAGTGGGATACAGGAAAATCTCTGGTCAGAGTTGTGGAGTACAGTGTCTCTGGTGAATTGCTTCCTAAAACCTCACGCTTCTTACAAGCATTCAGAGGTTGGCCTTATCAGAAGGGGAAGGTGGCAGCAGTGCAATTGTAAGAGTGTGCAGTTGTAAGACTGTAACTCAGGAATTGAACTTTGTGTATTAATTTGACTTTATATGAATTAGGATTTGAGTTTGTGCAAAACTTTTAAAATATTAATTTGTAACTTCTTCTTTTTTTTTTTTTTTTTTTTCAAAGGGTACTGCCCGCAGAAAGAAGAAGGTTGTCCATAGAACAGCCACAGCAGATGATAAGAAACTTCAGTTTTCTTTAAAGAAACTTGGAGTCAACAATATTTCTGGCATTGAGGAGGTAACTGTTTCAAAGGAGGAAGTACTCTTCTGTATAGATATGTAAAATACATCAGCGTTAGAATTCTGGTAGATGACATTTTGAACTTGTCTGTAAATCAGTAAGTCTTCGTTGAGCTTTAGGAGCTACAGCTGATTTCCTGCTAAATAATTAAAAAAAAAAAAAAGATTGTGCTAAACTGCATGAATTGTTTATTTTCTTTCAGGTAAACATGTTTACCAACCAAGGAACAGTTATTCACTTCAATAACCCTAAAGTTCAGGCATCTCTGGCTGCTAACACTTTCACTATCACTGGCCATGCTGAAACAAAGCAGCTGACAGAAATGCTTCCTAGTATCTTAAATCAGCTTGGAGCTGACAGTCTGACCAGCCTGAGGAGATTGGCAGAAGCCTTACCCAAGCAACGTAAGTTGAAACTTTAATGCATTTGGTGCTGGCAGCTAACGTGGACTTATTTGTATAGCTGCAGTGAAGTTCAGTGCAGTCTGTCTTGCAGGCGTGTTATGGCAAAAAGAAATAGAACTCTGAGGTCTTATTTAAAAGTCAATTCCAGCAAAGAGCATAACCAAAATAAAGCAGAGTCATAGCTGGTCTAGGACTAGGATGTTGTAGCCAGACTTGATTTTATGATGGTTTACTTCTATGCTTCTTACATATTCTATATTTTCACATACATTGTTCTTTAAAGCCAGATAGATTATTGGAAAGAGTTGGGATTTAAACAGATAAACTTCAGTATCGATAAATTGAATAGAAGCACAAATATGGAGGTGTGGGGTGGAGAGACTCGGGTACAGGTATCTTGCTATTGCTTTGTACCCTCAAGAATGTGGTGAGGATACTTTTTGTGTGGGCTTTTCAGTTGATAAGGGGAAATTACACTGTACTTGGAAGAAAAGATGTTCTAATTCCTGTGTGTATGGGGGGATGTAGGACTGGTATGAACATTAAGTTACATATACCAACTTTCTTCTCTGTCTTTAAATTAGTGGAACAGGCTAAGCGCTTGTTCATTCTGAAATTGTGCGTTAGTAGAGGAGGGACTTCAGTGTTTGGTATTTGGGAAAGGTTTGAAAATTTTGGGGCTTGAAAGTTTGTAAATTCTTAAGGAAAAACAAACTTGTTGACTCTGAGAATGTTCCTCACTTTATGCTTATATGGCCTTCCTGCTTCTCAAACAAGGATGTTAATTCCATTGCCTACAAAGTGGAGAACATGCTAAAGGGAGGAAATGAAGAAAGCTGATAAGGTGTGCAGTTTCAGGCAGTAGTGAACTTGTTGCGTTTCTTCTTTCTGTGCTGTGCCGCAAGGAAAGAGAGGTTGTCTTTGCATTCATCAGGTCAATTTCCCAGACAAAAAAATCCTGCTATGACTAGTTTTTGGAGGAAGTAAATTGCTTATTTCCCTGTGGAGTTTAATTTCCTTCTTCATAACGTAATTTTTATCTTCAGTCTGATAGTGGCAGGGCTTAGAAAAAGGAAAGCCTGAAGCTTGAGTCTCGTAATGAGATGGATTTATTCTGAATAAGCTAAACTGCACAGCTTTAATACTAGAGAAGCCTGTTTTCAAAGTGCTTGCTTTGCATGACTTGTTAAATGGTTGTTTCTGCTTTGGGTGAATGCCAAAGTAGTTGCACAAAACTAGGTTTTGGTATTGTCTACGGGTTTGGAAACCTGACATCAAAGAGCAAAGTGTCTGCAGCGACTGCATTTGCAGGTGTTGAATTTAACCTGGTCTCGGAGTTGAGTGAATATGAAGACAATTTAGGAGAAAATAATATGGTTTGCATTTAAAATTTCTATTCAGCACTTGAGATGCTCTCAAGCTGTATCAGCTTTCTGCTGTTAGGTACGAAAGAATCAGCATTGCCCTTGTTACAAGCTATTTCTGACCAAATTTCAAGTACTCTTGTGCTTCTCTAGATATCAGTGTAAAGTGATTTCAGGCATGTGGTGTAAATGTCTTTTTCTTCATGCTTTTCTTGAAATCAGAAGGATTAATTAGAATAAATGAAGGTATTAAAATGTTTTGTGCAGCTTAACCTAGGTAGTACAGCCAAGAATAGCAGTAAAAGTAGTGGCACAGGCACCTAGGGACCTTAAGTACCTATTCTTAGCATTATCACAGAATGTGGGGGTTGGAAGAGACCTCTGGAGTTCACCTAGTTCAACCTCCAGCTAAAGAAGGTTCCCTACAGTATGTTGCACAGGAAAGTATCTGGACAGATTTTGAATATCTCCAGAGAAGAGACTGCAGCATCTGGGTAGCCTGTTCCAGTACTACTGCAGTTTCACCTATGCTTGCAGATCTGTGGGGATGAGCATGGTTAAATCACGGTGGCTCTAGCAGATATTATAGAGGTTAAGTCTGTATCAGCAGAGATGTGGGCCAGAACGCAGTGTTACTTTGACCTACTGGGTGTAAAATTGTGCATCTGGTTCACTGTTGCTCTGAATTCTTCAGAGAGCAGCAGTATCTTTTAATGTCTCTAATTGTCTGCTCAGTGTTCCACAGGTGTGCTGTATTTTTTTTCTTGAATGTCTAGGATCGTAAGGATTCAGATATATATATTTTTTCCTTGTAAGTTAATGATGCTTTGAAAAAGGTGAACTTTGGGAGCCACAGATTACTCTGTAAACAAAGATACTTTCAAGAGAAACTGGCAGAACACTACTAGCATGCAAAGCACGCGATATCTAGATACAAGATATTGACTACTAAACTTTATATAGTTTGTGGGCACTGGGAACTGCTTGGCTAGTTTTAGATTTTTTATTTGGCAGGGAAGTTTTGCAGAGCGCTGCAGCTTAGCTTACACTCTCAGATAATGCTTACCAAAAAAAAAGCACAAATTTATCAAAGTACCTGTGGTGAGCTGAGATAATGCTTTTTAACTACTTCCTTTTGCAGCTGTGGATGGAAAAGCACCTCTTGCTACTGGTGAAGATGATGATGATGAAGTTCCAGGTAAGAACAAACATGAAACCTTAGAAAGAGGAATTGAATTTTGCTTAGAGATGGCATATGTAGCATAACATTTGGCCAAGGAGAGTGAGAGTCCTTGTCCTAGACTGGTCATTGACTGTTGCACAATTGCTACAGGCAGATTATTTCACTGTTTTCAGATGCCATGCTAGATTAATTAAATATTTGGTTTGAAATGACTGTTAACTGTTAGGCCAAAAATGCTATGGCTGGGATCACTGTTTCTTCCTTAGTGAAAGGGCTGGGAAGAAACTGCCTTTTCAGTATCACTTTGCTTAGGTATGGTTATAGGAAAGCTGAATTATATTAGAATTCTGGTTTATAATGAACCACCTGAAACTTATTTCTTTAAACAAGGAAGGTGAATTCTGAAAGCTCTTACATGTTATTTGGTCTGTGTTTCGTAAGGCTTTTTTTGTAGTGTCTTAAGCACTTGGTGTGAAGTAGAGCTTCAGAAAAATATATTTGGCAAAGCAGAAGTAGGTCCAATTCACATTTCAATGTCTTTCTTTTTCTAGATCTTGTTGAAAACTTTGATGAAGCTTCAAAGAACGAAGCAAACTGAAATAAATGTCACTTTCTGAATAAACTTAAAACTTGAAAAAGCTACGTGGAGCTGCTATTTTATATTGTGACTGCTTTTTTTTTTTTTTTCTTCTGAGATCTTGGGATCTGTAACATTGGAAATTCCTTGAATCTGCAGCTCCTTCTAGTTATTGCTTGTACGCTATATTGGTTTTGTGGCCTGGTTGAACAAACCTCTGCTTTGAAATATGATTGCTAATAAATTTCTTCCTAGACACAATTTTTGAGTAACTTGTATACAAACAAAACCGTATCTTTAATGAACTTTGACATACAATAAAAAAAAAATATAGTAAAGTTTCTGGTGTGGCTTTTTGTCAGAAAAAGCAGAAAAAATATTGATTGTAAGTATTAAACAATTGTAAGAAGTCTTGCTTTTTTGCAAAGCATTTTCCTTTTGCAGCAACAGACAACTGGCTTTAAGAAAAAAAAATTCTGTGCACAAGGGAGCATTTTGGGTTTAAAGTGTGAATCTCCAGTGCTTACATCTCAGAGTACGTGTACTGAGTTTCAGTTGCTTAATAATCTACCGAATTTAAGAAATATATGTATTCTTGAAACACTTCTTGGAGTTCTAGTACAGTGGCAAGCTGTTAAGGTTGGCATCTTATGGGTACTCAGATTCTATGCTTTGTCTTCAGGGAGTATTTAACGGGTTTTTCCAGAGTACAGCTACCTAACGATGCTCACATGTTACCATCTCTGCGTTGCAGTTTAACCTAGCAGGCAGCTGAGCACCGTGCAGCTGTTTGTACCCTCCCATGGTAGGATTGGATAAAGGTAAAATATGTGGGCTTCGATAAGACTGTCCTAAGACAGTTTCTTATGACAGGAATGGGAGAGGGGAGAAATGGAATATGTATGCGTATAAAAACATGAAATTTGTGGTGCCTTTGCTCGCCACTTAGCCAGTTGCCTGCTCCCCACACTCTGACTAACTCCTGCAGTTTTATTATTCCTCGGGATACTGCACTGGTATTATGTAATACTCTTTGACCAGTATAGGTCATCTGTCCTGGTTCTGTCCATTCCAGGCTCCTTGTGTCCCAGCCCCTTGCAAGCAGGGCTGTGCGAGAAGCTGAAAAGTTGGCTTTTGTGAGAACTACTCAGTAACAATTAAAACTTTGGTGTGTTAATTATTTTTATTCTAAATTCAAAACAGAGCACCGTATCAGCTGCTGAGACAATTATGCTAGCCAAAAAGGACACCTAGTATTTTCATTTTACTTATTTATGCAAGTCGATCACACAGGGGTGTGAGATACTGGAAGGAGCAAAAAGCCTTTATAGAATTGATTATCATTCTTAAGTTTATGTTCAGCTAATGATGCTTGGGGTATGTTCTATAATGTTAGACTAATAATGATGTTTGGAATATGTTCTTTACATTGCTTTTGTGTGTTTGAGAGGAAGAGAACTGGTTTCTTGGATACAGGAAAAACGTATGAAGTTTCCATATAACTTCTGTCTATCTGGTGCTCCCAGAGTGAGCTATTTAGATCTGGGAGTCTTTGCTGCTCATTGTAGGTCAGATAACTTCCATAATAAAACATAGGCTTTGTGTGGAGGGCTGGTGGTTGAGTGCTCTTATGAGGTTGTCTCTTTAGTGCAAATACTGCTCAAGTGAGAGTTCATCCTGTCCTGTGAAGGATAAAATCCAGGGCAAAACTTCGGACAGGAGATAACCATAATCTGAGGTTTGCATTGTACCCAGGGAAGGGTGGGGATGTGTCTGACCTGCTAGGCATGTTTGATATGATGTAAGTGAGCTATTGGGAAAGAGTGAAGAAACTTGTTCCAAGCCAGGCAGCTCCTGTGATTTCGAGCAGTTGGATGTGAGTGTAACATCACCGAGGTCAGGTGGAAGAATGTACAGTAATAATTTCAGTTTACGTGTCTCAGTTTGCAAATTCTTTATCAGTAAACTTTTTTCTTTTCAAATTAATTCAAGTAAGAAGCACACCTTCTTACTTGAATTAATTTGACAAGAAGGTGGAAAAACTGAACTATGCAAATGAGTGTTGAAATGGGTGTGGTGACCCTAACCTAACAGCCCCACAAAAGATGAAAAACTGTTTCTGTTGGTGGTGATGATGGTTGTTTTTGAGAAATCAGTAGATGAGCCTTGTCTGTAACTCAGAAATAATTTATTGAGCCACTGCAGCCCATGTTTCTGAAATATTTCATACCGACTCCTGTCTTTTGCAATGTCTTAGTGGCTTGTTCTGATATTCTAGACTATGTTGCCCTTTTTCCTACTGTCTGATACACATGGCTCAAAGAAAAAAAAAAAAGAACACAGAGCTTGGTGACACAGCAATTTTGACATGCAAAATAATACGAATTGGGTGATAAGCAGTTACATGATGCATCTGTGGAAGGTACATTTCCAGCCAGGAAACACTGGTGTATCTTGAGCATCCCTAGGTTGTCAGAATTTGTTCAGAATATGTTCCTGGTTATAGAAGATTCTAAATGGAATTCATTCTTTTCTTAATAGCAGTCTTTGTTTCTAACACTTAAATACTCTGCTTTGTATGGCACTGTCATTATTTCAGCAAGGACTTTGGTTAAAGTTTTCCTCATCTGTTATTAATTGCCATTATGGATTCATGTATATTCTTCCTCAAGAAAAACAGCTTCATATTTCTGTTCCAAGTATTTTGGACAACAGAAATGCAGGCTTTTGGTTTTGGGTCACTGTTGAAAATGGTTTATTTAAATTTTCCTAAGGGAGCGTTCAGTTTCTGTCCTATTCAACTTAATGACAACTTGTTTTGGTGCAGTGGTGAATCTAACAAAATTCTTCATCAATTTTTTCAGTGGATATTTAGAAATATCTTTATAATCATTAAACTCACGCCTTAAAGACCTTGAAGAAACACTGAAATACTTGAGTGGGTGCAATATGTGCCATGGTAGTCAAGGAAAATGATGTGATCGAACCAGGGCTAGTAGTAAGTATGTGTGTGTTAAAGGTGGAAAGTACACGGTGGAGGCTAATATTTTTCAAGGCTGCAGGGGAAAAAAGCTTCTGAGCAGCCAGAACACGGAAATGGTCAGTCTTCCCATTTGTAGGAATGGATTCCGATGTTTTATAAAACAGGAGAGTTGATATTCAGCACAGATAGAGAAGACGTGGTAAGCAGTGAGGTTAATAATGACAGTGGCTAGGTTGCAGCCTTTAGTAATTGGCAAGATTGTTGTATGTGTCAAGAAGAGAGATTACTGAGATTCTTTAACATGTCATGGGCTTGTAGAAACGTATGGAATTTGGCTCTCGATTTTCTTAAGCTAGTACATTTTCATCAAACAGTTTGTGGGTTGCTGAAAAAAGTTCTCTGTTTGATGTGATCCCACCACACGCCAAACTGGGCTCTGAGGTGAAGTCTCCTTACAGATGAGGAGCCAACAGTGCAGCTGAGCCAATCTTGCATTCTTGCATTGTTAAGGTGTTCATAGCATATGGGAGTGTCATAGTTAGACTGTGAACTGACCTTCTGAACTCTAAGAACTCTAGATGAAAAATGGATGTATGCAGAAGCTCTGAGAGCCAAGAGTATGACTGTTCCTCTGTATTCTAGTTATCTTTCTTAGTAGCAAAAGCCACTACCACTCTCATCACACGTGTATTAATTGCTCTGTTAATATTGTACTTTTCGTCACTTCATGCATGAATTATAGTAAAGAAAACTGCTACTCCACAGGAGAAAGAGAGTTTATGTAGTACGGAACTGCGTTCCTAGAATTTGTTGAGACAGGCTTTACAGTTGTACACTTCCTCTACATTGCAGTAAAGGTAACTTGGCATGATAAGCCATTATAACAAAAAACAGGTATTAGTAATGCAGGAGGGTTACAACCCAGCCTTTTGCGTTACTAATGGATCTGAAAAAATCATGCAGTTAAGCACTAATCACCCATCATGAGACACACAGTGCCTTTGCTTCACATATCCAATAACTAATATATGCAACGCTTTTCTTACTCAGGGATTTTCTGTGCTGTGGAAGGTGCTAAAAGACACTGGTGGAAGTATCTGCTGCACTTGAACCCCCCAGTTCTGCAGTTTTGCTGATTTAAGTATGAGAAATGTTGTGGGATTTCTTAGGTTACTGGCTCTGTGAGTTCTTAGGAGATGCCTGAAGTTGAGTTTTATTTTCTCTGGTAGAACCGTGCAGTTGTTCATGGTGCTGCACCTGAGCTGATGTCTGGTGGGCTCAAGTGGGAATCTGAACAATTTCAGCTATGTCTGACTGAGCAGAGTCCTGCTGAAAAAGCAGCATGCAACTCGGCAAATATTTGCACCTGCTTTTCTTAATGCTTTTAAATACAGAAATTCAAATTGTTTGAAGTCACAGATCTAGCCCAGCTCCAGGAAATGTGCTGCTATACTTCTTTGCTGTTACTTCCATCAGGCAGTTGTAAAGGCCGGATACTCTCTGAGCATTTTGTTGCCTGCTGGTTTACACTGAGCTCCACTTAATACGTACAGGTAAGACTGCCACCTTAAGGATTACTTGAGGTCCAGGAGAGCTTCATGGACTCCTAGCAGTTTGGAGCTCTGTGAGACAAAGGTAATGAGAGCGTGGTGGTGTGTGCCCAAAGCAGTGTTAGCTCTGTGAAATTATCTTGGCTCTGGTGGTGTTATGTACTAGTTCAGCGCAACCTGGCAGTCACTGTGCAGTGGTGCTGGCAGTACATGTGATGAATTAAGATCTTACTTGCGTGTTGAATTAAAATCTGCCTTCTATCTCAGGTGTTACTGCCTCTGCGGGAGTTAAAAGCAGTGGTGCCTCCTCAGAGCCACTTCTGAGTGGGTGGGAGCTGTTTTTACAAGATGTATTACGATCAGCTACGTTTTAATCACTTATTAGTTGTGCTGTTTTCTTTCTTCTTTTGTTTCCATCTGTAGAGATCAGTCCTTTGTCCGTTTTGTTCCGTAACTTTGGGATTCCTCAGCTCCTGCTTGGTTTGAGTCTTACATAAGGATGTGGTGAGAGACAGCGTCTGGTTCTGCAAAGGCATTGTGAGTGCAAGGACTGTGCTAAGTTAAAAATGAGAAGAAATGAGAACTGCACAGCTGTGGCAGTAGAGTGGCAGGCACATCGGCTTGAGGTGTCTGTTACAAGTTTCTGTCCTGGGACAGCTGGCATCCAGAGCAGCAGGAAGCAATTAATGTGAAAATTCATTTGCCCCCTTGAATGCATTGCACCACTTGAGTTAGGAATCAGGAGATGGTGCAGATTTCTGTGATTTAGGGAAATTCCTGGGTAGAGGGAAGCAAGGCCAGCTCATGCACCCAGTGTTAGCCTTCAGCGTATGTTGGGGGCAGCGTTTGGATAAACAATACTCATGCACATTTGCAGCATTTCGTGCTCCAGTAATTTCTGCCTGGGGGTGATGATCTTCAAGAATTTTATTATTTTTACTGTTGGTAAAAGTCAGAGTGTAGCCTGGAGGTTTTAGGGCTCACTGAGTCATCCTCTTCTACCAGCATACAAAATCCACGTTTGCTGAGGTGCAGCCCTGCGCGCATCCCCACTCACATCCAAACTGACCTCTGTCAGCAGCTTCAGAATGGATGGGATGTCATCAAAATGAGTCAGCCCTCTCATGTTCATAGAACAGGCCCTCTACTGCTACATTATATGCCTCTCACGTTTTAGCATGTTTTAAATATTTGTACCTAGAAAATAAAGCACTGTCATTTGTTTCAAAGCATGCAGTTGTTTTTACCTTGCTTTTTGTTTATGTTCCATCTCTGTGGCTCTCTGCTCTCATTAGGAAATACGATGTGTTTGACAGACTGTATCAGCAGGCTCTAAGTTTAACTCCAAGGGCAATTTGAGCCTCCAAAATACTAATGTAGAGAAACACAAGTATATGTCTTTCTATGTGAGTAGGCAAACAGAGTGCTTCTAAACAAAACCCTTTTTGGAAACAGTGGCAATGTTGCTAGGCCTGTGATCTTACCCAGTATTCACGATAGATCTTGTAACATAGATAGAGGTATGTATTTTTGGAAGCAACATGTTTTTTGAGTCCGTAGGTTATAATGCTGAAGACGATCTAGGTACATCCAGATGCGAACAAATTCAGGGTGCAGGTATGTATAGGGTTTAGCCAGAACTTGTCCATTTTTCAGCTGTTCTAGAAGGCTGGCTAATGCTTGGCATGTCAACTTGCCTGCAACAACATCCAGAGTTCTCTTATTGATGTCGATTCAGAAGTGTTGAGTAGAGCAATCAGATGGTTTGATGAATCCTCCTGAAGTACTTCTGAGTATTCTGATCACATACTGTGATTTGTGTGAAGACCACACTGGACTGTTAGCTGTGTTTGCTCTTTATGAAACGTGCTGATGCACTAGAAAAACTTCAGGGTTATGAAGAGTCGTAGAGCTGTATTTGTCATGTTTTGGTTTAAGTGTTCTAAAAAGAAAGAAAAAGGGCACATGAAGTAATGAATCAAAGCAATATTACCCGCGCTGCAAGTTGGAATATTCAATCTGTTGTGTTTTTAGGGGGATTATTTGGGGATTATGTGGCTTCTGCTTGCATGGAAAGGATGAACAAAGGATGAACTGTGCAATGCAGCCCCAGAATCATAGCTCACCTTGTTGCTATGCAGTTTACATCTCTCTTTCTGTTGCGTTCTGAGAACTTCCCCAGTGTGCTGATGTTTGTGTGCATGGCTGGCTCTATCAGAGTGCATCTGCTGAAAATGGATGTGCTCTGCTGTGCTGCATGCTTTAAGAACTGCTGGCTTCATGTGGTGACAGATCAGCCTCATCAGGAAAATCTATTCAGACATTGTTCCTAGATCTAACTCCGCACAACATCTCTCATCTTCAGAGCTCCTGGTGACCAAGTATCTCCTTCACCCTGTTGTACTTTCATTGCCAGACAGAGCTGTGTACTTCCTGAAAACATGTGTGATGCACAGTGGGAGGCGCATGTGAGCAGAATGGCTGTAACAGTGCTAATGATGATCTGCCTAGTGACAGCCCTGTCTGCACTGCAGTGATTTATACCATTGTTCTTAAGGAAAAAAATATGGTCCACAGTGCCCTGGAAAATCTCTGCTGGAATGCCCCTCGTGCTCAGCTTTCTCTTGCAAAACGCGCTGCAAATTTTATTCCATTACAGTGACTACAAATAAACTTTCTCCTTCCCAAATACGTATGTCTGTTGAATGAGTTCTAATTAGCATGTCAGTGCCTAGCCCTAGCAGGGTACGGTGTACCTCCTCATGGCTTGTGGGATGTTGAAACTGTGCTTTGAAACTTCAGATCTCCTGCCTATCCGTGAGCAACAACCTTCCCTGGACAGAATGCGGTTTTGCTGCAGAGTTTGAAGTAATGTCTGAAAGCTCTGCATTCAGTGCCAGGTAGAATTAGTGTGTCCTTCTGCAGGAGTTATCCTCTTGATACCACTTGCCGTGTTCTGTCTGCAGGAGAGTGACACAGAAATCCTCTGTCATAGGCAGTGTTGTCCCTGGGACCGGAGCAGGTTATCAATGTCACAAGGTCCATCCTGCCTTGCCTTTGTCTGTCTTTGTTGGTTGTTCTTCAGTATCTGTATTGACTATTGCTTATGAGAGAGTGGTTTCCCTGTGCTCTAATGTGTAAAGTTTTGTTCTCTCCTTGGGAGGAGAGATTCCCATTTGTAGCTTTTAGAGAGCTAGCTCCTTTCTTCTTCGGCTCTCATTTACTTCCCTGCCAGACAGATAAAGGTGGTCTGCCTTCACTGTATGGTTTCCAATCTACTTCAGACAGAAGCAGCTGTAAACGAATGTTAATTGTGATAAGCATCCTACCCACTGTATTGCAGGCTGGAGTTCATCTGTTGCCTATGCTCTCTATAAAACAGACCACAATAACCTGCAACATGATGTGAGTGAATGAGACAAGGACTTTGTGCAGCTCTGAAGTATTTGGCTATTTTTACTACGTCAAACTGTGCTAGGGAATCTGCTTTGGGAGGCACAGTTCTTTACCTCAGTAAAACATAATTCAGAGGTTAATTCTGACCTCATATACATCTTGTGTACACCACACAAGTCTCATTACAAAGAGAAACTAGGCCACAAATTAATCCACGTTGTTTTCCCTGTATTTTCCCCTACTGTATATTCAGCCATCATAGAATCATTAAGGTTGGAAAAGACCTCTAAGATCCTCCAGTCCAAGCATCCACCTGCCACAAATATTGCCCGCTAAGCCGTGTCTCTGAGTAGAACAACATCTGCCCTTTCCTTAAACAGCTCCAGGGACGCTGACTCCACCACCTCCCTGGGCAGCCTGTTCCAGTACCTTGCTGCTCTTTCTGAGAAGAATTTTCCTTAACGTCCAACCCAAATCTCCACTGGTGCAGTTTAAGGCCATCAAGTCCGTCACTGTTCTACCAGTGTTATCTGGGAGAAGAGGCTGACCTCCTCCTCGACACAACCACAACTGGGTTACTGTAGAGAGCAATTAGGTCTCCTCTGAGCCTTCTCTTTTCCAGACTAAACAATCTTAGTTCCCTCAGCCACTCCCTGTAAGATTTGTGCTCCAGACCCCTCACCAGCTTCATTGCTCTTCTCTGGACATACTCCAGGGCCTCAATGTCTTTCTTGTAGTGAGGGGCCAAAACTGAACACAGCTCTCAAAGTGCAGCCTCACCAGGGCTGAGTACAGAGGGTACCTCAGTCACCTCCCTGCTCCTGTTGACAGTGTTATTTCTGATAGAAGCCAGGATGCGGTTGGCCTTCTTGCCATCTGGGAACCCTGCTAGCTTTTGCTCAGCTAAGCACTGATCAACACTCCTAGATCTTTTTCATCCATGCAATTTTTCAGCCATTCTGGCCCAAACCTGTACCACTCCATGGAGCTGTTGTGAACAAAGTGCAGGACCCAGCACTTGGTCTTGTTCCCATCTTCATCCCACTGGCCTCAGCCCATCATTCCAGATCTCTTTGTAGGGCCTTCCTGCTCTCAGGCGGATTGACAACTTCCACTCAGCTTGATGTCATCTGCAGACATGGTGAGGGTGCACTCCATTCCCTCATCCAAATCATCGAGATACTAATCAGGATGGGCTCTGATACTGGCCCCTAGGGAACATGTTGAAATAACAAATGAAATAACAAATTCTGGCATTTGGAATATCTTTTTTTTTTTGGGGGGGGGGGGGGGCTTAGTCCCAAAGAGCCCAGCTGGATGATCCTCAGCCTTCCAGTACTTTGCTTGGGATCACAGTGCTGCAAATAATATGGATTCCATTTGTGTATGAAATGAGTTTCAAATGAAAAATTAAACACCACAAATACAGTTAATAAATTACCTGGATCCACTCGTTTTTTGAGCAGCTTCTGGAAGACAGGTTTTAAATTTGGTTTATTACCAATTGACAGAGAAAGAAAGGAGGGGCTTAGAGGCGTATTTATGTATACAGATGACAGACCTCTAGTGGACATGATTACTAAGTGCTTATGTAAACACTGCATAAGGGATGCATGTGTACTGTCAGAAGGAAAACAAACTTCTGAAGTCTATTTAAAATTTTTATCATTATATGTGTAAAAATATAACGTGTTCATCACTCTAGTGTAGTTCTGACTAAGTGTGGGGCTCTCAGGAAATCATTTAACATTGCCTACATTTTCAACTATTCAAAACCATAGTGCTGTTGTAGCTCAAGCAGCTACATCAGGGCAAGGAAAGTGCCACCTGTCAGATGAAGGCAGCTGGACTGCAGTTAAGTTCTGGCTTCTTTTCCCACACTGTTGACATCTTCTGCTCATCCAGTGCAGGGGGGATATTTAGGAGCTAAATATTCTGCACTTGGACTTCCTTATACCAGGTAAGTTTATAAGAAGAACACTTTGGTCCAGTTGTTTCATGAATACAAGAAGAAGGCGGAAGGATATGGAAATAAATCAGCCAGGAATCAAAACTACCACCAAGGTTATTAAATTTATTAACTACTTAAAAATCATACAAAGAAAATAGTTGGCACAATAATACTAGCTGAAGATCTTGAAAACAATCACACATGGCACTCATTTGGATACTACTAACAGTAAAAACATCTTTTTTCTATGGTGACATACCTCAGTATCTAAACAATCATCTTCCTGTAAATATGGATCAATGATAGGAACAAGGAGAACAGTTGGCTCTGTGCCATCCAGTGCACCATGTGAACACTTACAGAGTGAAAACAGGTTTTATTCAGTTTTTCATTCATGACAACAGATCTTTTTTTCAAGGTTATATAAAACACATTTAAGAAAAGGATGACATCACATATTTCTATGAAACAGAAAGCATATTTAAAAGCTTAAGTCATGGGTGTCCAACCTGTCGGCTTGTCTGGGACAAACTGGGTGAATAGGAATTATCTGGGGACGCAAATATGTAGGCTGTTTCAAAAGTAATGTATCCTATTTATTTCCATGGAGACTACAACTGATACATAGAACACAGTAACACTGTTTTGACAGAGCCACTGACATGATGGTGTGGGGCAGGGGCAGGTCACAGGTTGGACATACCTGGCTTAAGTAAAGCCAGCAAATAGCTGAACTGAGGTAATTTACAAAACAAACACCTCTTCTCAGTGATTACAGGGCTAAAATGGAGTCAAAACCTCCAAGACGAGAACTGACAGCCATGAAAGAGCCAGCCGTTATTCCTTGATACTTTGAAGTAGCTTTAATAAATGAGACTCAATAACCTGTTGAACTAAAGCCAAGAAATGATTTGGTTAATCAGGGTTCAATGTTTTTTCAAGTCTTTAAGATCTGTACTATTTTTTCTGGCAGATACTAACAGGCAGGAATTAATTCACTCTGAGAAGGCAGTTTACATTCCTTCAGAAAAGAAGCACCTCATATAATCAGAAACAACATCAGTGGTTTGAAGGCAGATGGGGATGATGATCTGTTCTCTGGTTTGAGTAGGCATATGCTGAGCAAATCTTAAAATGTATAAATGGCTAATTAGAAACTACATCTCTTAAGCAATTTGAGATTGAGCTCTTGAAGGAGTCTTACATCTAAATACCTCTGAAGTTACTGGCTCCCCCATATGTGTATTAGGACTCTGCGTGTAGGAGCAACATATGCAGTTCTGGCTTATTTTAGATTCAGTTCCAGATTCTGTAACAACAGATACTTCACAACTTTCAAACTGAAGGCAGCATGAGGGGGAAAAAAAACAGCGAAGAATCCAATCTTTGCCTCCGTGTTTTCCAGAGCCAGATAGAGTAGCCTGCTTCACTAATCTCTGCATTCTTTCTGTGTGCCTTCAAGGCAAATCAGAGCTAGTACAAGCAAGAAGTTTTGCCAATTGCATCACATGCCAATGAAACAGCGCACTGGGTTGAGTGGTTTGGAAGGGCTGGATGCACTGTTATTATTGCCCAGTACAACTCACAGTCCTTGCACAGGGCTGGGGAGAAGTTCATCTCTCCCTGCCTAGATCATGACTGCAACAGACCTACGCACTCCCTTATATGTGCTCACAGATGCAGATCCATGCCAGTGCCATTTTCTCACCAGAGACTTGGCTTTCTGAACCAATAAGGAAAAATACTAATTTTGTACTGATATATTTAGATGTGTTAAGGCTCCGAGAATAGGCATCTTCTTTCAGCTTTTTAACTAATAAAACTCTTAGGCCGTTACAGCAGCTGCATGAACAAGGAGCAGCAAAAACAAAAAAAATCAAAGAATGTACATTTGCAATACCTACCACTCCGATAGCCCAAGGCTACAGCCAAATCCATTGAATTATAGCCAGCATCTGTTTCAATAGTTGGATCAGCACCTCTTTCTATGTAAAATATGAAAAGAAAACCAAGTCAGATTTTTGACAGTTAGAACTGCTAACACATCCATACAGATAATTCATTTTGGATAGGCTGCTTACCAAGAAGAATTTTTACACATTTCACATGGTTCCCATGCACTGCATACAGTAGAGGCGTACCTCCATTCTGCAAAAGCAGTAAAAAGCCTTAGACACTTAGCAGTTGAATGGCCTGGAATTTTAACTCCTTGGCATACCAGTACAGTTCCTTATATCACATATTCATCCCTGGACACAATCAGGGCCAGGCTGGATATGGCTCTGGGCAGCCCTGGTCTAGTGGCTGGCAACCCTGCCCACAGCATGGAGGTTGAAACTATAGGATCTTTTAGCCTTTTAGGCTCAACCCAGGCCATTCTATGATACCAGAACAAGACTTCATGAATTTTACACAAAAATTAGGTTATCAGTTTTAGTTCTCTATAACTTCCATATTTTTTCATCTACCAGTGACATTAAGTGACATATGATCTCACACTTTTAATTGCACTCAGCATTAGTTTCATTCTCTTCTTTACCAGAAAGTCAGAATTAGCAGCAGCACCTTGTATGTTATCAAAGAGCATCCTATGTAATTTTGGGAGAACAATTTTAAAATCCAAGCCTATGCTGTGCTCTGCTTCAAAGTTCTGACCACGGCATACACTGATATAAATTTAAGCTAGACACTTACCCAGTCATACTCATTGACATCAACTCCACAGTCGAGCAGCATTTTCACAATATCTGTGTACCCTTTGCTGCAAGCCAGTGAGAGTGCACTTTCTCGTCCTTTCCCTAAAATCTGAGGATCCGCACCCTAAAATAATGGGAAGAAAAAAAAAAAAAAAGCAAGGTAACCAATTTGATTCAAAGTGAGATTTTACAGAGAACTTTCCAAGTTTTAAATATATAGTAGAACTGACAAAACTTAGGGTAAATAAACTACAAAGTAAATTAAGAAATTTAAAATGAAGTGTGCTATTTTCTCTTACATTCTGGAGGAGAAATTCCACTACTGCTATCTGCCCATGAGCTGCAGCCCACATCAGAGGGGTAAATCCTTCTTCATCCTTATGATTGATTACATTTTCTGTTCAAAGCAAAATATACCATTTATTAATCCCTTTCATAATACATGGTATGAGCTGGTAGAATGAATGCTTAGGTATATCCATTGTGAATGAACTGAGGTAGCAGCATGTTCTAAAGTCACTCAAATTTTAACTTTAAAAATAAATTTTTATAACAGTGATGGTGAAAATATCCTTGTCCAAGGGAAAAAAAAAAAAAAAAAGACTAAATTAAATTTAGTAGCTGAGTTTCTGTTTTTAGGTTCCATAAACTCAGCTCTGTTTTTACTCAGAAAAAAAGTTCTAAGCTGCCTATAATATGGGCTTCATATTTGGGGAGATGTCCTCCTTGAAAAGTAAAGAAATACACTCTGCATTACTCTTAAGGCACTTTTTCAACAGTGAGCCACAGAGTCATAGTATAAACCTATTCCCCCCTAGATCATGTAATCAGCAAGTTGCTACATGGAAACAATTAAAGTCTACATAAGGGAAAAAAGGAAAACTTTTTTTTTTTTTTTAAACAAGCAGCTAACTGAACTAGTTGGATTTTTCTGTGATTTTGTATCGAAATCCTTTAAATTTCCATTCTTATCATAGAATCATAGTAAGTATTTTTATTGATTACTAGCATTTCAAAGAACAATTTGACCTCCAGACAGACAACTCACTGAGAAGGTATACAGACACAGATATTCACTTCTTGCTCTCTATGAAATTTTTAACACAAGGACTGAAAACAAGCCTGGTTATTAGTAACAGAGTAAGCATATACTGTGAACAGTACTCAATTCAATATAATACAGATGTAAAGGTTGAAATTTTCTGTATGTACTATAGACACAACAATCATGCTGAAGAATACAATACAATTTGGAATGAGTGCTCTTATATAGCAAGCATGATCCATAGCTTAAATTCCCAACATATAGTTCTCTATGTTGATCAATTAAATAGAATTGGAAAGCTTCAATTAATAGTATGCATTTAAATGATAAATAACAACAGCAACAACAAAAATCAAGAAAACCAAGCCAACTTTACCTCTTTTGATAACTAACATTCTTTTAAAGTTTATGGATCACCCACATAGTCTGGGAAGCAGGGAAAATAACAGATTTCTCAACTTCCATCAATGTTAATGTATCATTATAAATGCAAATCAAAGCACCGAGTGAATCAAGAGTCATAGAAAACAACAGTTCACCTGCAAAGAATAGGTATCTCAAAAGTCAAAAGTTGGAAAGGACTCTCAATCGTATCAGATTTGGAGATCTCTTTAATGCATCTTCAGGGAAAAAGTTGAGTGTAGCAGGATATAGGTGCACGAGATAAAGAGGGAGGTATTTAACCTTTCCTCAGACTCACCCTGTTCAATACGTGTAGCCAGATACAACATTTCTCCCTGAGCAGCCAGCTGGTGAACTGATAAAGCTGCAGAAATGAAGGCAAGAAGAGATGATACGCACATCAGTTTTCATTCTGATGTTTGGAGGTGGGCACAGAACATCCATTGGCTTGAGCTATACAGAGTCCAGATGTGACAGTGTTGATATGTATCACCTTTTACTCTGAATCGTTATCATAAAATGTGAGAACTTTCTAAGAACTTCATAGGTTTCCACAATTTTTTAATTAATGTAGAAATTATGCTAAAAGGTGCTTCTTACATTGACTTCTCAGAAGGCAACATGCTACCCTCTCCCAATTTTGGTTAGCAACCCAAGAGCCTATTAAGAACATTTTTATTTTTAATCAAAAGTTCCAAGTCATAAAGACAGTAGAACTCTTTGAGGAGTTACAAAAGAGAACTCTCTGATCCCACAATAAATACTGCACAGGTGCATGGTTCTGACA
Source organism: Perdix hodgsoniae (assembly GCA_035772895.1). Classification (NCBI taxonomy): domain Eukaryota; kingdom Metazoa; phylum Chordata; class Aves; order Galliformes; family Phasianidae; genus Perdix; species Perdix hodgsoniae. The sequence continues at coordinate 16,685,840 of JAPSGF010000003.1, forward strand.
ATCATAACCTGGGGCAAATCCGAAAGATGCTCAGGAAGGAATATATATAATAAATGATCTCGGATCTACACAGTAAGAAAATCAGCTAACGATTACATAATATATAAATATACCATGTCCTTTTTTTTTTTTCCCCTTCTCTTTTTTTCTTCCCCCCGTTCTCTGCATGAAAGCATGATTTCTTTTTCTGAAAGACTGCCTATTTTGGTCAGGTTGAGGTCTATGTCAAGATCTACTTTTCCCAGTTTATTTAACACTGGCCTTACTCAGTTTAAGAAAGACGCACACTCAAGATTTAGAAGTAATTTAAAAAGAGACTAGTTCATAGGAGGCAAAGTAAATCTTACAGAAGTGGGTTATAGAGAAAAAGCTTGAAACTAAGAATTAAAAAACCCTTGAATAATAGTGTTGTCCTGATTTTCAAGATGCATGATAACTATGATGTTTGCAGCAGTCTGGAGCACTTAAGCTTCATAAGTTCTGAAAATTATTAAATCAAGCACAAAAGCTTAAAGTTCCAAGAGGATCAGAAAAATCATTATCTCTGCTTTTCAAACCAAGATCTAGACCCTTTTTTGGAAAATACATTTCAGTCATGAACTCAAAACAGGCTGGAACACTGTGACATTAGACAATGTTTTCTTCCTACATTAAAGTCTATTAAAGTGGGGAGAAAAAAAAAGGAAAAAATTCGGCAAGCACTGAACTTGTAACTCACAACAGAATTATTAGCTGATGGATACTTACAGTTTACAAGCAGAGGTGTTGTAGAGACTTCATTTCCTCTATGTTTGTTAGTTAGGGTAGTTGATTGTTTTATTGGTGAGAAATGCTTAGTAGTTGATGGAGTATAAACGTGTCTTACTTGGATACCAGGTGAAGGAGAAGTACGGATGTTGCATTCAGCTACATCAGTGAAAACAGACATAATTTTAGTATCAGGAAGAGAATTAAATCAAAGATACAGATTCTGATCAAGTTAGAAAGCACCAATACCATAAGATCTTTCAAACACACTTGCATGATCTATGTAGCATGTGCTTTTTCTACTGTGTCCTATGTGAGTTGAACAAAGAGCTGTTTTCAATATAAAACATAAAACAATGCTAGCAGCCCACATGTTAAGTATGACATGTCACCCAGAAACAACTTGCTGTCCAAGTGAGGAAACTCTGCCTAGATCTCCAACACATCTGGCATGGATTTATCAAGTACTCCTTGGCATTCAATACTCTTGCTAGCACTCTCCAGTGCAAAGAATATGATGCAGCTCTGGTCTTCACCAGGACTTCTTCCACTCCTGTTGGATAAAATTATAACTGTGTTACAGATGTTTTTATCCATCAGGAATAGAGATATTCCAAACCGGCTTACAGAAAATGCAACAGAAGTGGCTGTGAAGCCAATTATTAAAAGGTTAAACTCCGTTATTGGCTAAACTGATTTAAAACCAGTGTGCACTAGTAATTAGCGATAGGAAACTAATTGACATGCACACAGAATTCACTGTATAGAGAACCTTCTGGTCATAAATCCAAGTACAAATTTCATAAGAGAAACAGTAAGAAGAACAGGGTAACAGGATAAACACAAAATTCCACTTTGACTGCCAAACAGCTACAGCAGAAGTTATCAAATTAAGTGACCTACAAGGGATTTTTGATCCTGGATCTGCAGGACTATTTCTAAAAGGTTCACAATTGTTATCTAAGAAAAACAACCCTATTGTTGACAGGTCTAAATTTCTTGTACAAGTCTGCAGCTCCACTAGAAGGCATTCAGGGCCTTTAAACACAGATCAGTGAAATCATGAAAACCCATAGTAGGTCTGAGTTGGTACTTGTTACAGAAAAAAGTGTAAAATTAAACATAATGAAATGACAAACTACTCAGAGTCCAAAATACTGAATCAAACACTGAAAAAACCCACACTTTTAAAGGGTAAATAGAATTCTTATATTATTTTTCCCATCAATATGCTCTGCCATTAAAGAGCACAGATCAATTCTTATGAAGTTGGACAGAGGTGGTTAGAGAACAGCTGCAGGGAACAATTTAGAGAATGGTAGCAGCATTCGCTTTCAAACTGAATCGGCAAGATTATCACTACAGTGACTACCGGCTTTGTACAGCTGTATGGATATGACGAAGTCAACTGCATGACTGACGTTACTCTGTCATCGTAGTACTGGAAAGATAAAACATGGTCCAGAAAACTACTGAAGTTGAAATGACCACACAGTACTTTCAGTAAGGTCTTGTAAAGACATATACGTTCAACATGGTATAGCTCATCTTAGACTTTCATCTAAGAGAGCTTGCTATCAGAAATAACCTTGTTTTTAAAATCCACATCAGCTCTTTATAAATTAAGAGCTTTTTATGCTGTTACTTCTTCACCTTTTGATTAAAAAAACCAAACCAACAAACCTAAAAGCGTGATAAAAAAAATCCTGGGGGAAATGAATTATACAGTAATAAACCATCAAGCTCACTAAAAAAATGCTCACAGAAAATATCTTAGAAACTATTACTGATTAACACACATACATGGCACAGGCTTTTTAAAAAACAGAGCATGATGAGACAGTCTGGACATAATAACTTGTACCACAAAAGTTCAACCTTTAAACAGGACAGATGCCACTTCCAGGTCAGAGTTAACTTGGTCTTGAATATTTTTACTGTCCTCCTCATTCAGAGACTTCACAAATCGCGAGCAGACGTTCATATCAAATCTATTGGGTAAAATGAACTTCATGCCCATGGCCACACTCTGGGATGGACCCTCCTCTGTACTGGAGTCAAGCTGGTGCTCCACCTTGATGTCTGGCATGGGTGGAAGGCTGTAACTAGTGGTACACTCTTCCACAACTAGCTGGGCCCCCGTGTCTAAGTTAGCTGTTGATGCCATGGCTTCGGTTGCGTGACACTTTTATGGAAAGTATTTCCTCATGGTTTCCAGCCAAGAGCAGCTCTGGTCAGCCAAGCTCCAAGGAGATCCAACCTGCAGTCAAACACAGATAAGATACTGGTCAAGTGACACATAAAAATACATTGTGAGTGCATCTTTTGGGCTTATCACCTTTGCTTTAGGTAGTTAAACCCTTCAGAAATCCCAACGCTACTACAGCCAAAAGCTTTTAACCAAGGGGACGTTCCAGCAGAATTCCTCAGTGTGGGTGGCGGAGCTTCGTTTTTGAGTATCAGTCTGTCCACAACGAAAACAAGACAAAACGGGCAAAGAACAAAACGCGCCCACCCCTACTCACCCTCAGCGAAGAAAGGCGCCGAGAGGTGAACTCGATTTTACCTTCTCAGCGTTAGAGCTGAAGGAGAACACAAACGACTCTGCCCCTTCACGATACACCACCGAAGCGAACCGCACAGAAACAAGGGCGCCCCAGCGCGCGCCTCAGGAGACGACTGGCCCTTTTCAGCAGGGAAGCAGCCGGCGGGCGGGGGAAGGCGCGGAGGAGGGCGCGGAGGAAGGCTGCGGCAGGACCCCAGCGAAGCCGTGACCGTGCTGCCCGCGCAGCCCCCCCGCGACGAGGAGAAAGCGGCGTCTTACCGCCCCCAGGGAGCGTAAGGCATCACTTCCGCCTCACCGGAGGGGGGGGTAATACGTCACTTCCGCATCACTGCCTTGCGATTGGCCAGGTGGCGGCGCCCGCTGATGACGTAGTCACCCGGCAGCGTGCAGTCTGTCCGCCAGGCGGTGCGAGGCTGGCTATGGCGGCGCGGCGTGGCCTGCTCCTCGCGCTCTAAGGCGGCGCGTCCCGCATCTCCCGGCTCGCTCCGCTCCTCCGCAGCAGCTCGGCGGTGCGCTCGGAGGAAACCTCCCTTCTCCTCCCGGCTCCTCCTTCGGCTCGGCCATGGCATCCTACAAACCCGTCGTGATCCCGGCGGTGCCGAAGCTCGGGGAGAAGATCACGCAGGACACGCTGTACTGGCGGGGGTACAAGGTGGGAAGGGCCCGGGGCCGGGGCAGGGGCAGCGCCGGTCGCGTTCCGCCAGCGCGGGGCTGCGGCTGGCTCCGCCTCCCCCTCGTGCTGGCCGGGCCGCGCTCGTGGCGTAGGGGAACTCGGCGCCTCCGTGCGCGGCTGGAGCTGCCTGTATCACAGGCTGGGGCTGCAGGAGTCCTGGCTGCCCTCAAGTATTTCTTACCGCTTCTGTTGGAGTAAGCCGGGTATTGTGAGTGAATAGAGCTGCTTTTATTTATTTATTTATTTATTTATTTATTTTCCTTCCCCCTTTCGGCCAAAGTGTGTAATCAATGGCTCGGTTATAATGTTTGAAGAGGGAAAAGAGCACGAAAGCAAAAGCAGCCTGGTTAAAAAGAAACTTAATGGGATGGTGCTGCAGAGATAATTTTTTTTCCCAATAGCATCATAAGCTCAGCAGCAAGAAAAGATTTCTTTACACTGCTATCATTTTTGGTGGTGTGCCTATGTCTATTTAATTGTCTTTATTTTGACTCTTTTAGACACCGGTTCAGATTAAGGAGTTTGGTGCAATAAATAAAATAGACTTCTCTCCAGTTCCTCCGTATAACTACGCTGTCACAGCCTCCTCGAGGGTGAGTGGCCAATTGTGAGGTTGTTATGTTGCTGCTTTTCAACTGATGCCACTTGAGTGAAGGTAATGTCTTCTTCTTTTGCCAGGTCCACATCTACGGACGCTATTCTCAGGAACCAATTAAGACATTTTCTCGCTTCAGAGATGCCGCCTATTGTGCCACGTACAGGGATGATGGCAAATTGCTTGTTGCTGGCAGCGAGGAAGGCAGCATTCGCCTCTTTGATATTAGTGGAAGGGCACCCCTGAGGCAATTTGATGGTCATACAAAGTAAGTCTTGCTCTTTGCATGTATAAGTTTATTTTGTGTGTTTATATATGCCTGCTTTGCATGTTGCTAAAAATCTGAGCACTATTAATCAGATGCTTGCAACTGTTTCACATATTACTGAAAAATAAGTTTTAAAATTGAGTTATGAATGTGCAGTGTTGTTTTTCATTCTTAGTATGACTTGAGTTCATGGAAGAATAAGTATGTATTCTAATTCAGGGAGATGTCCATTAATGTGTTGTGTAGCCATAGTTTCATGCCCACCTGTGCTGAAAGATGTTTTATTTGTTGCTAGGAGGAACAGTTATAAAAAGTGCACTTTTTTCACTTAAAAATAAAACAGCAAAAAAAAAACCAAACAAACCTAATACATCTGGGTGGGGAAAAATTTGGAAGAGGAGTTCTGATGTTCCAGATAGGAAAGAGTGGTAAGACTTCGATTTGACTAATCACTGCATTTTCAAGACCTGTGAGTGACTTATCTTTATGGAAAGTAACAATCATCCTCTCTCAGGAGAGCATCCACAGAGAACTTGAGACTGTATTTCCATTTGAGCTTCTGCTTTTAGATAAGGTATTACCTGATGTTGTAACTCGTAGGTTAACCTAACTACAATAAAATGTACGACACCTGTTCTATGTGTTGAAGTCATTCTCTGTTATATTAGTAATTTCAATAGTGATTTTAAGGGCCATGAAGTGTCCAACCTTGTTCTTGAGCTTTAAGTAAGCTCAACATTGTAAATGTGGTCTAAAGGATTAAGCTAGCTCACAGACCTCCAGGTAATAAATATAGGACTTACATCTCTTGAGCAAGCAGCTGGTAGTCCTCTAAAACTTTTAATGTACATCTGGTGTGATCCAAGATGAAAGATCCTTTCCTGGCTGAAACTATAAAACCTAAACTGTTCTTAACTTCTGAAGTGAGGGTCTGTAGCTTCCAATAGCAAATATTTTGTGCTTTCAGGCTAGAGAGAATGCCTTCCTTTGACAAGCTTTTGATGCAGTGTAATGGAAATGACAGAATATTTTAACTTTGGCTGTTATGGACTTTGGTTTCTAGAGCTGTTCACGTGGTGGGCTTCCTGTCTGATAAGTACCGAATATTTTCTGGTGGTGATGATTATTCATCAAGTGTGTGGGATATTCCGAGTGCTACAGAAACAGTGTCCTACAGTGAGCATAGTGACTATGTGAGATGTGGCTGTGCAAGTAAACTGAATGGAGATGTCTTTGTAACAGGTTTGGTTTTCTTTTTTCATGTATACTTCTCTTGGCTAGAACTGAAGAAAAATGCAGGAAGCTTTTAATGTAGTTGCATCGTATTTATTTGATTTTAAACACGAAGAATATGTTTTCCCTCTCAAGGGCCTAGTGTGTTGTTTTTCTTTTGCTTGCTTTTCAAGACAAATACTGGTGTTTGCAGGGGAACTGTAAGTGTTAAACATCTTGCTATACCGTGTTAAGGTTAATGGGACTGCTCTGACTTGCTTTGAAAGTTTAAGAAAAGCTGTGAATGTGTGCTTTCACTAGATCTGGTGTTTCACCATGTTTCAGATGAGCACTAGTTCCACTGTGGTTTGTACACCTTAAAACTTGCAGACTCAGAAATGAAATGTCCTGTAAGGAGTATTTAGAATCAGTTGCTTTTGGTTTTCCTACCAGCAACTTTTTATTAATTTGTACTGAAATTGTAAATTAAAGTAGTATGAAAAAAATCTAGTTTTTCTGACTTTAGAGGTTGAGTAACTTGAGTAAATGACTAGAATTTTTAAATACATGTTTAAAGTTGTTTCCATTTGGCAGGAGCTCCTTTAAATTGTAGCATGTGGCTGTTTTAGTTCCTGAAATAATTTAAATTACGTAACTGAAACTAGCTATGGTGTTGTTTCAGGTTCCTATGATCACACCGTGAAGGTATTTGATGCACGAACAACGAGCAGTGTCATGACGATAGAACATGGCCATCCTGTGGAGAGTGTGCTTCTCTTCCCTTCTGGGGGTCTTCTAGTGTCTGCAGGTACTTGAATAAAATTAACTAAATTTTCTGTGTGCTCTAACTTGAGTATTCCAGTTGGTTCCTTCTTGGGTGGTGTTTTCATTTGGCCATATATTGCTAAGTATGTATCAACTGGAATTCACAGCGATCTTCCATGGCAGTCTGTGTTGATCCTCAGGGTGAAGCTAGTGGTCTTCTTGTCTCTGATTTGCTTTTCCTGTAATTAGTCAAAAAATAATTGTACATCTTTAATGAAGGAGTACAGACTTAATTCATCCAGTGCTAAAGTGAAGGGATAAACATAATTAAGAAGTGTTCTGTAAAGGTGTGTCAGTTTTGTTCTCTTAATCACACACAGCAAGGTTTTTATTCTCTTCTTGCTGTTGCATGAGACGTCTTATGATCCAGTGGCATATAAATCCTTTTTGTAGAGAGTATGTTGAATTATTCAGTTGTGTCTGCAGAATTACCTAAAAAAAAACAACCAAAAGACATGTAACATGTCTTGTCCCAGAGGATAGTCAGAATGGACTGGGAGGATGAATAAGTGCAGAAACCTCTGTGCTGCAAAGGTGGCACTGTATCACTGTGTGAAAACTTCAGACAAGCTTAGATTTGTGTGTGTCTGCCCAGCTCTTCTGTGTGCTTCTTTCTCATAGGAGGTCGATTTGTCAAAGTTTGGGATGTACTGAAAGGTGGACAATTACTAGTTTCACTTAAAAATCATCATAAGACCGTAACTTGCTTATGCCTGAACAGCTCTGGACAAAGGTTACTGTCAGGATCCCTGGACAGGTTAGTATGTTTTGTGACTTTTTTGTGCTTTGAATTTTTTAGGGCTTTTGTTTCCCTTTGGGAGTAATTCTACATCAGCATGAAGCTGTGTACATGTTTAAACTTAAACCCTCTTAGCTGTTAGGGATGTAATTTGTTTAAAAACATATATTGTGTCCCCCTTGAAATGAGACTGTCAACAGGAGAGTACCCAAGGTGCAGAGGTGCATTATGTTCTTCTTTGCAAAGCTGTTTTTTTTTTTTTGGTTTTTTTTTTTTTTTTTTTTAAATTCTGTTGCTGAGTTCAGATACTCAAACTGTTGTCTCTGGCACATCAGAAACATGAAGTGGTCTGAAATGACAGTGGTCTGTTAGCTTGCTTCTCCACTGCACTCCCTGTTGTACTTCCTAGGCTTCCTCAAGCCACACAGTCCTGAAGCATGAGGTGTGAATGATTACACCAGCCATGTAGTTATTGGTCATACAGGGACCCTAGCAGCAGAGATTGTACTTGTTCAGGATTGTTGTTTGTTGTTTGTTTTTTCCGCAGTTTGTGAATTTCTTCTTGCCAAACCACTTGTCAACCAAATCACTAAAGGGCAGCTGGAAGCAAGAATATGCATGGGCTTACTTCCAGAAATTGTCAATAAATCCTCTGTTCAAAATTTAAGAACAGTTTGGAGGAAATACTGTCCTACTGCTTTCTAATAAACATTACTGCAGTCGGATTGTGACTACATCTGCCTTCAGTTTGTTTTTCTGTCCTTGTGTTGTTTTCATCTTTTTGCCATAAGCTAAAACTTTCTTGTCTTTTTCGGATCTTTTTTTTTTTTTTTTTTTGGAGCCTTTCTGTTACTGTAGGAGAAGTAAAAGCTAAGGTGCTTTATGGTTACGTGGAAAAAACTGTATTTATGTATTCAGTTTTCTTAAATGATCTTCTGAAAGGTGAGAATGTAAACTCTTTACAGAATTTTCATTTCAAGCATTAGTAACAAATTTTTTAATCATTACTGCTTTATATAGGCATGTGAAGATCTACAGTACAACTTCCTACAAAGTAGTCCACAGCTTTAACTATGCAACATCCATCCTTAGTCTTGCGCTGTCGGTAAGTGCTTCAGAAATTGTTTTAGGCAAGGTAATTATTGATAACAGCTAAGTCACTGAAGTGATTTCATTTCACTTTCATTGCTATTAGATGTTTCACAACAATACTGTACTTGAGAACTAGGATCAGTGAATGTATTTCTTCTGAGTATGATTGCATGAAAAGGTACTAAATGCAACAGGTTAATAACCCAGATGTTACTTGATTAGATCTGTACAAAACTTTGTGTTTATCGCAGACTGCATATAGCATGGAGGAAGACAGTAGGGAAGTCCTTCTAATTTTTCAGGAGAGTGTTATTCATTGCTTACTTTTCAGGGCCTGTGTATATATTCTTCTAAGGGGTGATAAATTCAAAGAGTACTTAAAATGTTTGAAATATCCGGAATAGGGTGAATCTGTCATAGAACTTGGTGTTAAATTCACTTGAGGAAAAGGAAAAGGCCTGGGGTATGAGCATAAACAAATGCATTTGCTGAGGCACATGTATTTTCCTTCTGGAAAAGAAAAATGAAGATACTTATTTCTCTGAAGCATTTGAGTGTTGATGGATAATCAATTAGTTAGACAGAATTGTGAAGGTGGGCACCACTTTCTAGATCTGCCTTGTCATGATGTAGCCTCTGGAAGCTATGTAAGAGGGACAGTGAAGATTGTTTACTGTCTTTGCTACTTTAATGTCCTGCTTTTCTGAAACTGAGGGTAAATGTGCTGTAGAGGTCAAGGAATCTTCCTTCATTTCCCACCTTGTTCTTCCTTGGAGAACTGGAGTTAATTGGGTTTTGAAAGAAGACTGTCACAGGGCGTATTTTTCACAGATCCACAAAATCAATATGCTTTGAACTGATGCTGCAGCTGCGAAACATGTGCAGTACTTGTGGTTTGGCATTTGTGTGACTGTGTGTGTATTTTTTGAGACATAATTTTTTGTTTCTGGTTGACACTTGGAAATCACAAGATCAAATGAGAACATAGAACTGATTCTGCTAGGTCAAACCAAAGGTTGGTCTGTCCCAGATTCTGCTTTCAGCTGTAGCCATTAGCAGATGCTTGTGTAAAACTGAAAGCAAGAGAACTGTGTATGATAAATTTCCCAGCGTTCTCCCAAACTCCATGGACATTTTTAGATGAAAATTTGCTGGTTAGAATGCAGTTTCTGTGTAACTCACTCAAATAATTTCTCTTACATAAGCCTATTCAGTCTCTCCTTGTACAAAGTTTTAACCTTCACTAAATTCCTTACTAAGGAGTAGAGTTCTGCCTTAAGTCAGACCCAGCTTCTTATTTTCCTTAGGGTTTTTTGATTCTTCTATTCTAAATCTGCTGCTGCTATCTGAGAATATGATATGCATAGGATTTAAGGTTTGGGCATGCCATTAATTTATTTAATGCCATATTAACATTCTTATTTTTTTATCTCTTTGTAGTAATTCCAAATTTCTTATTTACTTTTTTTTATCACAGCATTGTTGAGCATTCAGCTCAACATGTTTAATGTTTTATACTAAAAGGTCAGAACCCACTGTTTTATATGTAAAATCAGAGTTTTTCTCTAATGCAACATTTAAGGTTATAACTCTTGTCATCAATAAATGAAACCTTTGTTGTGTAGGTAGAAAATGCACCAATGATTGATATTTTGAACAATTTTCACTGGTTTCTGGAAATTCTGCTGCTTTACAGTAGCTTTCTCACAGATACTGTTCAGGTGTTGGTATAGTCTTTAATAGCCAAGGCCAGTTACATGCCATTTGAGGTAAACTGTTAGAGATGATGATGCATTGCTTGAGATCTAAGTGAGAAGGATATTAAAACAAATTTGAGCCTTGCTTAACTAGTCAGTAGCTATCTCTGTAGGTCTTTATTAGAGGCTTATTAAATGTATAAATATTGCTTAGGATTATAGCGTTGAGGCTGGTCCTGTTACAAATAGGGACTTCGACTGTAGGATCTCATAGAGGTACTTTCCAGCTAGATAGATAATCGTATGATATTGTGACTAAAGCTTTATGGTCAAGCATAAAAATTGAGAAATCTACATGATAGTATGTGGGAATACAAGAAAAACTATTTGGGGCAGAAGCTGCTGAGAAATATAAACAACATGAGAAGACAAGGCTGAGAACTAAGGATGTGTCCAGAATACAGGGGAGAAAGAAACTACACTTCAGCAACAATTGTCAGGGAATTGTAACTGTTTATGTTCTACATGACTGTGAACTGCTTGCTCTGCATATTCGGCTTTGGGGTGCAAAGAAGAGTGGAAAATTACTGGGTTAAGCTAGCATAGGTATAAAAGTCCTAGGTGCAGATAATAAAGGATTTCACTATGCAACTGCAGCAGAGTCCGTGACATCACTGCCACAATAAGACATGCATCATCAGATAAAACACGAGGTTCTTAACTCTGTGATTTTTTTACATTTTAGCCTGAAGATGAAACTATAATTGTAGGCATGACCAATGGGGTGCTGAATGTTAAACACAGAAAACTTGAAGAAAGCAAAGAAAAGTCTCAAAAGAAGAGACAGCCAGCATATAGAACTTATGTGAAAGGAAGAAATTACATGCCAAAACAGGTAGGACACAGTGAGCAAATATTTACTGAAGCAATTGAAGAGAGGGGAAATACAAAGACATTAAAGCTTGTGTGTAGTAGTATGTTTGTGTTATGCTATCTGATTGTGTAGGTACATGTGTATTATTCAAAACTTGCCTTTCAATTGCAGGAGGATTTCTATGTCAGTAAGCCTGTAAGATGTATTCTGAGGAAATATGACAAGCTGCTTAAGAGCTTTCAGTCATCCAAGGCCCTGGATGCTGTACTAGAAGTAAGGCTTTTTTTTTTTTTTTTTGTCTCAGCAAATCTGTATGCTGTCATCTAAAGTAGATTTTTCTGTATCTCAGACTAGCTTCAATGTATGACTAGAATGGAACCAAATCTGTCTGGGTTCCTTCTATGTTTTTTGTACATTTTGCTTTTTTGCAAATTGATACCAAACCCTGTTTGCTGTACGAAGAAGCTGCTTTGGTACTAAACTTCTCTTATTTATGTCCAGCCACACATTAGGCTTTATACTCCTGAAGTTACGGTTGCAGTTATGCAGGAACTAAATCGCAGAGGAACACTAAGGAGCGCGCTTGCAGGCCGAGACGAGAAGCAAATTAGTCTCCTCCTTACCTTTGTGACAAGGTACTGTTTTGCCTTAAGTTCTCTCTGACAACTTGAGACATGTCCTCTATGGCCTTTATGGCAGAGGCCATTAAGAAATACATCATGGTTGGAACTCTAGTTGCGGTCTCAATTACATTCTGCTTTCTAAAGTGAAGGTCTGGGATTTCAGCTGAGCACTGAAATAGTTTGTATTAGCATAAAATGATTTTGCTATGAGAGCCATGAAGAGAGATTACCTTGCCCCTTTGACACACATTTTATCCATAGTCCCTTATTTTCTGTTTCCACAATGCAACTCTTGTCTTCATCTACATGAGGCTTTTGCCAGTCCTCCAAGCCACACTGCCCTTGTGAAAATTGAAGCTTACACGCCATATGTAACTCTTTTGACTCGTATCCCTGAGTGCAGTTCTGTGAGTTCTCATGGAGAAAAAATGCGTCTGCATGTCAGCATGATAAAGCTGCTTGTAACTTGGTTTTTACAAAAACGGAAAAATATGTATGTGTTCTAATTTTACAGGCGTGTAGTTGAACCTAGGTTTACTCCAGTGCTGATAACTGTTGCAGATATGATCACTGGTAAGTACAAAAGTTCAACACGAAAAAGATTCTCAGAGTCCAACAGCCAGCTTGAATATAAGATGAAAAGTGTTATGCTTTTAAGAAGCTAAACTTTTATAAGGTTTTGTATAAGTATAAACTCAGTGGCAAGTAAATGACCCAAAAAGAAATTTTGCTAGATAACTTTGACCACAATGAGTACCTAATTTGCATTATATAGGAAGCTTCTCATAATCTTCAAATTTCTTTGGTTCTTCATGTTTCCACACTTGCATAGTGCAAGTGACTTCAGTTTCTCCAATGAGATAAAAATAGCATTTGAGATAGTAAAAACTTCTTTTTCTGTTAGTTTGTACTCGATGTGAGTGTGCATCAATAATTTACATTGTTTTCAGAACACCAGCAAAGTTGTCTTGTTTGCACATAGTGTTGGGTTAGTGCCAAATTCCTTAAATAAACGTTTAAATAGCCAGTACAGTTTTTATGTTTTTAGTAGATATAAGGCTCCTAAATACTCTTTTATTTACAGACATTTATCAGCCTGTGGTTGGACAGTCGGCGCTTGTTGATAAACAGTTCTTGAGGCTTCAGGAAGCCATAGGAAGAGAAATTGACTATCAAGAGGAACTGTTAGAAGTTTTAGGAATGATGGATGCACTATTTGCTACTTTGACTGAAAAAAGAGCTACTTACCTGGAAGAGAACAGAAGTAATGGCCTTACAAAGACTCTGGACCAGGACATAAGTATCTGAATATCATCTGACACAACAAATAGTTACAAAAACTGTGTGGACTGTCTGCCGAAGTTCTTCCTGGGTGCAATTTTGGAAAGGC
>JAPSGF010000003.1:16739140-16753345 GCA_035772895.1 Perdix hodgsoniae
TTCATTTATGAAGCTAGTCAGAGTTAAGTCAAATAACACGTTGCAGATCAAAAAACGAAAATCTTCCAATTGTTTTAATATTTAGAAAAGAAAAAAGAATAAGATGGAGTGTTCCATTGAGATGAGAAAAAATGCTCCGGAGTGAACTTTGGAGAATATCTCCTTGCCTTCCACAGCAGGGTCAGCTTAGGGCCATTTGTCTGAACTGGCAGCCCCTACAGCCCATCAGGCATGGGCACAGCATCCTCTCTGCAAACTTTGTGTCCTTGGTACACTCAGGGTTTTATCCCGACTATTTTATGGGGGTGTGGGTGTGCAGGGGCACAGAACCTGCTTTAATGGCATTGCTTTAATGGCATTGCTGTGAGGCCAAGTTCAGTTGTCTGGGTGACCTAACTGTGGTGGCAGTTAAACACAAACGTGCTGCCAGCTTTGTCACTATTTAAGTTATTTGCTTGAGGAAGTGTGGTCATTTAGGTTTCAGGCTTAGTGGAGGCAATAAAATTACACTCTGAATTATGAAAATTAATTGTGGCTCATAGGAAAGGGAACGGTGTCTATACTTGCTTGATCCTTTTTTCTGTGAACAATTTTCATTTTATTTCATAAATGAGTGGTAATTATTTTTTAGGAGTAAATTTTATAGAATGACCTGAAGCATCCAACCTTGCTGCTTCACAGTTTGCCTTTTGGAAACACTGTTCCGTGTTCTGTTGCATTTTTTGGCATTTTCAATTTCCTCCCCCAGCCTCTTTCTCTGTAAATCTTGTTATTGTTTCTGCTTACTGCTAAACATAGTCCTGCTACACTGCATGTCTGGTGCATGTCCTATTTTTTGTCAAAATTAAAGACAATTGACTATGTATTTTCTTCAGTTGTGTATTTCATCTTTTATTTTTCTGTGGGAAAAAAGAGGAAGAGAGGCGTAAAGTGTCTATTTTCCTCCATGACAAAAGGAAAATACTGGGAACAGCTGAAAAAAATTTATAGGGTTGATGAGACTTGTGAGGGAATATATTTATATTGCTCAGCCAGCTTTCAGCATTAGAGAAAGTCTCTGCAGGAGTTTTTCCTATTAGAAATGGCGTGGGGCAGATAGATGGGGAAGTTGGCAAGCAAAGAGGTGTCACCAGTCCTGCTGCTGTTCAAGAAAATGGGCACGAGGCAGGATGCTGGTAAGCCTGCTTGAAACTGTTGATTCCTGGCATCCACATCATCCTAGTCTCCTGGTGTGTTGTACTGTTTGCAGAGAGGTCCTGACCATGAAGGAGCTTTTCAGGGAAAGGACTGATGACGTGGAGGAGATGGTGACATGCAGAGTGACAGTACAGTGAGTACTGGTAAATTGAAGCTTCATCTGCAGGTGTAGGTGATGGCATTATGCTCTGCCTTTACCATGTGGGGCTGGTGATGGGAGCCTCCTGTAATGGGACAGCTAATAAAGGCACCCTAAAGTCAGTTTAGGAGCTTCACCTTCCACCATCTCTTCTTTCCCTCTGTAGAGTAGATGCCAGCTTGATACCAGACCAGGTGATGCTGGTCAGGTTCAGCCACACTAAGGGCAGAAGATGTGACTGTCTGTGGTGACCCATTTTCTGGGCCCTGTCCAGCTGGCTTTGTCTCAGGTAGATGAAAGGATGTCGGAGGAAATAATTTCAGCTAGAAGGAACTTACACAGATTATCACTGAGTCCAGCTGTTTGACTGATGAAGGTACTATATGGAGGGCAAATGATGATGTGAGGAATGGGGAGGACAAGGAAAAAATGTGATGTTCCAGTTACGTGGTAAGTGGAAAGGGAGCTGCCACCTCAGCCCTGACATCATTCATTGAAATGCTTGCCATGTTAAGCATACACATACGCTTCTGTAGCAGTGGGGTGTTGCCAAACACCTTCTTATAAGCAATCTCATACCTCTAATGGAAAATGAAAAAAATGAAGAGTAATACATAAAAGAATGAAGCCTGGAAAAACTGGAATTTGTCAGATGGTTTTGATGTCTCTCTCTGCTTTTCAAGTCCCAAATCTTCAGTTTTTAGTCTCCTTCCAGGAAGTGAATGAGATTCATAGCCCAGAAAGGGCTTAGTCATTTCTGTCAGAGAGAAATATTTGTTTTTGGTTTATTGTTTTGGACATAGGAAGGGATTCAACTGCAAAGAAGAACAAAGGGATTTATTTAATGTTTAAAACAGGTTGTGTTTGGCTCAGCTCTGTTTAACTCAAACAGAGTGTTTTGGCTGGAGATCTGGGATACAATGCAAAATTGCGTCCTGATAATGCATATTCTTTACAGAATCAATTGCCTTTGGTATCTAACCCTGTATGAATCAGCCAGCAGTGCATCTTTCAAATGTTATTAATTGCTGCTTTTGTGTCTTGATGGAAAATGACGCTTTATAACCATTTCAATATGAATTTATTAAAGAAGTCTTCATTGTTTGCTGTTTTTTTTCCCTTTTCTACCAGTGAATACAGTTCAGTGAATTATTTTACTTGTTTTTCACTACATCTTCATTTTTCTGTTTCTTGATGTGGTGGTTTTTTTATTGCTTTGTTTGTATTGCCATTTTGCCACATTTAGAATCTTCCTTAAGGGAAGTGTAAATGAAAATGAAAAAATGAGGGAAAATGCTGTTTGTTCCCTCACACTGATGAACCAGAAGAAGAGGAGTAAGAGAAAAAGGAAACTGTTCTTAGAAAACATATATACACTATAATAAAAAAGCACCAAAAAAAAAGTTGTTTCAAATTCACTTTTTTTAGTGGAAAATCTAGCTAAAAAAAAAAAAAACTTGCTAAAAACTTGCTACCAATCATCTTTTTTTTTTTTTTTTTTTTTTTCCCTCTCCCTCCCTTTCTTTCCCCGCTTGATATCGTGAGTCATGGAGCAGAGTCACAGCAGAATTTGGATGCAAAGCATCACTGGATGTGATCTGTTCCTATCCTCTGCTCCTGGCTAGAATCAGAGTTAGATCAGGTTGCTTAGAGTCACGTTTTGAGTACCTTGAAAATATGGAGAATCTGTAACCACCCTGGGCAGCCTGTCCTAGTGTTTGGCCATCCTCATGATGAAAAATGTTTTCCTTGTATTGAAGGAAGTAATTTATCTTTGTCCTGAAGACTTTAAAATTTGTGTTTCAGATTTAGGTATCCTGAAGCTATTAATAATCAGTGTAGATCATCAGTGTTCTGCTTGCTTCTGTTCAGGCAAAGTGGGAGTAGTGAGAGGAGAGGAGCACAGCAAGCAACTCTACAGTCTGCAGAGTTGTAGGCAGCAGAGGGATCCAAGTGCTGTTTCCAGCTACGTACAAAGAGGTGAAAACACTGTGTGAGCTGCCATGCTGGTTCTGATGCAACATGTTTTTATGTGAGCCATGAGCAAATTTAAGCTAATTTTACATATATGGATTATTAGGTAGGACAGATAAAAATTAGTGAAGAGAATGTTTGTGGTGAGGTCACAGAAGATGTTATTGTAGATTATAAGACCATAGAGATTAATAGATATTATTTATTTTTTAAACCTAAATTCTTTTGTGACAGACTTTCTCATACTATGTTGTTATTAGGATTTGGCCTCCAGAAGTGTAACTTTAAATACTGAGTTGTCAAAGCATAGAGGAGGCAATTCCTAATGATGGAATTCTTTCTAAGGGCTCCTTTTTTGCCAAGCAGGAAAATCCTACTCTTCTCTTACCCCTTACTATATCTTCTCTGTGTTCTGTTATTGTTTTACTTTTCCTTCCTTCCTTTCTTCTTTCCTTCTTTCCTACCTTCCTTCCTTCCTTCCTTTCATCTGACCATCTGTTCATCCATACTTATTTACAGTATTATAAAATACATTGAAATTCAGTGGCCTGAGACCAAAGTTTTAATCATGTAATGCACTTCAGGGTAAAATTTGCTCTTTTATTTCCATGTTTTCAATCTGAATGTTGGGGTGTGGTCAATATATAAACAGATGCTTAGTGTGGTTAATACCTGTTAAAATATTTGCATGCAATGACTGCTTATATAGAAAAAAGTCTAATCAGAAACATCCAGAGAACCTACTTGGAGGTTAAAAATGGGACTTCATCAGAATTCAAGTGCTTAAGAGCAAGGAGCAATTCCAAAAACCCATACTTTAATGAAAATTTTAACCTGGAAATGTGTAGTATTTGCCTAGGGGCTGCGTATTAGACCACAACATTTCCTGTGCATCTAAACCATAACTTCTTGGTGTATGTGTGCCAGCTGTGGTGATTCATTTTTAGGTGTGTATGTCCTAGATCTTATCTCAAATTCTCAGCCACCATCTCAGCTGGCTAATGCTTGCAACCATTAGACCTGTAGGCCTTGCCCGAGGCTCATCACCCAGCACAGCCCTGTGTGCAGGCCTGTGGTCTTTGCTGGCAGGGGGCAGCTGTAGCAGATGTGGTTTGCTGCCCTGGGACAGGATGCAGAGGGGACGCTATCACTGGCCTTGACTAAGTAGCAGTGCTTAAGGATGAGGCAAGAAACCTTTTCCCCAAAACAGAAAGAAGAGAAAATGTTATTTCTAATGTCAGCTTGACCTGACTTTCTTGAGCTCGTCTGCATAGAAGATAAACAGAAATAGACAAGTTCTTCACTGCTGCTCTTTTGAGGAACCCTTTCACTCTGCTTTTTCTTTCTTCTGGCACATCACTTTGTTTCCCTTCCTGCAAACATAGTCCAATTCATGTTGTGTGTGCTAGACAAAGTGTATTGAAAAGAAGTCAGAGGGTTTGAAAGCCTGGCTAGCACAAAATTACATCAGTGTAAGGAGAAGAGGCTGGATTTGATATACTGAAAATTTCCTTTCTGTATCTTAAAGTGTGGCTACTGCAAAGTGCAACTATCATGTATTTCGGCTCAGTGTTAAAGATTTTCAGTACCTGGGGCCAAATCAGCAACATACTGAGTGTTGTCTTATCCGCAAATATATGAAGATATATCCCTATTTATCAAAGCAGTTCTACAAATGGTTGAGTTGGATTCAGTGAAGTAAAAGGTAGCATGTTCTTGAAAACTTTGAAGTATATATGATACATATGCCATTTCACTTAGAATGTACGTAATGACTATAAGGCCAGCTTTATCCAAAGAGGTTAATGAGCTCCCAGGTCTGAGAGGACATTTGCAAAGACCCAGCTTTGCAGAAGTCAGTTCTCCTGTTAAGATGTCCAGAGAGGAAGTGTCTCAGTTGATACATGCCTGCAGCCTTCAGTTACGTAAAAGGAAGCTGCAGAGGACTAAAGTAGGAGTTTGTGCACATAGTGGATGGGGCAAGAAGCAGCAGGCTTATCCTGAGGCAGTGAGGGAGGTTAGGCATTTCACATCTTCATAATTGTGAGGGTAAATTAGCCCTTGCGTGGTTTGCTTACAGAGGTTATGAAATCCTCCTGTCACCAAGAGACTTTTAGAACACACGAGACAAACGTTTGTCAGAGGTGATCCTGCCTTAGGGCAGGGAATGGACTAGAGACCTTTTGAGAACTCCTCAAGCTTGCTTTTGATGATTATATAAAATAAATGCTCATGATACTTTTAGTGAGTACTTAAACTGAATGGGAATCAGCAATGAGCCACTATATTTGCATGTAACTTCACAGTACCTTTGCTTAGAATAAGAACTTTACCCTGTAGACACTGATTCAGAGAAAATTTGATGGCACACTGATATTACTTTTGTCTGTATTAATTCCACAAGTCAGCATGTGTTTCGGGAACTTCATATTCCCTTGATCAATGAAACGTAGATTTTTGAATAACATATGCTTAACAGTTTGGGTAACAAGGTAGAAAATCTATTGAATTGGGGTGATATCTTTCAGTGGAGTATCATTAGTGGAATCCTAGTAAGTTTCAGTTCTGAGAAGAGTAGATCAACTGCTCTTAAATACTTTACCCTTATGAGAGTACTCTTAGCTTCCTACGAAAACGTCAGTGTAAGGAACAAGCTGGGTACCACTTGAGCTAAGTTTCTTCTATTGCCCTTCAAATGCAAAGGCTTTGTGTTTGAAAATGTGTGTAGACAAATAGACCTTACTTTGCATAAAGGCAAGGGAATGCTTGAGTGATGGAGAATCAGCATCTCAAGATTTAATCCATCTTGTCTGCTGCTTTATTTTAAGTTTCAGCTCTGTTGAACTTGATGATTTTGTGTTAAAAGAGGAAAAATTGGCAGCTCAGGCAGGTGCAAGAATTACTGTGTGTGCTTTACCCATGCCTGCAAGCTTATGGCTCACTGTACTGCTAAGCATGTCTATATGTTAAGCAGACTTCCTTGAAAGATCATGTACTTTAATTTAAAAAATATAAAATACTTAGCTATGCTGCCGGATGTGTTGCTGAGGAAGAACAAAGCAGCTGGAAAATAGCCTCAGCCATCTTCTGTAGTATATATGAGGACATTGCTGAATCCTTTATTATATACAAAGAAAGAGAGAAATACTGAAGTTGTATAATTCAAAATGTTTTCTTTACCTCCTGGACTTAGGTGGTGTTTGTATATCCCACTTTAACTCAGCAGACACAGCTAAGTACCTACCCCTCTTATTTTCAGTAAAAGATGGGTTTGGCCTAAATACTTTCAGAGGTCTGAACCTGAGCTGAGCTATTGCTTCAGAATAAAAGAGTTTCATTTGATGCTTCCTAGCCAACAAAATGATGGTTTGGTAGTGATTATTTTATTTGCTTATTGTGTTTTTCAGAGCCTATGCACAAAGAAACTCTTCTCCATCTTGCAATGAAATTGGGCCTGGTTAAACTTTCTGAGTTCTTAGTGGGCCAGCCTGGAGGGATGTTGGCATTAGCACTACCTAATGAGGATGGAGCAACGCCATTAGACTTGGCTGAGCAAAACGGGCACTCCAAACTAGTTGAAGTCTTTTCAAAGTAAGTATAACAATTTGCTATTTCACAGAGTCACAGAATCACAGGGGTTGGAAGGGACCTTAAGAGATCATCAAATCCAACTCTCTTGCTAAAGCAGGTACCCTACAATAGGAGTCCAGATGTGTCTTGAATATCTCCATGAAAGGAGACTCCACAGGCCTCTCTGGACAACATGCTCCAGCACTCCACCACCCTTACCATAAAGATGTTCTTCCTCATGTGTGTATGGAACTGTGTATTTTCAAGTTTTAGGACATTTCTCTGTGTCATATTACTACGCACCACTGAAGAGCCTGGCCTCATCCTTTTGCCTCCCACTGCCCTTTAGATATTTATAAACATTAATCAGATCCCCCCTCAGTCCTCTTTTCTCCAGGCTGAACAGACCCAGATGACTCATGTGGGAGGTACTCTGTGCCCTAAATCATCTTTGTGGCCCTCTGCTAGACTCCTTCTAGGAGACCCCTGTCTTTTTTGAATGAGGGAGCCCAGAACTGGACACTGTATTCTAAATGTGGCCTCACCAGGCCAGAGTAGAGGGATAGGATCACTTCCCTCGACTTGCTACCCATGCTCTTTATAATGCACCCCGGGATACCACTGGCCTTCTTGGCCACAAGGTCACACTGCTGGCTCGTGGCCAACCTGCTGCCTATCAGGACCCTAGGTCCTTCTCCATGAGCTCATCTCCAACAGGTCATCCTCTAACCTGTACTGATGCATGCAGTTATTCCTCCCCGGGTGTAAGACTTCACTCTTGCTCTTGTTATGCTCCTCATCTCTCACTTCTTAAGAGATGTAGAAAGTACTGTTTTTCTCAAAACTCTTGCCAATTTTGTGTTAGTTTCTGTTGCTTTTTGTCAATTATTTTAAATGGTAAAATTTTATTTACAGTAGAGCAAATTTTTTATGTATACCCTTCCATACATTTGCAAGTGCATTAACACTGTTAGTATCAAAATATACACCTGTGTGATTTTAAATCACTGTCATCATCCAGTTAGGGATTATTAGTTTTTTCCTTTCAAGCTGACTCATAAATGGCATCTAACATTAACGTACAGCTGGAAGACTTTATTCTAGCATTTCATAAAACAAACAGGTAAAGGGAAATTATTAAGTAACACATATTCATGTTCTTGGGCTCTCTACAGAACAGTTGTCCAAAGGTTGTTGTAAAACTGTGGTCTTTCTGTGAGTGATTCCCATAGTGTGTTTAGAGTTATTTCTCTTACCATTGTAAAACAAACAAAATGAGGCAATGTATAGAATTAAAGAATTATAGAATGGTTTGGGTTGGAAGGAACCTTTAAGATTACTTAGTTCCAACTCCCTGTTGTAAGCAGGGACATCTCCCACCACACCAGGTTGCCTCATCCAGCCTGGCCTTGAGTGCTTCCAGGGATGAGGCACCCACAGCCTTGCTGGGCAACTTGTTCCAGTGTCTCACAGTAAAGAATTTCTTCCTAATATCTAGGCTACGCCTTCCCTCTTCCAGTTTAGAGACGTTTCCCTCATCCTGTTGCTATTGGCCCTTGTAAAAGTCCTTCCCCAGCTTTCTTGTAGTCCTTTTCAGGTCTTGGCAGGGCACTATACAGTCCTTCTGGAGCCTTCTCCTCTTTAGGCTGAATAGCCCTAGGTCTCTCAGCCTGTCCTTACAGGGAAGGTGCTCCAGCCCTTTGATAATCTTTGTGGCTCTCCTCTGGACCCGCTCCAGCAGCTCCATGTCCTTCTTGTGTTGGGGGCTCCAGAATGAATGCACATTATATTCCTTCTTCTGAAAAAAGGAAATGTTTGCTGAATTTGAACCTGGCATTTTTGAAGAGTGTATCATGAAATATAAAAAATATAAAAAATATTAAAAAGAAAGAAAAAAAGAAACATTGGTCTTTTGAAATACCTAGCTCTGTGATATTGTCACAGCTTGTATATGGAGCCAGCTAAGTCAAACAGGAGTCTTTCGAAAGGGAAACAGTCATTCCTTTATGTTGTCTGGGCTTTGAAAGTACAACTAAATAATAAAGTTTAAGTTACAAGTAAAGTTTAAGTAATGCAAAGCCCTGAGGGGTTTACTGGTAGAGCTCTAACTTTTGAATAACTAGTATGTAGTTGATGACAGGAGGGAGCCCTGGAGGCTGTGTGAGCTGTTTCCAGCCTGCTCTGCATGACATGACAGAGGACCATCAGGTACCTCTCTCAGTGTTGTTGCAGCTGACTACTGACATGCTGCTTACACGTAAAGGCATACCTTGAATTGTGTACAGAGACATGAATTTTACAAAACCCTGGGGAGACTTTGTTACCTCTGTGTGTCTTGAGATGGAATTAGTGAGGGAGAGTTGACGGCAAGTGCACCGGTGCAGCAATGACTGCTTTTGCCATAGGGTTGCTTGGCTGACAAATGACTAAAGGACAAGTGCTTTCAGGCAAGTTCCATCTGCCCTGCATGGACCTACAGAGCTGCGTGGTGTGCGTGTCTCACAGCGCCAAATGTTCAGTGCCAGAAACCCTTCTCCCTGTTGATATTCTCTGCAAATACAGGGAAATAGGCCAGAATAAGGCTATATATATATATATATATATTTTTTTTTAAACTTTTCTTTTTATTATTGTGGATCTTTCAGCCCCAGTTCCATACAGCATAGAGTTAATATTAGAGTTACGCATACATACACTTCAACTTGTCTGAAAACAACCAAAACACTTAACACACTGGTGCAGTACATCTTGATAGGAATTGTTTGTAACATCCGAACAATGCTGTATTCCCTTGAGACACTTTCTGTTTTTTGTCAGCGGTGGGATAATAAAACCTAGCTGCCAGTCATGTACTACTGCTATATATGGCAATGGTAACAGGAAGAGGTGCTATTACTAACTTACAGAAATGAGGAGAGGTAAGTATTGTCACTGCTTACTCTTAACAACTTCTTTTACTGGTGACTAACCAGCTCTTCTAGGGCAGTCACTGTTTTTTTCCACACTGAGTTGCATTTTAGTTCTGAGAGGAGTTGTTGTTGGGTATTTGTTTGCCCAGCTGTGTTTTGAGTGGATATGTCAAATTTTCTGCCCTGGACATGCTGGGATGCCTGCTGGCTGTGCTGTGGGAGGGATGGCCTGCTTGTGTGCTCACCCTACCTCCATGTAGAGCATCTACTCTGGCTCAGCAAGCATTTTGTCCCAGTTTCCAGGGCAGCTGCTCGCCTGATGTTGCCAGAGTGGAGATCGGCGAGGGGGCTTGCATGCGCTTTGTGCGCTCATCAGCAGCTCTGACACTGACGCTGGACCACACGGCCAAGCACTTACTGGAGTCAGATGTGAGGCTCTTCAGGAAGTACTTCTGGAACAGGCTGCTGCTCCATGAGGTAGGAACCAGTCTGGCCCAGGGCTGCCACAGGCTGTTAGCAGTCATTTCTTGCTGTTCTCCATGAACAGCTTCTTAGTATGATCTTCTTTAACTCCTGGTAGTGTAATGAAGGATTACTGTAGTAGGCTTCTATTCAAGTAAATACAGCTCTTTGTGTGTATGGAGCTGGAGAACGAGAAATGTGGAGACCTTTATCAAAGCCTCCTTTACACCCCAAGTTGTTTCTTGTTCATTATAGACTTTCTGGTGAATATCTTCCCCTGAAATCTCTTTGATTACATTGCCATTCTATTTGTCTTGATACTTTGAAATATTTAATTTAGTTCCATTCTTCTTTGTGCTGGTGTAACGCTTGGGAGCTTTTATCAGATACCAACCCCAGTGTATTATATGCAGCAAGAAAATACAGACTATGTACTTTTGCTGTAGAGGAGTTTAGTTACGATGCTGAGTCTTATTTTGTTATAAACATGAGTTCTTAACTAGGAGCGCAGTACATTTTTGGATCAAGACTTGAAAGACTGCGTAAAATGTAATCTTGTGTATATCTTCTGCATAATCTTGTATATGTACTGCCAGGAGTTTGATTTGTTCCAGTACACTTCAAAATAGAGAGAGAATTTATTGCTCTACTGGATCTTTCAACTTCCTTATAGCAGACTGTAAATGTCTATCTAGTTTGTTTTGTCTCATGACTGCATGAATAACATTGTTATTTTCGGTTTGGCTAAAAGACATGGACTAAACAGAGGAAACTTGTGCCAGTTAGTGTTGTGGAGCACTAGGTTTTCACACCAGAAAACCCCAGTCTAGCTCATTTATGCTTTTCAGCCCCTGGTTGCAGGTACCTGTTGTCCCCTTGAGAGTTTGTTATGTGTCTAAAAGAGCAATGAAAAACTTAAAACAAAGAAGTGTCATGGTTGACATGGCTGATGGTAAGCTTGAGTTACCGACGCAGGAGATTTGCCTTCACTGGAAACCTTCATGGGCTCTGCAATTCAAAAAAGTTTAAACACTGAAGTTTTGTGACTCTGCTGGGCTATATGGAGGAGGAGGTTCTGAAGATAAGGAAGACTGTAACATTGCTCAAATGGTGAGCAAACTCCCCTAGGATGAACCTGCGGAGGTAGCAGCATCTGTCAGTGAGGCTGCAGGGAGCACTCAAGGGCTAGAGGAGGTTGAAGGGAGGAAGCAATGGGAAGGTGGGCCCTGCGGGGTTTGTCTTGCCCCTCCATCACAGCTGTACTTCACCAGTGGAAGGGATCACTTTGCTGGAAGAAGATGTCAGGGTTGGGGGAAAAAAAAAAAAAGGAAAAAGAAAAAAGGAAAAAAGAGGACAAACCAGGATGATCATCCTAAATGAATAGGATAATTTAAATTTGAAAAATAATTTTGTTGTCTGGTTTAATGATTTCCTGAAGGAAAGCTAACTTCAATAGCTTATTTCTTCCTGGTAGCTGCAGGAGTAGGAAAGAGTCCTGCAAACCATCAGACCTATGGGAGCAGAGAAAAATGTGACTGAACTCACCAAGAGGGAGATGTAGGATTTGTCGCCACATGTTTCTGGGTGCAAGATTCAGCAATGTCATCCCTGACTTCCTGTGTTGTGGTCTAATTACCATGCTGTTCTCTGTTTGCTGCTCTGTCAGGTGACAGATTCAGTTCTTAGTGTTCAGCTCTAAGACAGTTCAGTCTTAGCTGTAAAAGGGAGAGACTAAAAGTAATAAAACAGAGATGAACTAACTATAAGAAAGTAGGCACACTCTGCTCCACCTCCATTTCTTACACTCATTAAATGTAATTGCTAAAATCAGGGACTGGACCTGAACCCTTCTTGCCCATGGAGTGATGTCTGCTGTATGTGCCTGACAGAGGTGTCAGCCCAGCAGGGAACAGCTCCTGCACTGAAACTGGTTGTGCTGGGCCTGTATGTTTCCTACCAGTAAAAATCACTCACTCTGTAGGGGTATCTGGCTTCTGGGCCACTCTGTAGTGCTTTGCTGCCTTTCTCATGGAGAAGGATATTATGAAGACTGAAATACCAATGTTATATCTGGTGTTTTGGATCCCTCTTATACTGTAAGCAGAGGATAATTTTCCTCTTCCTCTTGAGAGAGGGAAACTGCTAACGTGTCCTGCGGAATCTCTTGTCAGTCATTGTAGTATTACTTACACTATATTTATATATCTGATTTTGTTTCTGAGTTTTAACATAAATGTTGAGGGCATTAAATAAAATTATTATCATCTTCATTTTTTTTAATAGAGTATCAATTCAAACCAACTTGAGCCAGTGGAAGAAATGCGCTGCAAAGCAACGAGCTCTGTCGAAGGTACAGTTTCTTATTCCATAATGTTAAACTCCCTAAAAGCTCTGGAAAGTTCGCACAAAATCATATACTATCTATTCAGGAAGATCACATTTCATATGACATTAGAGACCTGTAAGTAGGTGACAGTGGAACACACAAATTAGGCACTATGAGAGATGTGCAAATCTTTACACTCCCTACAAAGCATCGATTTTCCAGTATTGAGCAGAAATTGTTCTTTAAAAAAATGCTAGGAAATATGTAATGAATGGAAAGGTCTGAACAAATTTGTTGCAAGAGCCAGAAAAATGTCAGTAGATTCCAGGAGAGGGCAGTGTTTAACTAAATCAACACGGCAGCCTGTGAACTTCAGTGTGTATCTAGTTTATAAGGCCAGCGTTAAAAAAAAGCAGTTTTTTGTGTGATTAGTTTTGGGATTGAGTCCAGACTTCTGAATGTGGCAAAATTTCAATCTATTTAATTTAGACACTGAAATAAGCGTTAGCATTTTGCCTCCATAAAGATTGCAGAACTGTATTTTCCAATTAGAATGCTGTTTCATTGCTGGGATGCATCCTTGTGTACCTTAAAGCAAGGATCATTTACAGCTGAAAAGGAAGTACAACAAAAATACATTCTTAAGCATCAGAAGTATGACAGCTGGAATATTTATGTATGATTGTTAGGAATTAGCTCAAAGTTTATGTGTCTGGCACTATAGATTGGGATGTAGTGGCTTGCTCCAGTACCAAGCTCCGTGAGAAGCTGTGTTCTGGCTGAGTGGTTGTGCTGCATGCAGTCCTGTTGAAAGCAGAATGATACAAGTACCTGTATGAGCCCTTGTCAGGATTAGGACCAGGCTGGACAGTATGGACTTCATACGTAGGAAGGAAATACTAAGTGTAGCACTAGCTTGGGCAGTACAACTTTTAGGTGATGATTACTTCGATGTTTTCACCAAAGATGAAGGGGGTTCTAGTTCATAGAATTGTTTGAGTTAGAGGGGACCTTTAAATATCATGTGTTCTAACTCCCCTGCAGTGAACAGGGGCATCGCTTCTACAGCTAGATCAGGTTGCTCAGAGCCCTTCCTGAGTGTTGCCAGGGACAAGACATCCACCACCTCTGTGGGCAACCTGTTGTAGTTCCTGGTTGTGAGGATCCTCATGCACTCTTCATGCTATATCAGGATCCATGAAGATGGTGGGAAACCTATCTATTCATGTTTTTGATGGAAGCTATATAGTTCTGTGTCTTTATGGCCATGGCTGGTTGGCTTTTTTTTGTCTGGAAAAAAAATAATCTCATTTTAGGCAAGAAAAGTATGCCACATTTGGATAGTAAACAATAAACCACACAAACTAGTATGAAAATGGTTTGGAAGTGTCAAAAAACAGTAACAAGTCAATCAGACTTGCACCTTTTGCTCTCTACATTATCTACATGTACTCTATAGTAGTCCTTAGCTATTGTTAACTGTTAGCTGTTAGGCAGCAAAGTTTTCTGAATTTCCTGTTTCCTATTCTCTTTTTTTACCATCTTTATATCAACCAGTCATTCATATTTCTTTCTTTCTTCCTTTCTTTCTTTCTTTCTTTCTTTCTTCCTTTCTTTCTTTCTTCCTT
>JAPSGF010000003.1:16753445-16884433 GCA_035772895.1 Perdix hodgsoniae
ACCAAATCCAGGTATTGCAAATTCATTAATGGTTGTTACTGGTGACAGTCTGGTTTATGCTCTCCAGCTCTCCACTGGCAAGCGTTCAAGTAACCCAAATAGATTTTTTCCTGTATATGATTAATATTGCTGACTCTACAAGCAGAAATGATAAGAAACAATTAATGGAATACTTCTTATATACTTTGCTTATGTTCTCAGTTGCACTCAGTGAGCTCCTTTGCAGAGTGGCTGCTAAGCTTGTGACACTATTTGATGCATTAGTGTCATGAGAAGGTAGCCCTCAGATTTCAAAACTGCTGCTGTTCCAGGTGGCTCTGTTGTAGTACTGTTGCAATAGCTAATCATTTCAGGATGGGCCTGAAGTCAAGACCAACAAGCCTTCAAAATACAATGCTATCAGAAGCCTTTAGCTTCCATCCTGTAGAGACTACTAAAAGTGTACTGCTTGTTTTGTAATGCAAATCAAATTAAAGCAGGGCATCAGCAGTGAATCTCCCAGAGCAAGTTCATTAAATTAAAATACATGAGTGATAGATACATTATCCATTAGGATGAAGAACAAAATGTGAAGTAGATGGTGTTTTGGTTAATCCAAGTCCACTTTGTGCTTTTTCTTTGTTTCTTGATCTTGGAATTTGACTGAATGCTGTTATTTGGAGGCCTAAGCCATTTTCTGCTGAATGACTATAGCTACAGAGGAAACAATTTATTCTGAGAGTTATTATTGTTCAGATAACAATAATAGCAATAATAAGAATAATGGCATGTCACTGCTGTAAAAAAATAAGTATCTGAAAAAACCTGGATGTTAATTTTCTGGAAGTGAGCTTTAAAAATGCAACTTTTTTCCTCTTCTCCAATGAAGCCTTTAAAGTGAGTCTCTGATCACAGTTAGAAAAGAAATAGTCTATTCTTCCTCACAGAAAGATGATACCTGGGATGCTTTGTTTGATGACAGCAGTGATTTTGTGGTCTGTGATGACACTGTATTAAAGAAAGTTGATTTGTTGACTTATTGCTAGACCGTACATCAGTTTGGGTGCTAACACTTATTGCCACCACCCTTTATGCCGTGATGTGACATTTAGGAATTTTTATTTTTCCCACTTCTGTTTTTTCAGCACAACTCAGAGAAGAAAAGAATTATTACGAGGAGCTAACAAATAAGGATTTAAAACAGAGAGACGAAATTACCTATATGAGGGGGCATCAACAGCCTGACACAGTCAGCTGCCTGACACAGTCAGAAGCAGCACTGCTTCATGCTGCTGGTGGTGCATGGAGCCAAAAGCATAGCATTCCATAAGGTGATCCCCTAAGCCACTGCACGTCGGCTACTGAGTCATAGTTTGTTTAATGATTTCCTGGAGATAGAGAATTGAGAGGGATTTGTGTAGCTGAGAACAGACTTGAACCTCAATTCAAAAGATTGAGTATAAAAAGATAAGTTTACCAGCATAGTTTTAGCTGTTATTGCTAAAAATACACTTATTAAATGATACTCTTCCTGGTTGCCTGGGTGATGCTGGTATTCATATTTTCATTCCTTTAGCCAGATTATTCCTTTTTGCTGTGTTACAATAGTGCTGGAGTCTGTGTTTGGGCAAAACTTGCTAAATGTGATCCTGGTTTTGTGTATGTGTGTTTCTGAGAAGAAGCTGTAAAAGAGAGAATGACAGAAACGAAGTTATTCTTCCCTTTCTTCATGTGCGTTAAAACGTGAAACCTTGTTTTGGAAAACACAAAAAACCTCTTCTGGAAAAGAAGCAGAGTTTAAGTGTTGTTCAGAGCTGTTACAAGGCATAGCACAAGAACCAATGTTTTTTTGAAAACTTTGGGGGTTAATCAGCATCTGACTGACAAGTCACAGTGTTATCCTAGCCTGTCTCTTTGTTTTGAATAGCTTGTTCATAACTGGCCCATGACAGTAACATAGCACTTGTTGTGCTCCTAGCCTGGCCGCTGCCCACGGGAATGCTGCTTTGGGGGGGATGCATGGGCTGCACTAGTCCATTGTTCTGGCTTGCCTGCATGTTTGTTTGCTTCTTGTTGTCCCTCTCATGTTTGAAAAAGGAGAAAGAACAGCAGCAGAAACCGAAGCAAACCCAAACTGAATTTCCTTGCTCTTAAAGGCAAGAATCTTTACTTTTACAGGTCCTGTGAGCTTGGCATCTGATGACTTGTCCCAGGATGATGTGAAGGTACAGATTTCTCCTTATACAAATAGCTAAGCTCTCTTTAGGTTCAGGAACAGCAACCTCTGCTTGCCTGAGCACCTCCCAGAGCTAGTAAGTAAATGACTGCTATCTGCCAGGTAACATTTCCTGTCCATTCCTATTCTGTGGGAATAGCTGCATGTGTAAATGGTTGTCATTTGAAGGATTCTGTTCTGTGGTTGTGGGCCAGAAAGCTGGGCCAGAGAAGTGTGCTCAACTTTTGGACTAGAAATTTCATGTTTATGGTCATTCCTAGTGCCTTATAGCTCTTCTGCTAGTCTGTAGGGACAAAACCTGTCTCTTGTGAGCATGTACTTCATCCCGGAGGTGGAGTGGTTTACTGCACCTAGAGCAAGTCACCTATGGTAATGTAATCCGTAACAGGGAAAAAATGTTTGCTGTAGGCAAGATGGCAGTTCCCATTACCTTTTAGATGGAGCCATCTAAGAGCTTTTGGGAAGGAACTGAATTTTTGAGAAATATCATTCTTGTTAATCAACAGTATTTGAATCTTTTATTCTGCTTTTTATTTATATGTATCTCTTTGTAAAACCAGAAAATCAGTCTCAGCATTATTTGTTTTGTTTGTTTGCTTTTATTTTGTTCTTCTTAGCACCTTTTAAAATAGGAGATTGATTATTAGCACAATGAAAATAAATTAGAATAACAAACAAAATCTGACAAAATGTGGTAGAGATACTATCTCTTCATGCTCAGTGACTATTGTTTTTTTTCGATTTGAGTTTTAGTAATGTTGGACTGCCACTCTTGTTGCATAATGATTTTGAGTATGTAGTTATTTTTTTGAGTGCCAGCTTAAAGCAGTTTGACCATTTTTTGGGGATTCATGTATTATTAGTATTATCTTATGTCATCTCAAAATGGTATCTCTGCATTTTGCATGCATTTTGGAGATAATGCTGATAACTTATGTTGAGGCAGACTGTGGCAACTCAGAAGTGTTACTAGGAACTAAAAGGTTCTGGCATTTTATTGACTGTCTCTTATTTTGAGCTAGCAGAAAGGCTGTAGTTAACTCTACAGAGGGTGAACTACCCTATGATATCTCTGTAGGCACAAGCAACTCAGGCACTGAAGATGGAGCTGTCTCAGGGATAGCTTTTTCCTCCAGACTGCTGTAGTGGCTGCTCTCGGTACAGCTATATTTTGTAGAGGAAGAATAGTCCGAAATCTGGAGTTTGTGTGGAAAGTAGTTTGGTCTCTTCTTTGATGATATGTTTGATCCCATTAGGTCATCACTATAGTTCATTTCCATACTAGTCTGGGAGCATCATGCTGTATCTGTTGCCTTTTTAAAAATGGCTAAAATTAAATAACTGTTGCTTAACTGTGCTTGAACTGAATTCTGAAAGCCTGAAGCACGTCCTACAACTAAGCACAAATGTAACTATTCATCTTCAAAGATTTAGCTGATGTTTTCTCTTTCTAGCCTTTCCATGGCGCTGTGGTTCCTTCTAAAGAAATTGAAGATAATGTCCTGTTAGACATAGGTAAGAAATAATTAACCATTTTGAATTCCAGAGAGCTATGGATGTGTGCTATGATGCTGAACACACGCAGGGTGGTGTTTTTAAGAAGGCAGAATGTCACTGACATTGCAACATAACTTGGCAGAAGACCAAATGAATTCTATCTCTGTGTGCTTCTAGTGTACGTATGTAGCATATCCAAGAGTATCATGGTAGCCTTCAGTATTTCAGCAGTGTATTAACTGTTGTATGAATTACACCCTTGAAAACTATTTCTAATAGAATCGTAGAATCATTAAGGTAGGGAAAGACCTCTGAGATCTAGTCCAACAGTCAGCCCATCACCAACATGCCCACTAACCATGTGCCTCAGTGCCACATCTCCTCAGCTCTTGAGTGCCTCCAGGAATGTTGACTCCACTACCTCCCTGGGCAGCCTGTGCCAGTGCCTCACTACTTATTAAGAGAAATTTTTCCTGATGTTCAACCCAAACCTCCTCTAGTGCAATTCTTTATCTATGGCTAGTTACCTGGGAGGAGAGTCTGACCTCCACCTCAGTATAACCTCCAATAGAGCCAACATATGTGACTGTATATTAAATGGAGCATGTAGAAATGTGTAGACAACGCAAAGTGCATTGTAGAGCCAGAACGGCTCTATTATACTGAGACTGTGTGTTTAGGAAATGAAACTCACAATGGAAACTTGAGTTTGTCAAAAGCTCCAATGATGAAGTGCATACAGGCAAGGCAGAGCAGGGAGGAAAAAGATGAGTAGCTGAGCTCTGCCTGTGGGGCTGCTGTGCCGA
Source organism: Perdix hodgsoniae (assembly GCA_035772895.1). Taxonomy (NCBI): domain Eukaryota; kingdom Metazoa; phylum Chordata; class Aves; order Galliformes; family Phasianidae; genus Perdix; species Perdix hodgsoniae. Next base: position 16,757,964 of record JAPSGF010000003.1, read on the forward strand.
GCAGGGGCTTGCCTGTGACCCTGTGCTGAGCCCAGATGGTGGCATTTCAGATTACCCACCTGCAGGCTCCAGTGGCTACAAAACAAAGGGTTGCTGTGTGTTCATGTGCTTGGAGAAATTATATGCTAGAAATGAGCTGGCATCAACTAAGAGGCATGTAAAGGTAAGAACATAGGTTACATTAACGATCTCTCATTAAAATCATCGTCTAGCTCTCATATTTTCTCATCATTGTTAGGTCAAACACCTGTACTCCATCATGCTGGTCTATTCTCCTATTGAAGGAATATGGGAGCTGCATAAGGGTATTGAGTGTAGCAGTGAAAATGTTTATCCTGCATGGTTATCCTGCCTTCAGTGCTTTTGTGCATAGCACAGAGTAGCAGTCCTTGTCTTGCACAAAAACACAGTGCATATGCTTAAGATGGTAGTGCCCATATGATCAAATAGTTTTCATCAAAGAAGACCAAAGTGTTGGACTGCATCTCGGCATAGGAGGGAGTGGAGCCACTGGGGAGTGATTATGGTTTACTAATCTGAAGCCACATCTGCTCCGGTCTCAACTCTAGTTATGCTATCTGAAGAGGGCAGAAGGTAACTGAAAAGCTGGCAGAGCAGAAATTCTCCACCCTAAAATCTTAGCTGATAGATCTCTTTCTTACCCTTAAATGCCTTTTCCTTCTAAGGCATCATTTGCACAGGGTGGGATGTGACAGGTAGAACAGGAGCCAGGCCCTCTGGCATCAGACCAGCTCTCACTTTCCTCTTTGTTGCTTGAATGGGAACTGCAGGCAAATCCTCGGTCCTCTGCAGAAAGCAAGCAAGAGCCTTTGGCTATGGTTCATACAGCTAATGAGGAGTGGAGAAATGTTGATTCTCAAAGGATCTTTTGGTTGAAAAAAATAGCATGTGCACACAACGTGGATCAAGATTTATGTGCTTAAAATTTGATATATTACTTATGTATCTTATGTACATGTAAAATTCAATTATAAATATGTAGGTGAATGTATTTATACATATCTCTACATATGGATGTGTACATGTAGATCTTTTGTCCTCAGCATAGGCTCAGTTTATATTAAACTCAGAAGGGTTACCTATTGTACCTCCAATCTGAAAATGAACCTATCTTCTGTTTTTTGTTTTTTTTTTTTTTTAATTTTAATTTTAGTATACTTGAGAGGTTGACTTGTGTGTGGTAAGCCTTCAGAGAAGTCTGTTCTCCTTGTTATAGAAGTAAACTGGCATAAATGAAAATGTGCTCATCTCACATGAGGGCTGGAGCATGGCCTCATTGCTGGCTATGCCTTGTGCTTTCCTCACCTATCTTCTAACAGACTGAAATGCTTACAGTATAGACATCTGATGATGTTTTGCTATTGACATCAGCAGAGCCTGGAGGGCTTGCAGTCAGCATTGTGTGTAAGAGCTGATGAGTTTGGAGTGCAAATTGGAGAGTAAACGGGCTGCCGAGAGTGCACTAAAAGGTGGAGGTAGAGAGTGGCAGAGAAGTGTGGAAGTAGAGTTTGATGACAACCAAAAATGTATAAGTTGGCTAATGCTGTTTTTATTGGTTTGTTTGAATATAAAAACCAGTATAATCCTTTAACCTGACTCTCATAACCATATTGCTAAATTTTATAGTTTTATTACTCTGGATTGTTTTAAACTACTATTTAAAAACTTGTTTGCTTGGCATTGTTGTTAAATGGCAGTATGTTTGTCAGGAAGGGCACACAGTGGGGAATAAGCAATGAAATGGAAGTGGTTGTCAGTGGGGGAGAGGAAGAGGGAAAACAGCTAAGGGGGCTGAGTAAAGAAGAATGAATAGAAACAAGCAGACTCTGGAATCTTACTGGGAAGTTGGATGTGTAAATCAAAGAGGACTTCTAAAAGCAAGAACACCAACACTCTTTGAATGAATGTGAGTTTGTCTGCTGCTTCTCATTGCTTTTCCCATATGGTTTGAGAAGCACTTCCTAAAGATCCAGGAAGGGTTATCTGATTCCTGCTGCCTATTTTCTTCCCCATCTTTCCCTTTCAAACATAACTGCTGTGGCCCTTTCCCAACACCCAACAAACTTTTGGGGGTATATTTCAGGGGTGCTTGCAGAAGTTGGTACTGATAGGGTGCTAGCTTGTTCATTGTCTTCATCTTTGGTTTGGGACTTGGCTGCCTCAGGCAGTGTTCAAGTTTCAGAGTTCAATTTTGATAATAGCTCCCCTTTGCCTTTGCTGCACAAGAGGCTTCAGCCATCCAGGGTAGAAAGTATACTCTGTGGTTCTGCATTGGGGGGTGCTTGGGAGGAAGGGCACGTGTGGGAAGTGACATAATGTTTCAGGTGGGGGAATGGGACCAAACTGTGGGGCACAAGAGGATGCTAGAGCAGGGCGAACGGAGGATTACGCAAAGACTATTGAATTCAGTGCTTGTGTCACACCTGCCAAATCTTCTTTCCTCTTTCTCTCTACTGGAAGTTGTTAGAGATCTGTTTTGTGTTTAGAAGGAAAAAAAACAAAAAAAAAACCAAAAAAAAACAACAACTTTTTCTTCAGTGAAAGAAGGCACACTGGAAAGATTGAGAAGAGAAACAATATCCAGTTGGGGAGAGTGAATGAAATAAACAAAAAGGGAAGCAAGAAAAATAGAAGTTTTTTTCTCTTTCAATGTTAAGCATATGTGTTACTGCCAACCATTGTCATCTTCAAGAGTAAGCAGCTCTGTTCATTTTGGAATAGACTCTAGGAGGTGGCAGCTGAATGCTGTTACTGTTGGGCATGTGATGATGTTAGCAGGGCAAGTGTTTTTAAACAGTTATAATTCCTTCCTGTTCCTTCCTGTTTTTCATAACCAGTTTGGAAAGAGGATGTTCATAAGGCCATTTACAAAGCTGCAAAGATTTCTTTTTTCCAGCAAGAAAAATCTGAGCTCCTAGTTTTTCTTCCAAGAAAATATAACTTCAGAAAGGCAGGAAAATTTTTCAAAATATTTTTCCTGCTTTCGCAGTTACAGTGCCAGTGACCTAGTGTTGTCTCTCTAATTTATTCTGTTTGCTCTGCTAGCAGTGAAAAAGTTTTGCAAGCAAGCCAGGTTTTTCACTTTGAGAGATAAAAATACCGTTTCCAAAGTTTTGGCAGTTCTATGTATGTGGCCAGGCAGCTTCGAAACATTTTTAGTAGAATCTGTCCTTTGATTTTCATGGTTCCTCAGAAATCCCAGTTTAACCACAGATCGGTTTAAGGAACAGAACATAACGAACTTCTTCTCTGTGGAAGCCAGTAGGACTGCACTGTAATCTGCAGAGAGTCTGGTTTTAATGTTGGCTTTTTTGTTCTTTTTTAAATTAGATTTCCTTACCATGATTTGTAAGACTTAAAAGTTTTTTTTTCTTAAATACAAAGAAAGCGTAGCCTTTCTGTCTGGAGTCCTGCTTTTACACAGCTTTTATTAGGTCTGTAAAATGGTTAGTTCTTCTACTGACTCAGGTTAGATATTTCAATTCTGTTTTTGTTTTTTATTTATGTGCTTGTTTGATTCTCTATCTTTTCATCGTTTGCTTTTAGGTTTTAGCATGAGTTGAGGACAATGCAATACAAAACTGATCGGAGATGTGCTGAGAAAGTTCAGGAGTTTTGGTTTTCAGTAGAAGAAGATTCTTTATGTGTAAAACTCATTCTTACTGGAAAAGTAGTTGGTTTGAAAACTGTGAAGAAAAGTGCTATCTGAAGAAAACTGCAGAGTCACTACTGCATCTGTCTTATAATGACTTTGTGGGGCTTTTTTCACTGTACAAAACCTTTGCGTAGTTTCTTGCATCTTGTGGAAGAGAGGCTAACTAGGGGCTGGTCTGTCAGTACTCTTTCAGAAACAACTTTTCAACAACACATGGTTGGTTCTTGTTTATTTCAGTAGATAAAGCATTTTCCTGCTTGTTTGAATATGAGTATTGAAGATAGCTGAATAGTTGAGACTTCAGAAGTTGTAGGAAATAAAGTCTTCCTGGGATGTGAGTCTGAACTAAGCTTAATTAACAAGCTGTGGAGAAATCTGGAAGAAGCAGCATTAAACATTAAAACAAGCTTGTGCTTGTTTCTTGGAGTTTCCTCCACTCTTGACTTTCTGAGACATTGTAATTCAAGTTAACCTCAGAAGGAAGACAGAAAGAAAAATGAACAAACTACAAACATGTGCTGTCTGGCTTCCCAGAACTCATCCTCCTCTGCCTGAAATCAAAAACAAATTTGCTCAACAAAATAATCCTTCAAAAAGGGTTTTTTGTTGGTTTTTTTTTTTTTCCCCTGATGTTTAATGAATCTCTTTTGCCTGTCTTCTTCCCAGTCTCATTTCATGCTGACACAAATAAACAATGTGGGATATATCTAATTCAAATCTTCAAATTTGGAATGTATTCCAGAAATGCATTTTGAAGAGAACAGTTGTAGTCTTGAAAATGCACATATGAACACACTTCCAACTTTTTTAATCCTTGAGAATCATCTCTTGTATTGAAATCTTTCCTGAAACATGGAAAACTGAATTTGAACGGAACGAGTCTTTGCTGACCTTTTTGGCAGCACAGCCTGCCAGCATAATTGTAGACTCAACAACCAAGTCACTGGCGAAACTTCATTATGAGCAAGGTCCAATTCAAACTTTGGTATGCTTTCATGTATGGCCACATGCATTCTCTGTGTTACCTGGTCTTGTGCAGAACTCCGTGCAGCAGAAACTACAGGAGATTTCTGTTGACTCTAGCCCTTAGTTCTCAAATTTTTGCAAATAAACTCAGGGGATCTTTTAATCATGGTATGAGACAAACAGCAATGAGCTTTTTCTCCACATCTGACTGTACATCCTAGCTACCCTTTTGATGTGAGTAGATACTGGACAAGGAGAGCATTCAGAGTATCTGTTTATGTGCTTTCTTGGAACTGATTAGTGATTGTTTCAGGAGTCGGGGCATACTGACCGCTGTCGCATGAAAGTATATTAATGAGCTTGTTACCCTTCACTGAAATTGTTATCCTAAGCCACATCAGGTGAATGGTACTGGTTTAAAAAAAAATGGAGAAAACATCTCTGGTGAGTCATGAGCTAGACTTCAGAAAACTCTGATTCTGAGAGCACTGTAAACCATAGCAGCAGTACAGTAAATTGGCTGACATGTAACATTTTGGACAAAGGCGGTGTACTTGTCCAGTGATTCTTTGGAACCGGACTCAGAGTTGGGTAGAGGTGGTGCTTTGCCTTAGCTGGGTAGAGTGAGCACTTCTTCATCCCAGTCTCTTGGGTGTTTTCCACAGATTTTGCAGTGTAATTTCTGCAAACCTGGTTCTTCTAAATTTTTAAAGGTTATTTGCTTCTTTAATTTAGCCAAGAAGCAACATTTAACTATCTCCACTTAGGAACCATTGTTTTTCAAAGAAAAGATAAGTACTGCTAATAGGTCTTTGTAGAGCGTGCAGTTTTCAGTGAATATCAAAAGCATGGGGTTTTTAACAGGAAAATGTTGTTCTTGTCATGATTGTTCTAATTGCAGCTGTCATCCTACTGTCAGAGAAAAAAATTATAGAACAATCATAGAAATTTATTTCATAGTTCACATTTTAATTAAAAATGTAACTTCAGTGTACAGTAAGATATAAGTTTAGATGGCATGTTCTCCTCTCCATCTGGATGGTTAACAACTCTGTGCTTCTGTGTGCACTGTCTGGGGTTAGTAAAATTATTCGTCCATGTGGAAGTAAATGCAATGGAGCATTAAAATGCTTTGACTGGCAACCTAGCTTGAAGCAGTCCTAAATGCAGTGCATGCAAACTGGCTCTGCTTCTTCAGTAGCCTGCCATGACTTGAGTCCTTCAGTGAACTTATGTATCTATGTACAACGGCATTTTTAGAGGCAAGCTGACAGTTCTGCTCTAACCAAGCAAGGACTGTGTAAACCTAGTGTCTTGGTTTATACTGGTGTCCAAGAAATTGCCCTATGAAAGAAATAAGACAGTGAAAAATCAATCCCAAACTTACAGTTCCAAATATGTGTTTTCCATTGATGCTTCTGATATCAGTATACATAGCACTGGTAGGAGATGCTCATTGCAGGAAAAAGGGTCTCTGTATTGGGCAGGTTTTGTCATTAGGTGCTTGAATAGAAAAGTGGAGAATGCTTGAAAAAGATGAGAGTGGTAGATGAGGGGACTGAGAGTCCAGGATCACTTAATGTTATAACAGCTTTGACAAGTGTCTTCACCCAGGGGTATGCTTTTCTGTAAACCGGTGACGAGAGGAAGAGACTCTGAGATGTTAAATGCTAATACTTTTTCATTCTTTTGAAGCCACTACCCTTGCAGCATCAAATGTTTGCAGGGAGATGTATGTGGTGCAGGAAAGTCTCCATTCCCCATTCCTCTCCTGTGGTCTTCCTTGCTCCTTTCTACTCACAAGTGAGATGGGATAGGGAGCTTGCACATCATGCTAATGAGAGAGATGGGATCCATCAAATACTATCAAACTTTGGGCAGTGATGGTAGCCACTGAATGCCTGCCTGTACCGTTTGGAATCCACTGCTGAGAAGTACGTATTTCAAGCTGCGGTACTGCCTGTAATCAGCCTCCACAGATCTATTTTTCTTGTGCACGGAATAAGGAAATAAATATACTGGAAATGACAGTTCTGTAAACGAAATACACCAATCATTAAACATTAAGAAAAATCATAAAAGCAAGTTGAGGAGTCTGTGTGTCAAGAATCTTGACAGTGTTTTGTGTTTTTCAGTGAGTTTATTGATGGTTTGGGAAAGGGAGAGGGGGAAGCAACAGAGATGTGACAAAGTTTTCTAGCAGATCTAGTCTAAAGTTTCATAAGACCAAAGCATTTGGCAGAGATGGGAGGTGGTAAAAATTGTGTGACAAGCTGGCCTGTTTGAACTGTGATGATGTTGCTGGAAGCAACCTACAAAATCACCCCTTAATTGCTGTGGCAGGTGGAAAGAGCATTTTGGTTGGAGTGTATGGGATCTGGCTGGTAGTGTTATACTTTCAGTCACCTCTATCTGCATCTGCTGAATTTTCAATACAGTGATTAAGTCTCCCATCAGGTAATGAAAATATTTTGTCCAGGTGGAATGGCAATGTGTGATGATGATGTTGTCATGGAAGTGACAGTAAAGCCACACATGCCTGTTGATCACACAAGTTCCTATTGAGGAGCATATAGCTCTTTGTAGATATCTTTCCTTGTTAGAGCCTTCTCCAGTTTTGGAAAATGATTGCAGGCCATGTTGGTCCTGGGACAGAATCAAGCTGAAGGAAACCAACTTCATCCTTTAATATTGGGGAATAATGTCTAGAACAAATAAGACAGTGGGTTTCTGACAAAACCAGCACAAGCCATTCTCATTACCCCTATCAAGTCTGGAGATGGTCAGCATTTGTTCCTGGAATTGTTAGCCCTGCATAGCTCTGCTTTCCACACAGTGTAGGTCTGTTCTCTATCACGTGCAGATCTGCTATCCATCTGCGAAAGGGGAACCTAACTTAAAGGGATTTTCTCTGTCTGTCCTGCTGGAGCGATCTTCTAGCCATGGACCTGATTTAGCAGTATTTCAGAAGGGGCCGCACAGTACTGTGCCATGAAGCTCTGCAAGCTCTGGAGCAGTGATGGTACTATTCCATGGAAACTGCGAGTAGTGGTGACATTCCTGTACTTCCTTCCATCTTGCTGTGAGCTGATGAAGTGTCCAGATAATATACAATAGACTGTAATGTCTCTGAAAAACATTTATATCATGCGGGTGTGTTTTGGCTATGTTTGGGTGAAAGAATTAGAACATTACATTAGTATTTATCAAAAGCATTAGCCTTAGGTAACACGCACAAAAAACATTTGTTCTTTATCTTCACATCTATACCTTGGTATACATAATTGAAAACATTTTAAAAGAAAGATGAGGATAATATTTTCCGTCTGGAAAGCTGCCAGATCTCTGTGCCAGCTGCATGCAAATACCACCACTGAAATGCTGCTTCCACACTTCGGAAATGATGAGTGGCAGGTGAGACATAGATTGGATCATCCCACAAAAGTGCAAGAATAGGAAGAAAAATATTTTTATCTGTAGACTATAAGGCAAAGCCCTTCTTTATGGCAAAAAGCATCATGAAGTCTTTAATAACTGAATAAAGGAGCTCTGTGGGCCAAAAAAAAAATCTTTCTTGAGGCCTCAACAGCACAAATGATGTGAGTGGTTTTCAATTAACCCCTCAGAAATAGGGGTTAATGTTGATAGTTTATCTACACTTCTAAAATTGACAAATTCCCATACAAGATCCTATTCAGAGAAGATTGTAAGAAGCATGTAAGACCTGCTCAAGGGAGAATATACAGCAGGAGTAAATGATCAGGTCTTTGTCACCTGAAGCAGAAGTTATGGAGCAGAACTTTAATAGCTGCATTCTTCATGTGATGTTTAAAAATTACTTAGAAGGTCTCAATTACTCATTTGTGTTAGGAAGTTCTAAAGTAATGCTGCTAATTTAAAAGCAGGCCATAGATGAACAGCCAGTGGAAACTTTATTGCAACAGAGACCATTCAGAAAAGTAAATGTCTTGGCATGTAAAATATTTTAATGCCATTAAACACATCAGCTACATTTCCAAATGATGAGAATTTTGTTCAGTTCTGGTTATCCCTTCCTGGACTAATTTGAAGTGCAGAAAGGCTAGTGGAAGTGAACAAATGTATTTTTCTTGATTGTGTAAGTGAAAAAAGACAGTTGGCCAGTGTAGAGAAAAAGTTAACATTTTTCATGAAGGACATGAAAGCAATTGCCAAAGTTGAAAGATGAGGAATTTTAAAGCCAATGTAAAGCATACAGTGCTTTTTGAATGTAAATTCCAGTTCTCACACAGAGCGCTGCCCGGAGTACATGTCTGGAACTGACAGCTTCATTCGGGTTGGTATTAAACATGCCTGGTGAAAGAATGAACACGCTTGGTGAGGGAGAACTGGTGTGTACAGGGGAAATCCTTAGTGATGAAGTAGCCGGGAAGACATTTTCTAAGCAAACAAGTTATTCAGCAAATATGCTGTGTCCTTCCCTTTCGTCTTAATCTGTGGCTGCACCTGGAGGTAGGCAGAGGCTGCAGAATGCAGGTGTGTAGAAGTAGATCTGTCCCTACATTCCCATGCACCATGGGGACTCATCAAGAAAGCTCCAAGCTGGTATTCCAGGGAGCCAAGGTATTTTAAAGTGGATGCTGAAACCACGGTTTGTATCTTCTATGTATTCTCAGTCATGGATTGTCTTCTGTGATTCCCTGGAGCTGTTAATTATATGTATAAATCAAATGAAGTCTATGGGAGTGTCTAATTTTTAAAGTGAAAGTCTAAGGCTTCGAGTGTCTGGGGCAAATTACTCTTTCCAGGCCTAACAAAGCTGGCAGGACTTCAGTTAAGGGAATGGCAGAACAATGATCTGTTTCAACTGTGCTTTGTGCAATCTGCGTACTTCATATAAAGTGTTTGTATAACAATTATTTTGTCCCTGAAAATCTGATAGATACTTTTATAATAGGTTTTGAATTAAACTTGCATATGGATCGTGTGATCTTCTTTCAGCACATACGTTATCTCCAACTGCAGTGTGGATTGTGGAATCACTTGAAACATAATAAAAAAGTAGCGCTGCAGACCTCAGCAGCCTGAAAAATAATTGAAGTAAGGAATGTTAACAAGCTCAAATGTCATCATCTTCCAAAAACTGATATTTAAGTTGATCCACATTCCCTCTCCTCTTTTATGTGGAGCACAAAAGCATTGTGTGGTAACTAAAGGAAATGTTTAGTGGAGCTGGTTAAGAAGGAGTGGACGTTATTTTTGCTTTAGGTCTTGTATAGTGCATTTGAGCCTGTTTAAAAAATGTAGTTTGTGTAGTGTAAAGATGTTGGGGGAAGGGATAATGAGTTCCTACTGAATACTAATTGCTTACAAGTTGTTCAGGGAGACTGTAAGAATGGAGGATTTGTTGTAAATTAGTCACTAGCTGTATTGTGCATTGCTATGAGGTTAGACCAGCACTGTAAGTGTGCCAGCTCTACAAAATCCTTATGATTCACAGTCTAACTCTGATTGTGTGAAGCAGAAAATACTATTCAGACTAAATATTATTGGAAAGAGAGCTCCCCTAATGACACTGTAATCTTTCTATATAGTGCTTAGCTTTACGCTCATTTGAGCTAGAAAGATGGGAGCAACAGGCTTTTGAATGGGTTATTGCTGCTTTCCAGCTGCAGCATCCCAAGGTCTGCCAAAGTCATAAACACTATGAGGGGAGGCATTACTTGCAGCAGTGTGGGGTCCAGCACATAGATTAGTGTTCTTAGCTTACTGTTAATCTTTGGCTTCTTCAGTTCCAGTGTTTTGCCTATCTACAGTTTGAGAGTTTTTGAAAATCCCAGATTTAATGTGGAAACAAAGCTTTGAAAAAGCTTGCACTGGTTTGTTTATTTTTGAGACATATTTTCTCATTCCTTACTCAGCTCTTATTGTTTTCATTTGCATCAAAATGGAAAGGTGAGTTAATGATTCATTGGCACACAGTGACCTCTCAAATAGCTCTGGACCACAATGCAACAGCTCTACTCAAAAAGCTCTCATATTTTAGCCTCCTTGCTTCTGCCTTAATATTTGCAGCCCTGATCTGTCCACATGCCTGGACGCCTGAAGAGAGCAAACATTTACAGCTTCTCCCTCCCCTGTGTTTAGTGGGCAATTTGATCCTTCTTTGTCTGTTCCTTTATTTTACATCACTCTTAGGCTTGCTATTGAGAACAGCAGAGTGCAACTTTGGGAATCTGCTTGCTGCTTACTGAGCAAAAATAATGGACTCAGACTCTGATTCACCTTTTAATTACTCTTGGCCTTCCCTACCTAAAATGCGGATTCGAAGAAGGGCATCTAAACAAGGTATAAAAAACTGTCTTCTTTTAAATAACTTTTGCTTTCAAACTCTGCTTGTTTTTCAGCCTCTGCTTTTGTGCAGGTGGCTGTCGACAGCTGTAATGAGGTAGATTTTCTTCTTATCAGAAGTCTACCTTACTGTTAGTTACACTTTTGTAAATAATGATACTGGAATTTGTTAGGAAAGAAGTGTTTCCTCCAAGTTCTGTACAGTTCTTTAAAATTGTTTTTATTTCTATACTCTCTCAGAGTTTCTTTGGACTGTATATGTTGCTCTCACTAAACAGTTCTGATGCTCTGAGTTTGCAGGAGGGTATTGCAGCAGCTGCAGATAGCTCTGCTAGTTACAGTTGTTTTCATTTAAGGGAATTTTGTAACTCAAATATGTCTCAACAGCTAACAAGAAACGTTTTAAATTATATACAGAAATCTGATCAGGGTGAAGACGGAAGTCTTGCTTTCTGCAAAAGAAAGAGATTTCAGGGTCAGTCACCCTCTTTACAAAAATCCTGGTGCAATTAGATATTGTCCTTGGTAGGAAGGCTTCTATGAGGTAAGCATTCTAAGTGCTGCCAGTATGATACAGGCAGTTTTAAGGAGGTTGAAAGGTTCTGGGAAGCAAATTTATGTGAGGAAGAACTAGCAGTGAAAGCATTTATGAAGACAGGTATTTTTTCCTGTGTTTAGAAGTGAAGGAATGGAGTAAAATGTTAATCTATACTTCCTTCAATAAAATTGGATTTTTGTGTGTTTTTCAGAAAAGGAAAGGAAAATGATTTCAGAAAGGGAAAAGAACAAATAAGAAAAGCAAAATCCATCAGTGTCATTAAAGTCAGTGAGCCAGAAGAATCGTGTTGTTTACACAGGCTCAGACTTTGACCTGAGCAAAAAACCATGTACAGCACATGTACAAAATGTACAGCATTTACAAACTTTTTGTTATAGGGAAGTCATTTTTTTTTCCCAAGTGCAGGGGAATTTCTATGGTGTGTATGGATTTGTACACAGTTTGTAAAGGTGCAAAGGGTTGTGTGTTGTGCAATCTTTGTGTCTCGCATGAGGGCTTGTTCTATCTGTAATTGTAGCTATGCACCGATGGTCATGATTGTTCTTTATTTTACCTTAGGACCTTATTTTACCTTAGTGTTATTATTTTTATGTACTTAACTGTTAACTGCATGGCATACACATCTTCTGTTCGCATGTTCTGTGTTACATCTTCATTCCCACCTCTGTTAGTAGCACACCAGCACATGTGTCCTGTGTGCACAGATGGTTATCTGTGTGGGATTGCTGGAATGAGAAGTTGCTCTGGGTGCAGGAGTGTGTGTCAGTGATAAATTCCAGTGTGTGCTTAGAGTTGCAATCCCAAGTGCCCATGGGGTGGGACCTGAAGCACCTCTGCGAGGGGATGGCAGGCTTGCGATCTGTCCCCACTTTGCCTTAGGAAGGCTGTGTTGGAGGTTTCCTTCCCAAACAGAATGTGGCTTGTTTTCACATGGCTGTCTGGGGCTTGCAGCTGTATCTCTTTTGAGTAGAGAAGAGTTCAGTGAGCAAGTCCATAGAGCTGGCTGGAGATAGTGTGAGATTCTTCCTCCCCACTCCAAAAGTCATGAGGAATTCCTTATATACATGTGTTGGGTGCTTCACCTTCACCCTCTAAACCTCCAGAATGGTCTGGAGCTGCTCCTCCTGAGAAATGGGAAACTTGTGCAGACCTCCAGTGAGAAAGTCTAAAGAAGAAAATAGCGCTTTCCAATTTTAAGTTTCTCACTCCAACTTCAGCTTTTGTCTGTGCTTGGATACCTTCTGGTTTTTGGGGAAGCTGTGTGGTGGAGCCCCTGCCCTGGCTCCTGGGGCTGGTTGCCCAGCTTGGGGATCTGCCTCCCACATTGCAGGCTTTCTCCCTCCTGCTCAGATTGTGTGTGTATGGCATGATTAAAGGTTACTTGAGCTCAGCAGAGAATATGAACGTGGCTTTGTCTTTAGTGATTGAGATCTAAGCTTTCTTCTGTGCTGAAAGACCCTTACAATTATTTGTTATTTGATTTGAAATGGTCGTGAAAGGGATCTCTTTTCCCCTCCCCTCAGATGTAGCTGTAAACCTTAATTTCTCAGAAGAAATCAACTTGCAGAGCCTTTTTGGAGGCTTGAACAGCCTCAGAGGTGCAGAAAGTGTCTGTTCCTTACGAGTCCATTCCACTGTGCTGAGATTTGGGAGAGATGTGCTGAGTTCTCTCAGGCTGAAATGGGAACTGAAAGTAAACACCTTGTAGTTTGGAAAAGTACTTTATGCATTGCTGCGTTACATAAAATGAGACACCAACTTATTTTTGCCTATTCAGTCATTTACTGTCAGCTTCAGGGAGGGAGGTTGAGGCTGTGAACCCTATGTTGGATGGGGATGCTTTTTCCCAGTCCAGGTTTAAGTGACAAAGATCAGAGGTAATGATTAAGATGTGCCTTTATTCTCTGTGTTTCTTAGTGGGTACATTAGGAGCACATCTTGAACATCCTGGATATGATTTCTAGCATACAGCTCCCTGTCTGTCTCTATGTGGAAACACGATGCCTGAGTTTTCACATTGGAGATTCAGATATATAAATATTCTTTGTGACAGCTTTGTGGCATCAGCACCTCAAAGTCTTTACCCACTATGTAATGCTATTACATACTTGCTTGATTTTAATTGCAGGAATAGTTGTGCTGTCTGAATGCATGCTAAGACTCCCAAGCTAGGAATGAGGATTCTTTGTTGAAAATAATCAAATCACACCTCCAGACATGCTTATTGTTTCTGTCAGTGCCTTGCTAGGAATTTGTGGACTTTCTTCCCCATATTCATATGACTACCTCTGGAATGAGAAGAGCATTTCCATAGTCCTGTGTGACCCATGCGTTTAGTTGTCTGCATTTATTTTCTGACTCCATAGCACTGTTACTTCTAGTTACACATTAACTTGTGTTTGGATTGCTGGGGGTAAATGTGATGAGCTGTCTGAAAACTATTCACAGTATCTAGAGGAGGGAATTCATAATTTCTTTCCTGGCTCTCACTTTGGTCACACTGCTGTACTTTGCTTATTCTTTGCTGTGTGCTCTCTCTGAAAATCTGAGTTTTGATTTTTGTGGGAAAAATCAGTATTATGTTCATGTGGTTTTCCAGAACAGTTCATTTAAGGCTATACATCCTTGTATGCCAATTCAAAGCCTGTTTTAAATTATTGTTGTGGTGATCATGTGTTTTCTAAAGTTAATGTATTTTTATGACTTTTTTGCCTGGTAAAATGTACAGCTGAATAACTGATGACAGCTGAATAACTTTGGCTTTCTGTGGTGGAGGGATGGCACTGGTAGACAAAGGAAGGGCAGCTGATGTTGTCTATCTGGACTTGTGCAGTGCCGTTAACATGGTTCCACACTACATCGTTATCTCTAAATTGGAAAGATATGAGTTTGAAGGCTGGACTATTAGGTGAATTAAGTATTGATTGGATGGGTTGTGAGCCACAGAGTTGTTGTCAGTGGCTTCTAAGTACAGGTGGAGGTGGATCACAAATGGCATTCCCCAGGGGTTCATCCTGGGATCAGTGCTCTTCAGCATCTTTAGCAATGACATAGACAGTGGGATTGGGTGTACTCTCAGCGAGTTTGCTGATGACACCATGCTGAGTGGTGCAATAGACACAGTGAAAGGAAGTGATGTCATATAGACAGACCAGGACAGACTTGAAAAGTGGGACCATGAAAATATAATGAGGTTCAACAAGGCCAAGTACAAGATGTTGTACTTGGGTCAAGGCAGTCCCAGGTATGTGTACAGACTGGGAGAAGAACTCATTGAGAGGAGGATGGACAAAAAAGCTGGACATGAGCCATCAGTATGCTCTTGCAGCCCAGAAAGCCAACAGTATCCTGGGCTGCATTAAAAAGGGGTGGCCAGCAGGGGGAGGGAAGTGATTGTCTCCCTCTGTTTGGCTCTTGTGAGGCCCCATCTGGAGTACTGTGTCCAGGCTTCAGTGTCTGGTACGGGAAGCATGTGGGTCCTCTGGAGCAGGTCCAGGGCCACAAAGATGGCCAGAGTGTTGGAACACCTCTTTGTTGAAAAAAGGCTGAGAGAGTTGGGCTTGTTTAACTCAGAGAAAGCTCTAGGGAAATCTCATTGCAGCCTTCCAGTACTTGAAGGGCACTGTGCTTGTTGGGTTCTTCAATAGCCAAGGGCAGAGTGGATGCTTTTGTGTCATACGTATTCCTTACCAATCACCCCCAAATCCATTACCAAACTCTTTGAAGTCCATTACCATTCAGAGCTATAACTGTTTGGGACACATTCACTGTTCAGAAATGCCAAATTCTTAACTGTCTGTCCATTCACTTTACTGGAGTTTACATCTGCAATGAGAGTAACCACACTGAATGGGTAGGGAAGGCTTCTGAGACATTGCCTTTGAAAACAGATTTACTTAATACTCTTAACCTTGCTGGGTATTTACAATGGCACCTAGTGCAATGGGGTACTACTACCTGCTGCCATTTAAACTGGTAGAAGGTAGGTGGTGATCCTTGAGAGATTAATGGTGACTCATACCTGCTCTTTAGATAGCCTGGAGTTGGTTAGCAGCATTGCAGTCATTCAGTGCATGATGTGGGCATTTGCTACAATTTAATTACTTTATAAATGAAACTGGTCTCTCCAGTAGAAATAAGTTACTAGCAGAGTCAATGTGTAATTAATAGTGCTGTCACCTGCATTCAACAGAGTCTTGAAATACCTTTCCTGTTACAAAATTACTGTGATGTAGTTGTCTCTTCATGCATATTTGAAATCAAGGAAGGTGCAGGTGAAGAGGTGCGATGGGATCAAACTGTGTCACAGGGCCCAAGATAGCCCTTTGTCTTGTGTCCTTTCACTTCAAACCCTAGTGGTTGTTTGCAGATCTCGCCTTTAACAGCAGGCTGACTGATGCATCACCCAAAACGTATAGATCATATGACAGCAATAATCCATAAAGATTACTGACTGGAAGTACTGAAGATAGCATATTCTGGTAGATACATCATGGTATTTGCAGCAGCTTCCTGCAGAAAATCTTATTCAGATTGTTACTCTAGTATAGGAAGTTGTGCAAAATTTAGTGTTAAAAACTGCTATATACTCTGTTATACTATTACTAGTTATACTAGTATAACAGTGTAGGGGGTCTTTGTTGCTTCTGGCTCAGAATGTGTAAGTCACAGCATGGTCCGTTAGCTGGCTGCAGAGATCCTGGCAGCAAGGACTTCGCATGGAGCAGGAGGTTGTCCCCAGAGGAGCTGCCTGGGGTTTGCTCTGTGGCTCTTTAATCCTGGCCTGATTCAGAGGATGCTTACTGAACCTTCTTTAGCTGAGCACCAAGCTGAAGGCTGCCTTTGCTAGCTGTGCCCAGCAAGCTGGTACTGTCGCAGCATTGTCTGGAAAGCACTGGGTGCTCAGGTTGGATGTAGAGCCTGGCATGCTTTTCTTTAGTGGTTGTTAGTTTGAGACCTGCACTCAGAAAACCTTGCTTGTCACAAGAAAGTGCTGCCTGCTTTGCCAAATCACATTTCCATTTGATTTTAACTGCCAAAGTCTGGTGAACTGCTGTAGAAAACAATCATTTATACTGTTTATAAACAAATGCTTTCAGATCTTGGCAGACGTAAGGAAATGGTTTGTAACTCTAGCACATCTCAAAATGTCAGTCACTAAAATCATGTTAGAAGTCCTGAAGGAGGGAAGAGGAGAAATGAGAAGTATAAGGATGTTTTTAATGATATCAGATCCCATAAAGCTTGCCAGGACTAGAAACCAAATAATTCATAGTATACCATTTCTAAATGGGAATTTCCGGTTTTCCATAAATATGGAGTTTACTGTTCTTGTGCTTTATGACATAGGATCTTAAAATTAAAGAGAAGCTATGGTATAAAATTGCTGTTTTGGCAGCAGTCTGAGGTTTTTTATTTTGTTTGGTTTTGTTTGTTTGTTTGTTTGTTTTTGTTTTCCTAAGGGATAAATATACCAGGTTTTGGCAAATGTAGTTTCTAATCTTTTACTTTCCACCTTTGCAGAAAATAACTTGTACTTGATACAGGCTAAGAGGGAATTGTTGCATAATTTTCAATAACAGGCAAACTGGAATTAAGTTTTTTGAGAGTTTTGATTTTTGGTTATTGTGCAGAGTATGACATTATTTTTTATCGCATTATTATATGCTAGTCTCAGTTTACTTTCAAGAGAATTACTTGATTTACAGCATCTTAACGTAAAAAAAATTAAATTAAAACTTTGATTATTTTTTAGCTGTGTTTTCACAAAATGTAGAACTAATATTGATTTCCCTTTGTGAAGCTTTGCTCCTTCTACAATCAGAAGAGGGTAGGAGGCCTTTGCTACCAGCTCAAATGCTAGATTAGCATATGCTCTTCATAATCAAAAGCAGTGTGAAGAGAAAGGTGCCCACAGGACAGACTGATGGTGTCTGTGGCACTTAGTTAGGTTTGTTGCTGCTTGGAGCCATGAAACAGAGTCAGCTCATGCAGCTTTCTGTAATATCTGCAGTCAGGAACACACTATTGAAAACTAAATCCTGAATGTCGGTTAATCACAAAATCACAGAATTGTAGGTGTTTGAAGGGAACTCCAGAGATCACCTAGCCTACACCCCTGTTGCTGTTAAAACTGATGTCTTACCATTTCAGTATAAAAGCAAATCAAGTGCAGGATTCATCCTCAGCATCATATTCAGAGATCAAATCTTGATTGGTGGCTGTCATTCTGCAAAGGCATTATTGATACCATTTTATTTTTATTCTTCTTACAATTTTGTTACTTTTTTTTGATTTTTGTTTTAGAAATTGTTATGTACATTACTGACTTAGGATTAGTATTTTATTTTACTGCTTCCAGTAGGCAGAAAGCCTTAGGAAAGTTATTATTTGACTTTAGATTACCTGTGTTCTGTTCGTATAATTTATCAGAAATTAGATAATTAGCATGTTAGCCAGAGTCATACATTTCTCATCCCAACGTATAAACCTTGTTCTATTTACTATAGTTAAAACTCTGCAGCCACAGACCTGTACAAAATTCTAGCTTAGTAGGAAAATAGAAAGTTTTACTTGCCAAGTTACAGGAACACTTATTTTTAATTTGTCATTCTATGGTAACTATGATATTTTTTTTCCAACTATTGGATTCTAGGAGCATTTATCAAATTTTAAGCAATTAAGAAACTGCAGATTTTTGAGAGGCCTGTCCCTGACATGGCTGGATTATATTTCTTCCTAGTAGTTTATATGGTGCTGTGTTTTGAATATGAGATGAGAACGTGTTGATAACAAATTAATGTTTTAGTTGAGGCTAAATCGCAGGGAATCAAGAACTTTTCAGCTTCTCAGTGCTCTGCCAGCAAACCCTGGCAGGACTCAAGGAGCTGGGAGGGCTGGAACCTGGACTTCTGACCCAAACAGACCACAGAGATCATGCTGACCATGTAGATCACACTCAGCAATAAAAATGCATGGGGGGGCAGCTTCTGTTTAGAGACTGACTGTGCTTCACTCAGCAGGTGATGAGCAATTCCATTGTGCATTACTTGTTATGTACATTCTGTTAGTATTATTATGTTCCTTTTTTTATCCTACTAAACTGTCTGTAATCTCATCCTTTGATTTTTATTTATTTTTTTCTCCTTATTGATTTTCTTTCCTATTCCAGTAGGGCAGTGGGGTATGAATAAATGACTGAGTGGTGCTGATCTGCCTGCCAGGTTAAACCACAACAGGCGATGCAAATATTTCTCAAATTTTAAGATTTTGTGATTAGTAGTTAAACTTTTACATTTTTTATGACAACATATAAATAAGAGAAGAAAATAGTTTGAGAAATAATTACCTTTTTCCACATTTTCTTTTTTCCAGCGCAGGGACATTCTACTCTTGACGTTTTTAAGAAGCTGAAAACTCCACCTACTTTCTTTGCTGCAGCTAGACTTTCTACTATGCTGAATGGAGGTGATGAAGTCTATGCAAACTGCATGCTAGTAGACCAGGTAAGTTTATGTTTGGACTTCTGGTAAAGGTGAAAAGGTGAAGTCAGTGTCCTTCAGTTGATAAGGAGTATTGTGCCTCTGGTATTCCTGACTGAGGGGTTGTGCTTCTCATTCATCAGCAGCACTGGAGATTGTGTCCAGACCAATTTGTATTGTAGATGACCATATTACACCTGAAATCCATCTCCATGATCACATTTAAGTATCATAACTTGGGGAAGAGGGACTAGTCCAACCTTAGTCATTGTGTACAGTTAAACAGCTGCAAAATTTTGATGGCATGCAGCTGTGGCTTTCATGATGGTTGAGCTGATGTATTTGTTATGTTCTGTGGGCTCTCTCTGGTTAAAATCTTGAGTGTAGGAATAAGAAATGTTAAGGTTGTAATATTAGAAGAAAGCTTTATTTTCCTGAAATAGGTAAGTACTGCATACACTGCAGGCCCAGGTCTTTGTTACAGCTGAGATAGAAGTTTCAGTAAAATGACAGCATATTCAAAATACAGTAGCGTTACCGAGAGATTCACAAAATAATGACCTATCAGTAAGCAGACAGCAGGGTCTGTTCACACACACGCATGACCCCTAATTTTAGCAATATCCTGCTGTAAGGAGAGAGCAGCAGAAATGCAAATATTATATGACTGTATTGCTTCTGAGACTTTCAGCTTGGTTTACTGCCCTCTGACAGCTCAATGCATAGCCACGTTCAACTTCATTAAATTGCTGTTTGGAGTGATACTCCCTTTGAGTGCTGCTCATCTAGAGCTGCTGCCCTTGTCTGCAGCTGCAGTAGGGAATCCCTCTGGTGTGAAGAGGGAACAGTGCCCAAAGGGAATAACTTTGAAGGGAGGAGCAGCTGCATGAACCCCAGGAAAAGAATTTTACTTTCACGCATCTCATTTGTGCAGCGCCACAGAAATACCTGAGTAAAAATATGGACTGCTGTAAAAATGTCAGCAGTTCTTTCTGTATTTTATGGTGAGAAACATTGTTACGATCAGGATGAAAACACATCTCAAGTGGGGCTGGAGAGGAGGTAGGCAGCAGTCTGAAAAAAAAAAGGCTTTGAAAACACTTCCTTCACTCCTCTCTTTTTGCTTGCTTATCCAGGTGCTTTTTGGAGGTCGTTTTCACTGTCTGAGTGATGAATCATTATTATTCAGCATCTGACTAGACAGTACTAGTGTCTAAAAGTCTGACACATTCCATAGAGTTGATAGGAGATTTCAACCTATATTTAATAAAGAGCTAACAATTTCTAACCAGAGTTTAAATCCCAATCCTTGTACGTGAGTAAATGTGGTTTCTAAGTGCATTCCTGTTTTTGTGCAAGCAGAGGGATGCTTCACGCTTGCAACTGTTAATGACAAAAAAGAAAGATTACTCTCCCTTCCTTTCATGGACGACCTCTGTTCCAGGTTGTAACATTTATCAGATTTATCACAAAGCTTAAGGAACCAGTGCTGAGGGGAAAAAAAAAAAAAAAAAAAAGCCATAATATGTAGGCTGATTTTTCCAATTAAGTCGCACAGTCTTCCCCACACTAATGTGTTACACATATTTTTTGCTTGACCTGAAGATTTTTTAAAAATACAAACTGTAATTTTGATTTGATATATTTAACCAAGTAACAGATAAGAGAGAGAATTCAATTAGACTTGCAAGTATTAATTTGTTACTGCTGCTATTATGGAAAAAGTAATGGCAAGGTCTAATAATTCTTAAGCCATATAACTTGTTTTCAGTTCAAAAAGGCAAATCATACAACCATAAATAATGTTCAAATAATCTGTTCCTTGTTTTTTAATGATGCATCTTGTTACTGTGTTTGACCAGCATTTGCTTTTTCTCTGCAGGCTGAAGATTTAAAAATGAACTACATTCGTGGAGATAGTATTAGCAGTGAAATGTGTCTGAATCCCACCAGCTTAGCCCCAGTAGCTAAGAGCTCTTCATCTCATTCCCTTGAGGAGAATGACCAGTACAGGTGTGATTCAAATGAAGGAAGGATGTCAGTGAAAAATGGAGGAAATGCAGGCTTAAGACCTATTGTTTCACCTTCTGATCTGCATGAAACAGATTCCTACCTTCCATTCAAGACAAATGAGTTTATTAAGGAGCAGAGCCAACTTCATGCTGTCATGAAAAAGAAAAGGTATGGAACTGACCAGATATTATGGCCAGAGTTAGAATTATTTATGATAACCTTTTGTTTCAAATGGTGAAGCAGAATCTGGGATAATAAACGTTTTTATCACGGTAAAATTACTGTTTTCAACCACAGATATTTGACTTAATGATCTGTTTTTGTATGGTAGCTATGGTTCTTTTTAAAAAAAAAACAAAAGGGAAAACTTAATTAAATTCAATTTAATGCAAATTTATACTTAAAAAAAAAATCTTTTTATTCTGTGTGTGTATTCTTCAAAAAAACAAAAATCAGCTCTTCACTGTAAGAACTTCCATTGTGCCGTTTTTGCCAGAAATTGTAATTTCTCCCCCACTTTTCTGCATTTATATTTACTGTTAAGGAAATGTTTCAAAATCTGTCTGTTTCTGTGGATATATTTTCTTTCTTAGCACTGACCTATGGAAAGGACAACAGATTCCTGATCGCATTTACTTTTTTTTTTGTTTGTTTCTGAGAAGATACAATACACAGTACAGCTCATGTTTCCAGCAGGATCACACTTTTTTCCGGCTCTTCTGCTGGTATAGAACTCTGAAGCAGATCTCTTAGGCACTCCCTCAGATGGCTTTAGATTATGGTAGGAACTAAATGTCTCTATGAAGGCAGAGAGGGTCTTGAAGGAGAAATTGTTATTTTTAACAAGAGTTAATTCCCTAGGGAAAAGAAAAATGGAGGGGAGGAAGAAAACAGCCATAAACAAGCTTTATGGTTTCTTCTGAGTAGAAGAGACCTGAAATCCATTTCTTGCACAGAAGATAATTGGAAACTGTCTCCTATTGTCCATGAGTGTTTGGGCTAACTGAAATTAGGGCACTACATTTACATAAAAGCACTGTAAAAGAAGCAGTAATTTCTGATCATCATTTTTGATTAAAGTAATCAATATCATTTCCTATATAAAAACTTTGCTTTCCTTAAGTAACTGTAAAGTCCTACCAGGAAGAATGTTTTTCCATAGATAATACATAACATATTAGACTGAAAGTGCTTCTTTCCCACCAGCTCTTTTATTTTAGCTAGCTATGATGGTAACGCATAGAATACTATAAATGACTTTCTTCTACCTCTCTGAAATAAACACTTTTTTTTCTGTACTTTTTAAATTATTCTCAACTTTTTAAGGCCTATATGAGCTTTATGAGGTTATTTTAATTTTCAGAGAGGTTTGATTGACCTTTATAAATTAACTGTAAGTGATCAATATTACACATAAAATGAGAATATTAGTATCTAACTTCAACATCTACTTCCTCGAGGTGTCTGAGGTACTGCGGCAGGTTAGCAGATCTTTCAAACATTTTTTATGTCAAAAATTGTATTGGTAGATTTGTCTTTAGCAAAGTGAATTGTATTGGTGTGGGAAGGATCTGAGCTAATATTCCTGGTAGAAACTCTGACTATTTAGAAATACTGAACGTTATTTAAAGTTTTATGTTGCAAGGCTGGAATGTTATTGCAGGCAGTCAACCAGTCATTCAATTCATACAGACCGTGAACTCACGTACACATCCACTGAGACTCATCATAGGGCTTGTCACAGCCTGATGCTGTTACGGTCCTGTTCTCTACCAGAACTTCTGCCACTCAGTAAATATCTAGATATCTGATGTGTTGATCCCTGATGCTAGGGATATTTTCAGTACATTTATAAAATCACAGAATGGTTGGTGTTAGAAGGGACCTTAAAGATCGTTTTTTTCAGCTGTCATGGACAGAACCATTTTCCACTAGCCCAGGTTGATCAAAGTCCCTCTACCTGGCCTTGAACACATGCAGGGATGGAGCATCCACAGCTTCTCTGGGCAGTCTGTTTCAATGCCTCACCACCTGTATATATCTATATGTTTTTATGTTTTTAAAAGTATAGGTCTTGAAATTAATCTCATCTATTCTATCTATCTCATCTATTCTATCTATGAAATTAATCTCAATCTATTTCATATCCTCCTTTATACATTTTAACTTTCTTTTCCATCCTCCATGTGTTCACAGCTGTAGAAGACTCCTGTGAATTGCCACGTCATATATTTTAAATAAACACACATGCACACACATATAATGAGAAAATCCACATGCATGTACTTACCTTTCTACTAAAATATGAATTAGTTGTCTAAGTTCTCTGTGTTGTGTATGTAGGGAGGTGGGTACTTGTGTGTAACAAAACACTCGCCTTTAAGAGTGATGCCTGCCATGGATCTGAACATTATTCCCAGAGGTGGCTGATTGTGGTGGGGTCCCACAGGGGGTCAGCAATGTAAACATTTGCACTGCAGATCAACAGTGTCAGGACAGGTGAGTCCTGTGCGTGGCAGAGTACCATGTTCCCCAGGGGTCTGTGTTGGGACACACCTTTCTCTTTAACATCTTTATCAATGACATTGACGATTGAATTGAGTGCAGCCGCAGCAAGTTTGCTGATGACACCAATCTGAGTGGTGCGGTTGACACAATGGAGGAAGGGATGCCATTCAGAGGGACCACAACAGGCTTGAAAGATGGGCCTGGGTGAACCTAATGAGGTTCAACACAGCAAGGTACAAGGTTTTACACTTGGGCCAGGGGAATCCCAGGCATTATACAGACTAGAAGGAGCAATCCTTCAGAGCAGCCCTTCATAGAGAGACCTGGGAGTCCTGATGGATGAAAAGCTTAACATGAGCCAGCCATGTGCTCTTGCAGCTTGGAAAGCAAATGGTATCCTGGGCTCCATCAGAATAGGAGTGGCCAGCAGGGACAGGGGGGGTCACTGTCCCTCTCTACTCTGCCCTCTTGAGGCCTCATCTGGAGTACTGTGTCCAGGTCTGGAGCCCCCAGGACAAGAAAGACAGAGAGCTGTTGGAGAGGGTCCAGAGGAGAGCCACAGAGATGATCAGGGGGCTGGAGCACCTCCCCTACGAAGACAGGCTGAGGGAGCTGGGCTTGTTCAGCCTGGAGAAAAGAAGGCTGCGGGGTGACCTTAAGTATGAGGAGTACTTAAAGGGAGCCTATAAACAGGAGGGGAATCAAGTCTTTGAAAAGGTAGATAACAGCAGGACAAGAGGAAATGGTTTTAAGTTGAGGGAGGGAAGATTTAGGTTGGATGTCTGGGGGAAGTTCTTTACAGAGAGAGTGGTGAGGTGCTGGAACATGTTGCCCAGAGAGGTTGTGGATGCCCTGTCCCTAGAGGTGTACAAGGCCAGATTGGATGGGGCCCTGGGCAGCCTGGTCTAGTATTAAATGTGGAGATTGGTGGCCTTACCTGTGGCAGGGGGGTTGTGGAGCTTCATGATCCTTGAGGTCCCTTCCAACCCAGGCCATTCTGTGATTCTGTGATTCATGACCAGATGACTGGAAACTTGAGAGGACACTCAGAGCATGACTCAACACAGTGGTGGTGGCTTGGGTTGTCACTTAGTAGCAGGGCATACAGAGCGTGTTGCACTGAGACTGATTCCTAGAGCATATATTAATGAAATACTGTGTTGTCTTCTTCAGTTCAAGTCTCGATGACCTTGAAGTAAACAGCAGAAGTGAAAGTGTTTCAGGCAGATCCAATATACCCTACCCTCTTCTTGAACATCCAGAGATGAAGGCTTGTAGCAGAGATGGATTAGAGCCTTATGAGATGAGCATCAGCCGGACAGAATCACTACCCTTATCTATCAGTCCACAGCCCAAGGTATTCAATACTGTTTTGGTTTGGGTTGTCTTCCTGTTACGTCAGTCACTGAAAATATATGAGGAAGTATTTGAATCTTAAAGAGAAAAATCATTTCCCAGGTGAAAGTCTCAGATGCTAGTCTGTCCAGGGAGCAGCATGTGTGGGGGTGCTCCTGGTTGTGGCCAGGCTTGTCAGCAGCCCATGGAATGGACCACTGGAGAGTTGCTTCAGCTTTGGAAAAAAGCATCGTTTATTGGAAAGGTTTCAGAGGAAATAGATCAGGTTTAGTGAATCAGCATTTTCTAATAAAAATAGTTAGAAAATATTTAACCAGCTGCAGTAATATGAAAAAGCAGTGGGATAAAACCAATCTGCTGCTTGTTTTAAAGCAGTTGCCAGACTCTGGGAGAGTCAGCTGGGTTTTGTATAATGAACAGTGCAAATCTCTCCTCTTTATTATAATTTCCAAAATATTCTGGCTACTTTGTTTTCTATAAACCCTGGTGCCATTTCTGGGAACTTCAGACATGCATGCAGAGTTATTTTATATTCATAGGGATTCTTTATATTTTATTAGACATGCATCTTACCAAAGTTTAGTTTTATTTGAACTTCAGCAAATAATTATGTTAAGGAAGAAAAGTCCTGCACAGTTGATTTTGTTAGGGCTACTTTCAAAGGCAGTAAGGTAAGCAGTTTAGGAGTAACCTCTTGAAATTTAAATGATGTATTGAAAAATCATGGTGAGTTCCTTTCAAGCTGTATCACTGACATAATTAGGAATCAGAATGTCTTTTCAAGCACAGTCCAAAAAAAAGCAATGGGAAGAGAGAGAGAGAAGAAAAAGAAAAAAAGAAGAAAAAGAGAAGAAATGAACAGAGAGAGAGAGAGAGATTTCTTATCACTAATTGCCCTGATAAGGTGTTAGCCTGTTTGAAATGTTCTTGTAGTATTAAAACACGAAGAATTAATGACCTCCATAGTAAGAGGACATAACTTTGTCATCAGATATAATGGTGCACAAAATTAGCTGAATTGCCACGAAATTGGAGAAAAATGTAAGCTTTCTTTTAGTCTGACCTGCAACAAAAATTATTTCATGAAATATACTAAAATTTTTCATGACAAAATTATGACAGGCTGTGTAAGAATTCAAGTGAAGTAGTCAGTAACTGTACTTAAATTTAAAGCTTTACTAAAAGCAAGTGAAGTTTTGTATAAAATCAGCAGTCTCTTCCAGAAATTCTGCCACTTTTATTTTTGTTTATTTTGGTTCTACTGCTTCAAACCAATACAGGTACTTGGTGCTTATCTGCTGCAATTTCTTGCAGGAATGCTCACCCTCTGGAATTCGGTCACGCTCATATTCCTGTTCCTCCCCCAAAGATTCACTGGGAAGACCTCGCATTCCTCAGGACTTTACAGTTGGTGATTCAGGTGAAGGTCAGTGTCAGCTCTACTCTGGCTTTGAATATGTGCAGCCCCATCTCATGTTTACCTGCTTCAACCCAGTGCTAACCTCTTTACTGAGGCCTACCCTCCTTCTGGTAGTTGCATGCCTGTGAACATGCAGATTACAGAATCACAGAACAACAGAATCACAGAGTCACAGAATCACCAAGGTTGGAAAAGACCTTCAGGATCATCCAGTCCAACCATCCACTGGTGCCTGTGGAAGAATGGGTTAGTTGCCCTTAGGTACCCCTGCCATCTTCCATTGCTCTTCTGCCATGTCCTGATTCATCACACCACCCATAGCAGCTAATCCTTGGGAGGACATAAGATTTGTGACTAGGAGAGTGCTTAGTCAGAAAAAGTAATGCAGACGAGAGTAATCATCTTCTTTTCCAAAGAGCCTTACCCTAACATGCTGTGTGCCCTGTGGAAACTGCAAGGATGCTAAGGATGGACAGAAATTCCTAGGGAGAATGGGTGGTCCCAGTTTCACTTAGATCCTGAAGAATGTCTAAAAGTGGTGGATGTGCTGTGGACTTAGTCTTCTTCCGATCACTTCACTTCCTGTGTTGTAGAAAATGAATTTCTTTTACTGTAATTTCTTAAGTATTGTTTCTAAGATGTTTTATTTTAAGATAAATAGTAAAACTTCAAGACTTCAGATTGTATTGTGAGGAGGATTATCCACTGCAGCATGTAGCTGCACTGTATTTTGCCATTTCACCTATGTGTTTGCAACCGTTCGTATCCAGCAGGTTAGTGAGAAGTCTTTGTAAAAGCAAAGAAGAAGTAAGTAAGGAGAATCTGTCATGGAAATACAAGATGACTGATAAGCAAAGCTATGCAACATGTGTGCTTGGACTTAAAACCAAGTTCTTTTGACCTCCTTGCCAAAGGGAATGTTGGTATCACAGACCATTAAATTTCATTTAGACATTGGTACCTGCTTCAACCTGATTTAGGCTTGAGTTCATGTCCCTTTCATTCTTCTCTCTCTTCTCCCTAAGTCAGTCTGTGCTAGACATTTCCCTGTATTGTGGGAACCTTGCCATGCTTTTGAAACAGTCCTCTGTGCAGCACATTTGGCATGTGCTGCACCACCAGCTGCTGGCAGTGAGGAACACAGATGCCTAACACTCACCCTGACCTCTGCAGGCTGTAGCAGGGCTATGTCTGGGTCCCTTCAGGCATCTGCTTACTAGAAACCCTCCTCTCATCCCTCTGCCCAGCTGCCAGTGCAGGGGGCATCTTGCTCAGGGCTCAGCTGTGCCTGGGGAAAGCACAGAAAAACCCTGCACTGTAGTGAGGTAAACACCAAAGCACAATAGCAGAAGGCTGATCTTTCTCAAAATGAGTACAAGGAAAAAGTGGGAAATCACTGTCTGTTTTTGATGGAAGCTTTTCAGTACAATGAGCTTGAGAACAACTACTTACTTTTATTTGAGAATGTATCAGCAGGCTGTAACAGTAAAGGATTTGTCCCTGCTCTATAGATGGTGTTTCCATGAACAATGGCCGATCCCTCCTTCAGGCTCTCTCACTCTCTAAGTCAGTGTCCCTGCTCCACCCCTGTAGTAAGTACCAAGATGACAACCCTATGGCGCTGTTATGCATGAGTCTGTCTTCATCTCCCTCAGGCATGTGGCCTTTGTGTTTTCAGAAAGCATCCTGTTGCACAGGTTTTGTCTGGCAGCTTAGTGAAATGCTATTCTGGTCTCATGGCTTCTTTGATAAGTGTTCCAGCTCTAACTAACATGAAGTGTATGTCTGCTTGAAGACAAACTGACTCTGTGCAGCGTGTTCACGTTTGTATCTAACTTTAAACATGGCACAGTCTAATGCTTCAAGTTACATTTGTCAGTACCTTTGTGATACTTCCAAGCGATCTCTGCAAAAATAAATGACTTCTAATATGGAAATAGTAGAGGGGGCTCTAATTTTTCAAAGCAACCTGGGTTACTGATCTATCTCTATCTATTACCTATTTATTGCTTTTTAGACATTTTGTTGACAGGTGTTTCCATGAGATCTCATCAGTTTTTCCAGGATGTAAACTTGTAATATATCATCCAGTTTTTGCAGAACATAGGCTAGTAATACTCTTCTGCATGAAAGGGGATTTAAAAAAAAAAGGCTCTAGATGAAAAACGGCTCTCTGCATTTGTAAATGCTAGAAGAATATCATTAAGATAGATTATGACAGTGTAGTTAAAAAATGGGAGTATAAATGGTTCAAGTCTGACTTGTCAAGTAAAACAGAATATATTTTCTAGTTCTTAAGAACAGACTGTAGAAACTTGCATTTGCAGATATCCATTTCAGTTTTGACATCTGTCTGCTGACCATGGCTCAGCAGGCCATGGTGTAGGAAAAGCTGCTTCTAACATATTTATTTTTTTGCCTCCCTAATTTTCAAGTGATGTTGCAATTGGTTAATAACAAGCTTATGATCTGATGAAGGTTGCATGTTTCCCCGGAGCTTGATGACTTCCTCACGTGAGTGTTGGTTAACTGCTTGTGTCTTGCAGAACGAGCGTACAGCTTGCCTGAGCACACCCGAGATAAAAGGTAGGGTGCTTGTTGTACATGTGTGTCCCAGTTCCAGTAGCAGCCTATATATGTGCACACCTGATGAGTGAAGCAGGCACCTGCCAGGTCATCTGCATGCACGGGGCTATGTTCTGCACAGAGATCAGCCCCTGGCTCCTTGTTTCTGGGCTCACTCTATGTGCATGTCCCACAGTGCCACAGAATTTGCTTGGTGGGAACAATCTGAGGAGGCAGCCAAATTACTCCAAGGAAAGCAAGGAAGTGTTTGCTGATAGTCATGACAAGCTGGTAACACATCGCACAGTCTGTACACTGCATGGTCTAACGTGCAGTCGTGGAACGGCTTGGGTTGGAAGGGACCTTAAAGACCATCTACTTGTAACCCTCCTGCCATGGGATGTGTTGCCTCCCTAATCAGTTTGCCCAAGACACCTTGTCGCGGGTTAAGCAAGATCTACCTGTGCCCGTGACAGGGGGGCAGCTGGCCCAGAAGGGCCGCTGGCCCAAAAAGGGAAGGGGAAAAGGGAATGGGAAAAGAAAACAGCGGCAGCGATCTAAGGAGGCACACTTATTTGCTAAATACTATATCAGAATACAGGATAATACAATATAATACAATATAATTGTAATTAAGCAAAAGAGAGAGAGAGAGAGAATGAGTTCCAAAAACCGAAAGGCCTACTGTAAGCTCTAGGCGAAACGGCTGGAAGGCACCCCACGCTCCGAGGATCCGAGAGAGTGTGAGATTTCAGTCACGGGAGTGAGATTATATACTGTCCTTGTCCCGTGACTTATCTCATGCCCGTGATGTCCTCTGGGAAACGTAGTCTTCTTCTGCGAGCTGAACCTCTGTGAATTATCCATACTTTACATGATGTTATGATGTGGAATACTGATAGCAAAATTACAAAAGCATTAAACCATGACACCCCTCTATCCTATTTAGTAGTATTCATTTTTATAAAAAGCATTTATAATCTTTTTAATGACGACAAGAAAAAACAAAATTGAACACTGTAGTTGTAAATGTTAGGAAACCATCATCCAGATTTTTTTTTCCATTGGGATGAGTTGTTTTTGCTGGTCTGTGTTCTAGGATTCAGGAGGAAGAATGGGATAAGTATATTGTACCTTCAAAAACAGAGTCTGAAAAATACAAAGTGAGTCGGACTTTCAGCTTTCTAATGAATAGAATGACTAGCACAAGAAATAAGTACAAGGTAATTTGAGATTTATGTATATACTATTACTTATGATGCTATGGTTGTGTGATTTGTAGATGGGAATATAAATTTTTATATAAAGATAGATCATTGTTTATTACAAAAGCACAAAATAAGGAGAACTTCAGTCTTTATCTTTTAATTTTAAAATACATGCAGAATATCCTGGAAGGGCATTCATTCTAGAAGAACAGCTTTTCTTTTAAACAGTAGCTTTAGCCAAATTACATCAATACCTTTGCCATTTTTTCATATTATGAATAATCTGATTTGAGTCTTATTTCAAGTAGAAATATCTGAATTGATTTTAACAAATAATTTTACCTATTAAATAAAAGTTATGGTCTTGTTCTTGCAATTGCTCTTACAAGTGCTCAGCTGTGTAACTTCTACATAGAAACTTCATCAGTTGAATTTTCTTAATTTGATGTTAACAAGGCTTCTTGAATGAATAAGCACTGCTTGACATTAAAGAGTTGCAGATACAAGGCCTTCACAGCCAGACACATCTACTATGAAAGGTAGATTAAAACGTTTGTGGGTTAATTTTGAGATACCTGAAATGTAGATTGTTGAACGGCATCAGCAGCTTTAGAGGTGGATTTGGCCTATTGCATTCTCCTGTGCCCCAGGATATTGTGATATGTGGATGTAAAGATAGCAAACTGCTGCTGCAGTGATACCTTTGAACGTGGCTGTGCATATGTGTGTCCAGACCAGCAGCCATACATAAGAGTTTGTCTGTTGGTCTCCTAAATAATGATGCCAGAAATGCTCAGTGGAATGTGTACTCACACTAACAGAAGTGCTGTAAAAATAGGCAAAAAATATTAAATTCATTAATGTTGTTAATAGTTTATTTCCCATGTCATTTAATGCCGGAATACAGGTTGTATAAAGTTATGTAAATATAACTTTAATTGCACAGGCATGAGTTTGCATAGATTTCACAAGGAGATGCAAACATTGATACTTGTTTTGTTGTATGTGGCCAGTCAGTAAGACTTCATAAATTTTGTTTTCTGGCTCTTTTGTTTTTGCAGGCTTATAACTGCCAGTTTTCCTGGATAGGTTTGCTGGCCTAATAATATAATATACTGTTTTAGGTCTTTCAGTACAGGAAATAAATGTTTCAAAATGTTGTGCTCTTAAAAAGAGAACGTTGTTGTGTTTTTAAGGTTGAATCACTTTGTTTTCTTTCCTAATGCTCTCTCTTTTTCTCCTCTCCCCCTCCCCCTGTTTTCCTGCTTGTGCTACTGGGAATGAAGACAAAAAATAAAGATACCAAAGACAAAGAGAAGCTAAACAGACATAATTTTATAAATGGAACCTTCTCTGGAATTATGCCATGTATGGCCTGTGAAAAGGCCCTCCTAGGAAAAGAGTCACTGCAGTGCTCTTGTAAGTAGCTACTGGTTTTCATGTGTGAATTTGCAGTGCTCTGAAACCTGCTTGAAGATCCTGTTTTGGCATTCTGTTTTAAAACAAACCTTGCCTGATTTGGAAGTACCTATGTTGTGTAATGGACTGAGTTGGGCAGGGGTGGGTGGGGAAAGAAAGGAGGTGGCAGCTTCAGAAGGGACAGTGGGCATCTTTCAGCCCAGTACAACGGGCTCCTTCCCAGCCAGGGGCAGCAGCTTGAATATATATATATAAGGTCCCTTTTAATAAAGGGACCTGAAGAAGGAAGTGTAGTGAAACTTCGGAATTAACATCATCTGCAGCTTGAGACCCCCCTGTTCTTCATCAAGCTTTGAAATCTGCTTCTCTTTCAGATTGCAATGTGATTGTGCATAAGAACTGTAAGGAGTGTGTCCCTGTGTGCACTAAGGTAACTTTCTCTACCACACTGTTCTTAGAATTGCTTTCTATGGGTTTTAGAAAAAATAGTGGAAGGGAAAAAATGTATAGGAAATTTCTCCAGGCCCAATGTCTAAATGCAAGGCATTACAAGGGTATTGAAATATTTTATGTGAGCATCGTCAAGCACTGTGCTTGAACAAGAGTTTCTAGAAGAGGGTGAAGAATGAGTTTGAAGAATTACTTGTATTTTTGAAAAATTACAAGGACAAGAAGTAATGGTGTGCCTTGAGGATACTTAAAGGCTCAGCTGAGGGAGATAGTGGAGATGATTGCCAAGCTGCTTTCCATCATCTATCAGTATTCCTGATTCCAGAGATTGGAGGCTTTTGATTCCCAACTACAAGAAGGGTTGTAAGAATCAGGGGTGCTGTAGGTCTGTCAGCCTGACCTTGGTGCCAGGGAAGGTTATGGAAGAGATCATCTTAAGTGAGATTGCATGGCATATGTGGGACAGGTAGAGATCAGGCCCAGCCAGCATGAAAGGCAGGTCCTGCTTGACCGACTTGATCTTCTATGATTAACCCACCTGGTGGGTGAGGAAGAGGCTGTTAATGC
Source organism: Perdix hodgsoniae (assembly GCA_035772895.1). Taxonomy (NCBI): domain Eukaryota; kingdom Metazoa; phylum Chordata; class Aves; order Galliformes; family Phasianidae; genus Perdix; species Perdix hodgsoniae. The sequence goes on from JAPSGF010000003.1 coordinate 16,790,482, forward strand.
AGACTTCAGCAGAGCCTTTGACACTCTCCTACAGGTTGACACTGTCTCCCACAGTATTCTCCTGGAGAAGCTGTCAGCCTGTGGCTTGGACAGTTACACTGTTTGCTGGGTAAAGAACTGGCTTGTAAGCCAGGCCCAGAGAGTGGTGGTGAATGGAGTTAAATCCAAGTGGTGACTGGTCAAGAGTGGTGTTCCCCAGAGTCTGATACTGGGGTCTGTCTTGTTCAGTATCTTCATTAATGACCTGGATGAGGGCATTGAGTGCATCCTCAGTAAATTTGCACATAATACCAAGTTGGGAGAAAGTGTCAATCTGCCTGGAGGTAGGAAGGCCTTGCGGAGGGATATGGATAGTTTACATCTTTGGGCTGAGGCCAGTGGTATGATGTTCAACAAGACCAAGTGCCAGGCCATTAAAGTGCACTTTGGCCACAACAACCCCAGGCAGTGCTAGAGGCTTGGGGCAGAGTGGCTGGAAGACTGTGTGGACCTGGGGGTGTTGGTTGACACTCAGCTAAACATGAGCTAGCAGTGTGCTTAGGTGGCCAAGAAGGCCAATGGCATCCTGGCTTGTATAAGAAATAATATAGCTGTCAGGAGCAGAGAAGTGCTCATCCCTCTGTACTCAGTGCTGGTGACGCTGTTCCTCGAGTACTTCAGTTTTGGGCCCCTCAAAAAAAAAAAAAAAAAAAACTGGCATTTTTTTTTATATTGGTTATATTTATTTTAGTTATGTTTCTTTTAGTCCTGTTATAACCTAGCACAAACATCTGGCTTAGTAGAGGACACTAGGACAGCTGAATTGGCAGTTTAAGTACTGGAACTGGTAAGCTATTTGTCAAGAGGAACAAGGGCCACTTTCTGACTCATCTCAATGAGAATGAGTTAAAGAAAATGTTTACTGACCCACCTCAGCGAAAATACACGTCTAAGTATGGCAAGCTTTCACTGCATGTTGGAAAGTATGGCTTGGAAGGGGGATCAGTTCTGCCTCTGATTCTGAAGCTCTGTCAGGCAGTGTGTTGCCACAAACGGGTGCATTGTTGGATGGGTAAGGAACTGGCTGGAGGGCCGGGCTCAGAGAGTGGTGGTGAATGGAGTTAAATCCAGCTGGCGACCGGTCACGAGTGGTGTTCCCCAGGGGTCGGTGCTGGGGCCTGTCCTCTTCAATATCTTTATTGATGACCTGGATGAGGGCATTGAGTGCACCCTCAGTAAGTTCGCAGACGACACCAAATTGGCTGGGAGTGTGGATCTGCCTGGGGGTAGCGAGGCCCTGCAGAGGGATCTGGACAGACTGGAGAGCTGGGCTGAAGCCAACGGGATGAGGTTCAACAAGACCAAATGCCGAATCCTGCACTTTGGCCACAACAACCCCAGGCAGCGCTATAGGCTTGGGGCGGAGTGGCTGGAGGACTGTGTGGAGGAAACGGACCTGGGGGTGTTGATTGATGCTCGGCTGAACATGAGCCAACAGTGTGCCCGGGTGGCCAAGAAGGCTAATGGCATCCTGGCTTGCATCAAAAACAGTGTTACTAGCAGGAATAGGGAGGTAATTGTCCCCCTGTACTCGGCACTGGTGAGGCCGCACCTCGAGTATTGTGTTCAGTTTTGGGCCCCTCATTGCAAGAAAGACATTGAGGCCCTGGAACGTGTTCAGAGGAGGGCTACGAAGCTGGTGAGGGGTCTGGAGCACAGGCCTTATGAGGAGCGGCTGAAGGAGCTGGGATTGTTCAGCCTGGAGAAGAGGAGGCTCAGGGGAGACCTTATAGCACTCTATAACTTCCTGAAGGGAGGTTGTGGTGAGCTAGGGGTCGGCCTTTTCTCTCGTGTAGACAGTGATAGAACTAGAGGGAATGGTTTCAAACTGCGCCAGGGGAGATTCAGGCTGGACATTAGGAAATATTACTTCTCGGAAAGGGTGGTCAGGCACTGGAATGCACTGCCCAAGGAGGTGGTGGAGTCACCGAACATGGATGTGTTCAAGAAACGTTTGGATGTTGTGTTGAGGGATAGGATTTAGCTGGGGAGTATTGGTGATGGTTGGACTAGATGATCTTTTAGGTCTTTTCCAACCTTGATAATTCTGTGATTTTGTGATTCTGTGAAATGCTTCAAAAATGTTTGAATATAGGGCCCCGAAGATTACTTCCTTTTCTTGGAGTCTTCGTGGCAGTATTGATATAGAAATTCAGAAAACAGTAGCTCAGTGACTCTGTTTAGAGTAGACAGATTCAGTTTTGTGTTACAGTACAAATAATGTTCTACTTTGTCTTAGATTTATTTGTTACTGGTTGAAACTAGGACCATAGTTTAGGATCATTTTCATGAGGCTCTTTTGTATGATGGTACATGGAAGTGAATTACTAACTTGACTGTTGAGTGTGTTGTCAGAGGTGATTTCATTGTAGTTTCATAAAATCATTCTTTTTCAGAAATCCCAGGAGAAGTACCATAGCAAAAACAAACCTCAAGTTGGCATAGGAAGTAAGTATTTAGTAGACTAGTGAGTGTGTGTGAATATGGTGTGAATAAGTTAAGACTCCTATGAAGTCGTGGGAATTACAACACAAACATTCCATCCTCATTGCTGTTTTGTTTTCATTTCAATATCATCAGGAAAAATAGTTGCACTTCTCATATCTGATACAGATAAGCAGGATTTCACAAAGAGATTCAGTTATCTTCTCACCTACTTAAAGGAGGGTGAATTTTACTAAATTTTGTTTTCAGTGAGAGTGGAAATTAAACGTAGATGGTTTTTTCTGTCTTGTGCTTCTGAGTATGGAACTCACATGTATGTGTGCACACGTATGTGTACTGAGATGTCCCTGAGTTCAGGTTGTGACGTGAGAGTATTTATAGCTGAGGATTGTTTTCTTCCATATCCATATCAGAGCTATTCCACTTTGCTTGAGGGTCTTGCCTTTATATTCTGTGGTAAAGCATCATGGACTTTACTGTTGGGGAGGGGCAGTTGTGCTATCAGGCATAGGTGTATATGAAAACTGATCAGCATTTTACAGTGTAAAGCTATTGATGACATACGGTACATTGGCAAAATGTTGCTTTATGCTTTGCTTCACAGATCTGTCATTTGGAGACATTTCACAGCCTGGGATTTCATCAGTGCAGCCTTCTTCCTCTGTACCTATTGGAATATCTGCTGGGAGGAGGGAAGTCTTGCAGCAGTCCCATTCCTTGTCCAAAAGTGTCCCTGGTGCCAGTTTTGAAAGGTAGAGGACAGCTACCACATGATAAATACATCATTGAGTATTTCTAGGAAAATGCAACAATTAAATAAATATCTTTTTTTTTTTTTTTCCCTCCTTTGTGCCATAGAAGATCTATGCCATTTCCTGAACAGGACTCTGAGGCTAGCACATGGAGGACCAAGTCAAGATCTGAAGAGATGTTACAGGCCTTAGGGACATATTCTTCAATTGATTCTTTTGTGATGGAAGGTGAGAAGTATTGCACAAGTGTTGCCTTTTTTAACCCATATTGCAAAGGGCAAAATTTGTAAGTTGATGTACGAAGCTACTTCATCTAGTAGAAGTAGAACATCTATTTTTATGGCTTACAGCTGGGCCTTCATTACAGTGATACAATCAGATACAACAGTCTTAAAATATAACTTTTTTGTTACAGTAAAAGTACAATTAAAGTAACTCTTCAATAACTTTTAGAATATTTTTGCATGGTATTGGCACTTGAAAATGGTAGGGGAAAGATATTTGGCATCCTTTTAGAAGCAACATACTTTATTTCTGCAATCATCGAGTTATTTCCATTAGCAGTGCACTGCAAAACATTAACCTATATCACTTCTGTTGCCCCAGTAACCCCAAATCTTATCTACCTCTGGTGAACTGCCCTCCTAAAATGGCTGCGCATCATTGTGAGATAAACAGAAATAGCTTTTTCTGTACTTAGTTGTGAGATTGACTCTCTAAGCCAAAAGGCATTCATCCACAAAGGATGGTGCAGATATCCCATGCTAGTTATCTGCAAAATGACCGGAAGATCTCCAGCATCACAGCTGCTTTTGACAGTATTGGATTTTGTATTTAAATTGTAAGAAGTTTCTCCAAGCAAAGAAGGATAAAAGGACTTAATCTGAGAAAAGATTATTTTTGTTTGTTCTCTTCCCTTCCTGTCACATTAGCATTTTGACACTTCGGTAATGCTGTTGGCACCTGGCAAGCTTTTCCTCTGTAATATCACTGTCAGCATTTGCAGAAGTTGTTGGAAGTTCACCCCTATGATGTGTAGCCCTTACTTAATCAATAGATGGTCAAAGAAATGTCCCTTAATGTTTTTCTGGTTGCTATTTACGAGATGTACATTTTACCACAGTTGAGGTGGATTCGTCTCAGTGGACTGACATCAGTTCAGATGCACAGGAGTTTGAGGCTGAATCATGGAGTCTCGTTGTGGATCCGATGTTCTGTAACAAGCAAGAAAAGGATGTTGCCAAGAGGCAGGATGTCATTTTTGGTCAGTATATCAAAGCTTCATGTAGGTTTAAAAACAATTTATTGTAGATAATAGAGGGAACTGGGCCTATTTTATGTCTGATAGAATGAGTGGTTTGATTTAGAATAATAAGAGGATTCAAAGAACATTTTTTTGCCACAAATTACAGTGTTTCCTAGAGTTGAGGAAGTGTTGGAACACACTGACTACCTAAGACACTTTTACCCCGTTCACTGGAGCTCATCCCATCTCCAGTTTAAGCAGTGGCTACCCCAGTACACTCAGTGCAGGACAGTTATGAGAGCTGCACTAGAGCTAGATAAATTAAGACTTCTGACTAATATAATCTATTAGGTTTGAGGCTAATACAGAAAAAGTGATAATGACTGTATAATGAAAGTGTGTAAAATGATTAATATGCTATTTTCTTTTATACTGCAGAGCTGATGCAAACGGAAGTGCATCACATCCACACCCTCTACATTATGTCTGAAATATTCAGGAAGGGAATGAAAGAAGAACTACAGCTAGACCACAGCACGGTGGACAGAATATTCCCCTGCTTAGATGAGTTACTGGAGATCCATAGGCAGTTCTTTTGCAGAATGAGGGAGAGACGGCAGGAATCGTGTGAGGAGGGGAATGAGCGTAATTTTGTAATCAGCAGAATTGGAGATATCCTTGTGCAACAGGTAGAGAGGCGTCAGTTCTGTTAATTCTTTATGTACTCAAGGTTCTCAAAAAACATACAAAGTTTAAAGCTTCTTTGGGTGGGAAGAGGACTAAGATTGCCTTATAAAATTCAAAGTTTGGCCCCTTAATGTTGCAGGCTGAAGTAGCAATAAGAGAAAATCATTGCTGACAGGTAACTGTTAGAAACTGGAGGTAAACTCCTGCATTAATGGTACAAGTGACAAAGTGATAAACTTGAGATACTGTTCTTGGTAGGAAGCTGCTCCTATAATACCACAGATTGCTAAAAACAAAAGCAATGGATTCACTTTGTCACCGGCTTAGCAGAAGAGTGAATAATGAAAACAAGAAAAAAAATAGGTAGTCTGTTTTCTGTGCTCAGTCAGTTATGTGTGGCATATCAGGGATTGCTGTTAATGGGAGAAGGGATGATCACTCTGTTTATACTAGCTATATTTCTAGAACTGAAGAGATCAGATGAACGTGAATAAGCCTCAAAGGAAGTGTGTTTGCAGAAAAATGAAGCGGTGTTACAGTAGTTAGTCTACTTTATTGGCAAGGATGTAATGCTTGTACTTGTCCAGCCTGTGTTCCTCTTCTTGCTCCTAAAATAGCTAGCCTGTTTTTATTCTGCACTGGTAGGACCTGATAATTAAATTCAGAGAACTTGAGAAACGGCTAGCATATGAGTTGCTGGTGCTGTATGTATGTAAAATACTATACATTTCTATACATATTATAAAATATTATACGTACTGCAGTCTGTGGGTCTATGCTTTTATGTTGAGCACAATTCAACTATTCATTTCTTCAGTTCTCAGAGGAGAAGGCAACTAAAATGAAGAAAATATATGGAGAATTTTGCAGCCATCAGAAAGAAGCTGTTAATCTCTTCAAAGAGTTGCAACAAAACAAGAAGTTCCAGAATTTTATTAAAGTAAGCTTCCACAAGAGTATGATCACTATGTAGTTTTTACTTTAAATTTACGATTAAAATTATATTTTTAATATAATAAAAAGGGTAAGATTTTTCCTTTTTCAAGAGAAAGCTGATAAATCACATTTTTCTTTCAATTTTTTGAAAGCTTTGGCATCCAGTATGTGTTACATGCATGTTCCTGTTACAGCATACCTCATCCCTCATGGCAACAACTGTTACCTGGGGATAGTTCAGATAACCCAACATTTTATTTTAGTTCATTCTAACACATTGAGATCATATTTGTTATTAGGCAGTTGGTGCTTTAATATGAATTTATTATTGATAGCGTGTATTTGTGTTTGTGCAGCTGAGGAACAGCAATTTGTTGGCACGCCGCCGAGGAATCCCTGAGTGCATTCTGCTTGTCACTCAGCGAATCACCAAATACCCTGTTCTAGTTGAAAGGATATTGCAGTACACAAAAGGTGAATAAAAGCTGAGCGTTGTTTCACGTTTGAAATTGTAGTACATTTCTAATGAAAGGAATATGTACTGTTACAATTTATTCAAAGGATGAAATTAACTGTTCTGTGCAGAACCAGAGCAGTGAAAGTATCTACTGTTCGGGCAGATATTGCCCAAACAGTGTGTCTGGTATATGAAGTCTTTGCCGAGGTTATGATATGAGAATCTCCAAGATTCCATCCAGGTAAGGCCTAGAAGTCCAGAAGAAGGTGTTTCATTGAAAGATGCTGAACAGAGCATGTGAACTAATTCAGGCATGTTCTGCGTGTTTTTTTGAAATGAATTACAGTCAAGTGTCTTGTGAGGTTAGGCAAATGCTTCGTAAATTACTGTTCAGCTTTTCAAACAAAGCATTAATTATCCTGCAGTTTTGTAGAGCATTTTATAAATGCTATTAGCTTACAGATATTGCTCCTAAAAAGGGCTATAAATTAGTGTTGTAGAAAGCTTCATAACCAAATGTAAATGTTTTGTCCTTGAAGTCCTATTCTAAGTTTAACTCTTAACCAGAAGTGTACTATACTATATGATATACTAAGATTAAAAAAAAAAAAAAGTAAATTTCAACTGCTAAGTAGGTCAGAAATATTGAACGTGAAGTTTTGACTAGTGAATAAATTTGAGGTGTCTGTCATCTTTTAATAGGTAAATCAAAGGCAAATACCTGCAATGTCTCTAGTAAACATTTCCAGGTTCAAGGTAAAATTACAGATTTATCAATTTTAGCCTCACATTGTATACATTAGTTCCCAGAAAGTAATGAGTAATACCTTGTCTTGAATATGTCAGTTACTATCACATTGTTTATATTTTGCTTCATACAGAAGGATCAGAAGAACATAAAGACCTATGCAAAGCCCTTCGTTTAATTAAGGACATGATTGCAGCAGTAGATTTGAAAGTTAGTGAATATGAGAAAAAGCAAAAACTGATGGAAATTCTTAACCGAACTGAAAACAAAACATATACAAAACTGAAAAGTGGACACATTTTTAGGAAGCAAGACTTGATGGTGAAAGAGAGGATACTTCTTCATGAAGGTTTAGTATACTGGAAAACAGCTACTGGTCGTTTCAAAGGTATTCCATCCTAACAATGAAGTCCTCTGCAGATAACGTATGGAGGTTGTTTGGTTTAAGAGTGTTTTACTACACTGTGTTGCAAACACAAATTTCTGAGGGAATGGTATTGAGAGTATTCAATTAATAACTAGGAGCTGGAATAGTAGCTCTAGAAGCTGCTGCCCTATATAGATAACACCTTTTATATTTAAAATAACAAGCTTGCATACAAAGCTTGGGAAAATGTACTTTTTACATTTTACTCTCAGTTGCATTTCCTGCTCTAGTCCACTTTCCTGCTGTTTGTAGTTTCATCCAGTGACGCATATTCTTGTATTGTACACTTGTATTGTTCACAGCACTGACCATCATGTACTGTTCTGCAGTTGTACTGGGGCATAGACAGTGGTAAAGAAATCCTGAAGCTACATTTGGCTGGAGCCCAGTTTTCACACTTGACTCCAGAATCTAATTTTCACATGTTGGGATTTGTTTTTTTTGAAACTTAGCTAATATTTGTTTTACAGCTTTACAAGCCTGTATGCTCACTGTTATTTCATAAATGTTTTCATTAGTATAATGTTCAACTGCAAGCATATTTTACAACATGGATGAAACAAAACTTGTGTAGGCTTCTCTTTAGTAGACTAACTTTTGAAAGCTTGGATAAGCTGTGGGGAAGTCTGAGTGAGAGTTTCTTCTTTCTGTGGGCCAGTGCTTTAGCACTGTGCTGCAGGAGGGTGGATATCAGGAAGTGTGGTCAGCAAGATTGAAGTGATGGCTTGCCATTCCTTTGTGCAATATGTAGGATAATCCAAGTATTTCTTGTGTGGCTTTACTGTAGGATTCTGTGAATTTCTTACTGACCAGGGCTGCTTCTTTTTCAAAGATAAAGAAAAGAAGTTAAGCACAATAGTAATATTTTTCATTAAAAATGTAATTTTCTTTTTTCCCATTTTGAGATACCCTAGCTCTGCTTCTAACTGATATGCTGCTGTTCTTACAAGAAAAAGATCAGAAGTACATTTTTGCAGCTGTTGTAAGTATATTATCAGACTTGTGAATATATATGTTACTTTTTTATTTATATATTACTCGACAGTTAGATCCTTTTCCACATTATTCTCGCATACTTTTTAATTACTTAAATACTGATAATATATTCAGAACAGTAATATACCAGTATATGGAGGATTAATATTCCTTTCAAAATTGAGGTGTTTTTTTTTTTGAGAAGAGAGATGAAAACAACAGAAGGAGGTTTAGTGACATGCCTCATTTGATCACTGAAGCTAGGAAGCAGAGCAAGCTCTTTCGCTTACCTAAAATAAATTATAACAAAAACAAAATGAAATAACAGCAACAAAAAAAAACAACAGTAACAACAAACCAAAACAGAAAAATAATTTAGTCTGCAAGTGTGATGGTTGTAAACACACATAAATTGCATTAAAGGTCATAAACTGAACTTCCCAAACTATATAAATGCTATATAAACACAGTGTCTCAGTATCACCGAGCCTCTTGTATTTGTTTTTAGCACATACCCAGGACTTTATTTATTCATGAATACTATAAAGTATTTAACAAAATGGTTAAATAAGATATCTGAATACTCAACTCTTCCAGGCTTACACTTCGTGGGAACAGAAACAGGCTGAGTATACCAGGCTGAGAATTCATGAAATTACAGAATCACAGAATGGCCTGGGTTGGAAGGGACCTCAAGGACCATAAAGCTCCAATCCCCTGCCACAGACAGGGCCACCAACCTCCACATTTAATACTAGACCAGGCTGCCCAGGGCCCCATCCAGTCTGGCCTTGTACACCTCTAGGGACAGGGCATCCACAACCTCTCTGGGCAACATGTTCCAGCACCTCACCACTCTCTCTGTAAAGAACTTCCCCCAGACATCCAACCTAAATCTTCCCTCCCTCAGCTTAAAACCATTTCCCCTTGTCCTGCTGTTATCTACCCTTTCGAAGAGTTGACTCTCGTCCTGTTTATAGGCTCTCTTTAGGTACTGAAAGGCTGCAATGAGGTTATCCCACAGCCTTCTTTTCTCCAGGCTGAACAAGCCCAGCTCCCTCAGCCTGTCTTCATAGGGGAGGTGCTCCAGCCCCCTGATCATCTTTGTGGCTCTCCTCTGGATCCTCTCCAACAGCTCTCTGTCTTTCTTGTCCTGGGGGCTCCAGACCTGGACACAGTACTCCAGATGAGGCCTCAAGAGGGCAGAGTAGAGAGGGACAGTGACCCCCCTGTCCCTGCTGGCCACCCCTCTTCTGATAGAGAATTATTTCATCCAATTGAAAAACTGTCTTCTTCTAAAAGTGTAGTATTTTATGATAGAGACATTTATTTTTGTGTGTATTGTGACTGTTCTTCCCAGGACCAGAAGCCTTCGGTCATCTCTCTTCAGAAGCTCATTGTAAGAGAAGTAGCCAATGAAGAAAGGGGGATGTTTCTGATTAGTGCTTCATCTGCAGGACCTGAGATGTATGAAGTTCATACAAACTCGAAAGAGGAGCGTAACAGCTGGATGAGGCATATTCAAGATGCAGTGGAAAGGTAGAGAAAAAAGCTTTTGTTTTCACCCTGGTAGTCCAAAGTGAAAAGGAGGTCATTTGGATATTTTTGGCAGTGTGCTTTCCATTCTTTATTGAGTTCATAGACCCCAAAAATTCATCGTCAATTCTGTCAGACTTACCGTTTTACTTCTAATTTTTCACTGAACCAGCAGACCTTTCCTGCTCCTTTAAGATGTCCTTACCTGTCACTTTAAGCTTCCCTTACATTTGCCTTTGGCACTGGATGCTTTATTGAATCTTGCAAATGACCGTGCATCCATTCTGGGTGAATCCCCAGTCTCACTTCGGTATTTGACCATTAGGTATGGCAGGGAGGACCTTTAGATCTGAACGTTATGCTAGGCACCATAGACTTACAGTCTTGCCAGGATTAAAAAGGAATCCTTCAGTCTTGTTTATGCCTAGTTTCTGCTTTTTATAGAAGTGGACAAATGGCACTGGTCTAGCCTGTACCAAAATTGGTTGATATTTTGTAGTTTCTTATGAATGCAACACTGTACTGAAAATGAGTATATGTTCACTTATGACTTTATCTGTCTTTCCTTCATTTCAACAGTTGTCCAGAGGAACAAGAAGAAGGAAAAATGGGTGAATTTGATGAGGACAGACGTATCGCTGAGGCTAAAGCATGCAAAATTCAGAAATGTCAAGGTGCGGTACCTTACCTGCCACTCTGAGAGCTCCCATGTCCTGAGAGGTTAGGATAGATGAATAACATGCATATATTGGCTGATGGGTTCAGAGTGGTTTAATAAGCAGAGTCACGGCAGAGAAAGCCGTGGTTGTCTGATTGTATTATGTGAATTGTCTGAAAGAGAATCATTTTTTCATCATAGAATCATAGAATGGCTTGGGTTGGAAGGGACCTCAAGGATCATCAAACTCCAACTCCCCTGCTCCATGAAGGATCACCAGCCTCCATATCTAATACTAGACCAAGCTGCCCAGGGCTCCATCCAACCAATCCCTGAACACCTCCTTGGACGGAGTGTCCACAGCCTTTTTTCAAATACTTTGTATTTTTGTTACATTATTTTGAGTACAAAAGAAAAAGTGAAATGTATTTTTCAGAATAAACACTGAAATTATAAAATTATCCTTGAGGTCAAATAGTTCCCTGTTTATGGAAGTACCTCAAATATTCAGATATGGCTACACTTGTTTGTGGCATTTTCTTGTGGTTTAACCTGGCAAGCAGATAAACACCATACAGCCTTTTGCTAACTTCATACCCTCCCAGTGAGATGTGGGAGAGAATTGAAAAAAAAAATTATAGAACTTGTAGATTGAGATAAAAACTACTTACTAAGACCGAAAAGGAAGTTAGTGATGATTTTATATATATACATATATACACATATGTATAAAGCCAGGACAGCATTTCAGTCAGCAGTATGTGGCACAGAATATGTTTCCAGCTATCCACTGGTTGGTTGCTCCCTCCACTGTAAGCACACGGCACTTGTCATAGAGGGTTTGTGGAAGCATGATATGATCAAACTGGCAAGCCTCATATTTATGTTTCAGCCATCGTTCTCTGAACCAGAAAAGAATTTCCATTTGTTTTTTTTTAATTGCAGCACATTTCACATGCATGGATAATCTGTGCTATATTGTCCATGGTCAACTCCACCCCTTGATCCCGAATCTATGTATATATTACATCTCTTCCATGATGGCCTGAAATATCATGGACCCACTGAGCAAGAAATAATTCACCCTTATGTTGCCTGTCCAAATCTACCTGAGCTCCTTCAGTTCTAGCGGCCCGATTCACTTGCTGGTTGTTTCAGTGCTTTTCAGTGGCATGACTTGTGGGTACATGGGCATCTGTCTATGTGACATAACTTTACAACCATGTTCTCTACCTGGGCAGCAATATCTTTCCAAAGTGCAGTGGCCCAGAAGGGGTTGCCTCTGTGCTGCCAGTTGTTCTGTTTCCTTCACTTCCATAGGGCATTTTCCTACCATCCGTGAGTCAGTATGAAAATAGAGCATTAGACACTTTTCTTGTTCAGCAATAGCTAAAGCCAGTGTGGCCTTCGCTCTTGTGAAGTGGCTTGATTCACCTTCTCTTTCAATTGCTTCTGCAACTTGTTGTCTAGGGATCCGTACAGCAGCCTTCCATCTCCATGCTTTCCCACAATACAAGACCCATCAGTGAACAAGGCATATTTCTTCTAATTCTCTGGTATTTTATCATACTACCTTTTCAACACGTCCCCTCCTCCTCTCAAATGTTTCATAATCTTTTTCTGTGATCAATTCCGTGATTCCTGTGTGACTGGAGTTTCCTGTTGGAGCTCATTGTGTGATCAGTGCAGACCACTCACTCCACGTAGCATCAGCTATATGATGTGTGGAGTGAACCTGCCCTTTGAACATCCAGTCCAGTACAAGCAGAGTACCTGTGCTTCACTACCTGCCACTTCTGAAGCAGCTCAGACCCCCTCCTATGCTGCCAATATATTTTTTTCAGTTGGAATGTTGCAGATTTTGAAGCCTGTCTCCAACTCCAAAATCCTAGCATCAACCTTGAGTCGTGGGACTCAAGTCATGGGACACCCCTTTGGTGAGTTAAGGTCAGCTATCCTGGTTCTGTCCCCAGCTCCTTGTACCCCCTAGCCCCTGACTGGCAGGACAGCACAAGGTACTGTAAAACTGAAATGACCTTGGCGCTGTGCAGTACTGCTGAGCAACAGCTAAATCGGTGTGTTCTCAGCATTGTTTTTCTCCTAAAGCCAAAACAGAGCATCGTAGCAGACACTAGGAAGAAAATCAACTGAAACCAGGACACATTTCATTTTATTGATTTTATTTTTATTTTAAAATGTAGAGTTGAATTTTGTTTCATTGGCTTCCCTATGCACAATTTCCACATCTTTTTACTGCTGTGAGGAGAGAAATTTCAGCAGTGTCCTGCCTGGGGAAAGCCACAGGGGAAGGCATCCTCTACACAGAGCACATGACACACCAGATCAGCATGTCTTCTGCTGGCCAGTGCTTTTCTAGTGTTGCTTATTGTGAGTTCAGCAGAAGTACCCCACAGTACAGCCAGAGCCATGTCATTGGTATAAGGCAGTCACCTACCCGGTGTCTTTTCCAGCTTTCATCAGAACAGACTATGAATGAATTAAATTCCTTGCTGCTTATAAAAGACTTTTAACAAGTATGTTGCCTAGCTCAAGTTAGCAGTGTCTGCATGGTGTAAAGATTAAAAGTAATATCTGGAATGTGCTTTACGTGCAGGATAAAAAATATTAATACAGTGTTCAATTTTGGTTGACAGAATCACTGAGTAACCAGGACCAGCAAATTTGCAGTTGCTTGGAAGACAAATTGCATATATACGCAGAACTAGTAGATATGAGTGGATTTGAAGATGTTCATGTAGAACCCCACCTCCTTATCAAACCTGATTATGGAGAAACTCCACAGGCTACTTCGTTGCTGGTAGCAGCACTCAGAGAAGGTGAGTTTGTGCAGGAAGTGTGCAGTGGTGGCTCTTCACAGAATCACAGAATCACAGAATCATCAAGGTTGGAAAAGACCTAAAAGATCATCCAGTCCAACCATCACCAATACTCCCCAGCTAAATCCTATCCCTCAACACAACATCCAAACGTCTCTTGAACACATCCATGTTCGGTGACTCCACCACCTCCTTGGGCAGTGCATTCCAATGCCTGACCACCCTTTCCGAGAAGTAATATTTCCTAATGTCCAGCCTGAATCTCCCCTGGCGCAGTTTGAAACCATTGCCTCTAGTTCTATCACTGTCTACACGAGAGAAAAGGCTGACCCCTAGCTCACCACAACCTCCCTTCAGGAAGTTATAGAGTGCTATAAGGTCTCCCCTGAGCCTCCTCTTCTCCAGGCTGAAATATGGACAGATATTTCAAGGTAATAAAATATATCCATGTTGCCTTGTGCTATGGTTCTTCCAAATCTCAAGAGGTGGCTCTTCCAAAGGTTGGCAGGGAACACAAAGAAGACTGTAAGATGTGTTTAGTGAGGATGTGTTTAGTGAATAACATCTTATTATAAACAGTCTGGACCATGGTGTTAGAATTCATTTGAGGAATGTTTCAATAGCTGGTCACCTTGCAGTACAGCCTTGTGAAGTACAGTACATGGATAGAGCACAATACAGCATCTGCTCCCTTATCTTTACCTGTGTTTGTTGAATTGGCAACAGATCAGAATACTGTAGGGTTATGTACAAACCAAACTGCAGACAATCTTGACAGATTTTCCAAGAAATGACTGCCATAATTACTGTAGGAGCCAAATTTTTCTGCGCACTGTCAGAGGGCAGATAGCCTTGCATTGTCTATGATGTGGTCCTCTGAAGGAATGAAGGGAATAATATTTGTGGGTGTCTTGTCTATTCGGAAGTTTAACTAAATTCCTGTTAAACTCAGCTGAAATGAGTCCTAATAAACTGAGCCTTATTCATCATAGGCCTTATGCACTTTGAGAGGTATTGCAAGATTGTAGTGTTACCTAGTATGAGAGTTGTGGGCAAATAACCACACGTCAACTTGTAACAGGAAAGGTTGACCTCCATCATTATTTGGAACTCAGAGAACAATGCTATTGATAGAATTGGTCTTTGGGTGAGGAATATAAAGCAGGGATAAAATTACAGGTGTCATTTTATATAAAGGGGCAATCTGTACTGACACACCTGGTTCTACCCACTCTTAATTTTCACTTTCTTTCATTCTCATGTTATTGTTCTTATGTTTTCATTTCACATTAACAAGTTTACAGCAATGTATATGGAATTACTTCCATAATACAACTCCCTGAGCTAGCAGTAGACTCTTAGCAGTAAAGCACAGTAGAGAGGGATAAATTTAGGGAACACTTAAACAAATTGGATATACTCATATCCATGGGACAAGGCAGGAAAAATCAAAGTTATTCAGGGAGCTAGCCGATGTCATTTTGAGGCTGCTTTCTATCATCTTCAGAAGGTCACAGTGATCAGGAGAGGCTCCTGAGGACTTGAAGAATGCAAACATTATCACACTGTTCTTCAAGAGAGAAAATGCAGGGTACTACAAAGCACTCATCCTCACCTCAACCTCTGCACATTTCCAAGCACATGAAGGACAAGATGTGATTGGAAAGAGCCAACATGCCTTCATCAAGGGCAGACAGTGTCTGAGCAGCCGGGTGGCTTTCATAATGAGAAAAGAGCGTCACATTTTTTCTGCCATGACATCTACAAGTCCTTCAACACTGCCTGCACTGTCTGTAACATCCTTGCAGCTGAACTGGTGACATAAGGACTGCATAACTGCTTGGAAAATTGGCTGGATTTCTGGTCTTAGAGGATTATGATCAGCTGATAATTAAGGGATTCTGAGGGATAGATGTTAAGATCATTACTTTACAACATATAATGAAGTAACAATTGAATTGTGTAAACTCTCAGCAAATTCATGGTTGACTGCAAACTTGGAGGAGTAATCAATTGAGGAGAGACTTCAACAGATTGGGAAAATGGACTGAGTGAAGCCTCAAGAAGTTCGGCAAAGACAGGCGCAAAGGTCTGCATCTGGAATGGAGTAGCATATGTGTTGATGTAGGCTGTATACTGAGTAGATAGAAATCAGCTTTACAGAAGTGCACCTGGGAGTTCCAGTCTACAGCAGGTTGACCACAAGCCAGCAACGTGTGCTTGCAAGCAAAGGAAGCTAACATCTGAATGGGAGAAATGTTTCCAGCAAGTTGAGGGAGATGGTTCATCCTCTGTTCACCCATGGTGAGAAATAGTAGTAGTGTTGTGTCCAGCACTGGACTCCTGAGCACAAGGCTTATTGAAAAATGTTCAGCAAAGAGCACCAAGATGATTATGGGTCCAAAGAAGGGGTGATAGAGCTCACTCCTGAAAGAAGGTGGTTTGATGAATTTTACTGTCTTCAACCACCTGAAAGGACTGTAACAGAGAAGCTGAACTTTTCTTGGAGGTGCTTGGTGGTAGGACAAGGAAACAAGATGGAACATAGAGAATTCCAATAAAATAAAGGGAAATACATATACTCTGGGGGTAGTCATAAACTGGAGCATGTTGCTCAGAGGTTTTGTGAAGCGGCCATTCTTGGGCATACTACAAGTTTGTGTGTACAGGGCTTTGAGTAGTCCAGTTTTGTTAACCTGAGGATTGGGCTGTATAATCTCTGAATATTCCTTCCCAGACTAAACTATTCAACAATTCATTGTCATTTGTACATAAAGGATCTACTTCCAGGGCCTCAGCAACTGTTCATATTTTTCCTCCCTAGTTGAAAGTCTCCATGTTGCTGTCACGTCATCACAAGTGAATGAAACGGACAGATCATCAGAGCAAAGTACAGAGGAATTAAGTTTGAAGCACAGACTTAGTGCCAGTGAAATCTTGGAATCTTTCCCTAGTGGTGAGTAAAATTTGATGTTTTTATGTGTTCAGATTGCTAAAGTAGTTGATACAGGATTTCTTTTTGGAAAGTTTTCTCAGTCTGTGGCAGAATCAGTAGAAAATAATTTAATAAAAATTGTCTTTGGGCAAACACTCTGATTAAATTGTCATAAAACTTCAATGAATTGAACGAACTGTATCCATTGAAGTTTTTCCGTAACATGTGTCTGCAATCAGCATTATTGAGTCCGATTTATGAATCTTCATACATAACATTTATATGTTTTCTACTCTTTGTTGCTCAGCTGTGCAGCAAATGTATATTGCTGGGTAGGCCTTTTTTCTGGCAGCCAATTTTTGTCAGAAAGCATGGAAACCAACTTGTTAGTGGGATTTATATTCTGGTTATTTCGACTGTAAAAAGTACAGCATAATGTTCTTACAAAACAAAGGCAAACAGAGTCCTGTACACTTGTGGAACATGTTTACTAATATGGCTCTATTTTGAAATACTTCATAATTGAAATGGTAATGATTTTTAAGATAAGATTGTCCCACTTGTGCCATCCTAGCTTTGAATATTGTTTTCCAACAGCTTAGAATCCTTCAGCATTAGGTATTTACAGCATCCCATTAGTAGCTGTAAGAAAGTGTACCCTTTGTTTCTGCAGTCAGAATATGCTTTGATACCTTTCTCTTGCATCCTGTTGGGGTCTTATTTATTAGATGCAGAAATGAAGGAAGTTGAAGAATCACCTGAAGTCAGTGCTTGCAGTATTGAAAAGGAAATTTCTGATGCCAGTGTAGATTATAAGGTATTGTAATTTATTTCTCTTTCATGTTGCACTTATCTCTCTGGGCACTGGGAATGTAAGAGCTGTAAGATTTTTATGGAATATCTAAAGATAATTCTAAAATCTAAAGCGTGGGATAGGCACATTTCATTAAAGTCCAGATAATTCAGTTTAGGAGAATTCATTGCAAATAACAATGAATTTATGAAAACATTAAAAAAACAAACAAACCATTAAAACCATAATAAATACAGGCATAGAACAACTTTCCTACCAGGCTGATCGAGCAATGAGTGTGGTGGCAGCCACAGTGCTTTTCTATGGGCCTCTTAAGAGCCTGGTTCTCTGCCGTCATCATTCAAGACATCCCTGTGGAGCTGATAATATTCCCTCTACTCCCTCCTCCTATTCACAGGATGATGAAAGTCTCCTGCAATGACAGGGACCTCTGCTAATGGTAGCAAGACATGTACATTGGAAGAACTCCATCCTGAGAATGAACATATAAAATAGGATGGATTGTCTTAACGCCAGCTTGCTTCAGAGTTTTGAATTAAAATAAAACAGAGCAACTAGAGATCAGAAGAGAAACTGCCCATTTTTCAAAATTCTATAGCTCTTAAACAGATCTGGGGAAAAAGCAGAATCAAAAGTCAGTTCTGAGCAGAATTATAAATGGCAAATTTAAGGGAGCAGGAAGGAGTGCTAGAGCAAGACCAACATGAATTAATGTGAAAGTGAATGGAAGTATAATTGTGTAAGGCTTGGATAGAACCACAAAAGCATAAAAGGAAGAGATGAAGACAGAGGAAATGAAATGAAAAGTTTGCAAGAAAAGGAGATACATACCATTAGGGTAGTGTCTGTCTGAGATCTGAAAAAGGGTGTGAGCCTGAAACCTTGTTTTTTCCTAGGTCTTTCTATACAACTCTAATTAATATACTTATCTCCCTATAAACCTTGCCTCATGTTCAGCTTTATGTCATCTTGCCTGCCAGACTGATGTTTTAGAAAAAAAGAGTGGAGTATGATTCCATGTAAGGAGTCACAGACGTTAAGTTAAATGAAATGAAATAAAATAACCTAATAAGTAGTGGTGGTGCTGGGAGGGGTTGAGGGGCTAAATCAACACTGAAACAAAGTTCCAGTAGTCCCATATGTTAAAAATGCCACTGGAGTTACAGAGGAGACAGAGCCACATTTTTCTCAGAGGTGCATAGCAATATGGTGAGTATCAAAGATTACAAGTTGAAGCAAGGAAAATTCTGACTGTACATAAGGAGAAAAATCACCATGAGAGAAGGGTAATCAAGCAGAGGCAAATTGCCCAGAGAGGCTGTGGAGTCTCCATCTTCGGAGATTTCCAAGATTTGACTGGAGAAGGCCTTGTGCAACCTCATCTAACTTTCAAGCTAGCTTTGAGCATCTATGGATCTAGAGGGTCTCAAGCAAGCTTTTCCATCCCAGTTTACTCTTCCGGTCTCGACTGTTTGGGCAGCTGTTTTATCTCATCTAACCGTGTCAAAATTAGATTGACCAGGAGGTGGCAGAGCGAGCAAACAAAACACGAAAGGGCTTTCAAAGGCAGGGGATGTCCTCCAGCCCCTGCCTTCGTATGCTGTTCGTGATGCCCTGAGGTTGTGGGATGGCAGCACTGGGCTTAGACAGATAGCATGGGCAGAGAGCCGGAAATCCAGAGTGAAAGGCCCCAGCTCTGGAGTTAGGTGCATTATATTATAGGAAGACCGTTCCCCATGAAATACTTGGGTGCCAAGTGGGTAGAAGTGGTAGGTGGTCCCCATCTCATCCCCCTGCTCCTGGCTTGCATCTCCAGGTGGTTGCTTGAGGAACACATGCAGCTTGCACCAGGATCTGAATATCCACATCTCTGCTGCTTGTTATTGCTCTTAACAAAGAGGAAAGAGAGGCAGAGAGGTGGTCTTAGCTTTCAGCACAGGGTAAACAGCTGAATACATTGATTCTAACTTACCTGGGTGTAAAGAACTTGTGCTGAATGAAATGGTGTGATACTGTTATATCACTAGGTGACTTGGTTAAACCTTCCTTTTGCTCATTCTTCCACTGTATAATTATAAAATAGTTGAGGTTGGCAGGAATATCTGGGTCCGTCTGATCCAACTTCCATTGAAGTAGGGACATGTAGAGTAGAATGTCTGTGCCTATATTCAGACTATGTCCAGTCCTCAAGTGGTGCTGCCTTTAGGAGACCACGATAGGTGCTTGAGTTAGCCACTTGCTGTCTCTTAGCCATGCCAAAGCTAGCTGAACCTTTAATGCTTATGCACACCTCCTCTCTTAAATTAAACAGGCTTTATGAAAACAAACAAAAAAAAAATGTAGAGTTGATCCCACACCTCTGTTCAGTTTTTGGGTCTTCCTTCATACAGTCTTCCTTACCTCACCCGCATCTTCTTCTCCTCTTGCTTTTCACACTCCTCCTCTTCCCTGCCTGCTGTCCATCTTACCAGTCCAGTGCAGAAGGGCCAAATTACTTTGCATCTGCCCTGGTACAATATAGCATCCCCATTATATCCTCTGTGTCTGGTGGCAGAGCAAATTGTTTGGTTCATTACTGCAGTAGTAACGGGAGGGGGAGGTGAAGATATGGGGACAGAAATATGAAGAGAGATGATGGAGGATGAAAGGGCTATAGGAAATGTAGCACCTGGTGTTCTCTTTCCTCAACCACATCTTCATTGTGTTTTGGGGCTTGGTTGTTTTCGTTTCCAGCTATTGCAGTGAAATGGAGCAGCCTGCAGTGCTCTGTGATGGGAAATGGGGTCAGAAGAGAACTTGGGAGAATAAGAGAACAATCAAATATTCTCCAAACCCTCCTCCACTCCTAAAAAAAAAAAAAAAAGGAAAAAAAAAAAAGAAACAGAAATCATACAGGAAGTCTTTCCAGTGGAGCCTCAGAAAGGATTGTGTTTTATTTCTCCACTGTTTCACCTTATCTTTCTCAGAGGAGCTGTTTTTTGTGCAGAAAGGATTATGGGTGGCTTCACCCCATAAATTTAAAAAGCTTCTTAAGAAAAAGGATAGGGTGGAAAGTGCAAAGTGGCTGTGCGCACTGCAAGCCCAGCTGCAGTGGACAGCAGCCCTAATGCTGGTAGGTTTCCCAGTGCACAGCAGGCATGCAACCCTTGCTCAGCTCCCTGCACACCAAAGGCACTCCCTGTAACCCACTAATGTAACTGCCATCAGCTTCTTGCAGTATTAATGTCTTGATTTCTGAAGATTCATGAGCTTTTTCATCATACTAGAGGTAATCTAAACCCATTCTGCTCAATATACAGAAGTCTGGTTACTGTATTTCAAAATTGTCAAGTAAACAAAGAGTGAATGGAAATGTCTTTTTTGTGTAGCTTTAGTCACAAGAGGATTAAAATTGTGGATGAAATATTTTTGTTTTTACAGTTGTGCTTAGGATCTCTAGTGATTTCCACGGAAACTCCAGTGTTGATGAATTATTAGTCTTCATAGGTTATTGCTTCTGTCTTTTTTCACCTACTCACTAAAAGGTTTGACTCAGCACTGCATTTATTAGCAATGTGGATGTCTCCACTAGTAAAATAAAAAATACCTAGATGATACAATTGTAGAGTAAAGAACTAGTTTTTAAAGCAACATGTATTTATTTTAGGGAGGAAGTATGAATTTCCCAGGATCTACAGGGACAGAGGTGAGTTTATTTAAATCCCAGACAGAGTGTAATTAGTTAAGACTGAACAAAACTTTGAAAATCCTTCTCTTTTGTTTTCTAGATTGTACAAGCAATCCAGAATCTAACTCGTCTCTTGTACAGCATACAGGTAACTCTACTCCACAATCAACTTTGTAGAGTAATTGGTTTTAGTAATTTACTTCTTAAGGCTTGTTTTCATCTTGACTACTTTTAGTTATTATGTTATCTCTACTGACTATTGTACAAGATGTCTTACCATAGATTTTTGCTCTATGTCAGTGATTTGTTCCTTTAAGAACTGAATAATATTTGCTTGGAGATCACTCTCCTCCCTGAGAGGAAGTATATACAGTCCAAATGTCTAGGGAAGAAGTAAGGTGATAGCTCAAATTGAACTGATGTCATTTCATGTACAGATTTTGAAATTTATAGTTCAAAATATTGACAGCTATAAGTATTTTGTTTAGAATATTATTCTGGTGACTTCTAAACCACACTTAGGCCACCTATGTGGCCAACCAACCCTTTATAGATATTTCAACATCAAGTCATTATTGTTTTATTCTGTAGAGCCTTAGTCAGAAGTGTTTGGCTCTGTTTGACAAGTTAGAACATTTTAACTTATTTTTCTTTAGGTGTAATTTTGAATACCGATTTTAAAATGTTTAATTTCAATATGTTTAACTTTTAAACCTTGATATTAGCATACTTCCTAGCAATCCTGGAAACTTGTGGATTAGAAATTAAGTGGAAGCAATGCAAAAGCAAATTAAAATAAAAAAAAAACAAAACACTTGTAAATCAGGAAGAGTTTTGTAAAAATTGAAAAATAGATGGCTTAATACTAGTGGCAGTAAAGTAGGCTCAGAATCATGCCTTATGGTTCTGACCATGAAAAGTTGTGTATGCTGGCCATGTAGGTGCAGAGAATCAAGCAGAGAATCCTATCATTGCTCTGTTCACAAAGCAGTGACCTACTACTAGCAGGCCTATTACTGAAGAAGAGCCGAGAAAAGTGGGAACTGCACATTATGTAAAGCTAGAGACTACTTCTAGAGTGGACAGTTTGGGGCAGTGGTGCTGAGGGAATTCTCTGGGAACTTCTGCATAAGTGTCTTCCCATGTCAGTTCTCAAAGACCAACTGTGCACTAAGCGCATCAGTAGGCCTAGGCCTTTCTTGCTTTTCTTTTAGATACCAGCAGTTTTATTTTATTTTGGTATTGGATACGGTCACAGTCTTTAGTGCAAACCATGTCACAACATCCTTGTGAAGGATGACATATAGTGCTCTTGGTTGTGAAAAAAGCTACTGAAACTTCAAACTAAAACCATGACTACACTGCCAATTTCTGCTGGCATAGGTCAGGTGCATGTAAGGAGTAAGATGACTTGGTTGTGTTGGAAGATGTTTGTAGAACTGTTGTTAGTAGAACTAAACTGCTGCAGATTTACAAGGAGATCCTTATATTTTGTGAACTGCACAGGAAGCAGTGCACTTTTCTCTGTATGCACCAAATCTGTCTTAGGAATACTTTGCTGAGTGTTGCATTCCCTAGGCCAATGCTTTAATACCTCTTTAACCACGAAAGATTGTTTTTCCTGTGTCTTAACATCATCTGACAGAACAGGACCCCAACTGTAACTGAGGCATGCAGCTGTAGCTTAAACATTATATATTATAACACCAGCTGCAAATCAGAAGCCTCATTTAATGTGCTTGAAATGTTTGCCTGCTTTTAGAAACATGTCTTGGTATAGGCATGAACACAGAGTTCTCTGCATGAAGGTGAAACATTTTTATATAATGTTTTTAAACAAAAATACAGAAATGTGTGGATGCTAATATTTAAACATTTGTGTTTGATTTCATTCTAGGCAGCATTCGCTATCCAGGACAGCCACAGAGAGCTCCATAGGTTACTCTTGCAAGAGAGTGAGAAGACCAGTCGTAGCCATAGTTCCCGGATACCCCTCTTCCTGGAACAAGAAAAATACCGTAATTCAGAAAAACAAAGGGAGGAGCTGGCAAACATCAGCAAACTCCAGCAGCAGTTCCAGCAAGAGCAGCAGCGCTGGCTGCATGAATGCGAGCAGTGGCAGCAAGAGCAGGAGGTGAGGGCAGGCCTGTTGGAGCAGCGGGAGCAGGCCTGCAGCTGCCAGGAGGAGCTGCTGGAGAAGAGCCGCCAGGGGCTTGCGCTACAGTTGCAGGAGTTTCAACAGAGCCTGGAGAGGTTGCAGGAAGGGCAGAAAGTGTTGGAGAAAAAAAGGGACAGTATCAAAATGCAGAAGGAACTCCTTTGGCACTGGAAGCATGGTCTCCAAAGCAACCTGTTGCTGCCCACAGGGAGCCATGAGGTATGTTTTTCTCCACTGTAACTACATCCCCAGCTGCAAAGATGTAGAGATGTTCCCTGACAAATGGTCTGCCATGCCAGAGTGTCTGTTGGCTGGTAGTACCATGAGGAAGTGTGTGGTTCAGGCATATCCCGGGGCTTGCTTTTGACCTTGGAGCCCTGTAGAAGCCACAGTCAAACTGATGAGTATTAAATTCAAGAGATGAAAATTTATGTTTTATCCTGCTTTACCAGTGTGTTTGCCACATTCTGGCAAGATATATCATCTCTCACTTTTTGTAGGAAATCATGTTATTATAAAGCTTCAGGCTTGAAACACTTTTAGTGAAGGATTTTCAGGTACTCTCCTTGCTCCCGAACAGGAGTGCTGTCTCCAGTGAGAAGCAGAAACGGTAGGAGTAAGAATAGCCTGGTTCTCATGAAGCCTTATTTATAAGTGTCAGCATCAGCTATATTGCTCCCCTGAAAGAAGCAGCCCCAAAGTGAATTACCTTGGTATGTGGCTCCAGCCTGAATGGTGAAATGGTCATTGATAGGTGATGCAGTTTAAAGCAGCTCTGAGGCTGCTTAAGCATTTCATACTGAAAATAGTTTTTCTTGCAGTTGGGTATGCAGGAAGCTCTTGCTCCAGTGGGTAGAATCTTGTTTCCATTACTGTTCTCTAAAGTACATGAAAATCAAAACAAGTCACCTGGATTCAAAGCCTGCTCACTCAAGCAGCTTTTTTTTCCCCTCAGGTTTTCATTTTCATGAGAAAAATAGTAGAGCTTTTCTTCAGGTCATCACCTCCCTACTTCTTTAGCTGTCAGCTGACCCATCTCAGGCAGTGACCATTCAATGTCTTAAGCTTGTGCATGAATGAGAAGATAAAAAATTGGCCTCTGACCTCCTCTTTTTCATCCAGCTTTTGTGACTGTAGCGTGAACATTACTTTTCTATATATTGCTCACACAACTCAAACAATGAAGGCACTGTGTAGTAGTATAACGGGATAAAACTTTGACTTATTTGGCCATGCTTAAGAAGTGGATGATAAAATAAAAGCTGAACCTGCCCATCAGCTTTAGTCAATGGGACTTTTGAACTCTTCCAAGGAGGGAAATTTGAAGGATGACAGCCAGATGCAGGGATGGCCAGGATGTCACAGACAGAGGCAAAATAATGAAATTCTCATTGTCAAAGAGCCACAGGCTTAAAATAATTCTTAATCTACTGTTTCATTTGTGACACTGTGTTACGTGTAAGACTATCTCACCTGTGTTTTAATTTCAAATGAATTATGAGACCTGAATGCACTCCATGCCCTGGGTTTTTTTCTGTCCTTCATTTTCCAATACTTCAGCAGCAGAGCTGGAGCAGGGAGGGTGAGAGCCAGCCCATTATTTTTGCCATCTCTCTCAGCCAGCTACCCAGCTGATTTTGGATGGCAAAACATAATTATTGAGAATTGCTGTGTTTTGAGAGAGGCCAAGACAAAGTATACCCAATTTTGTTTGTTCCCGAGTGCATGGGAAATTTAACATGTTTTGATATTAGCTTCTGGGAAACTAAATCACTGTATGCTATAAATCCTCATTTCTGTCTGATAGTTAACTGAAGGTATCCTGGTATAAGGGTTCTTCTGATGCTGGATGGAGATAAAAATACTTTCTTTTTTTGTTTTGTTTTGTTTTGCAGATAATGGGACACGATCAGTTGGATAGCTTACATGGTGAAAATGCATTCTATTTAAATGAAGCTGTAGTGCGCGTGTCTCTAAGTGGCCTCAACAGATCAGATTCTTCTCTAGTTTATGAAGATATTGTGTATGGGCTGGGCATCTCAAACTCGGATATGGCAAGGACTTGTGAAAATCAGGTGGACCTCAGGGTGGATACTTCTTGTCAACCAGCGTTGACCAATGAACTATGGAAATCCACTGGCACTTACCATCAGATGTCTTTCTCCTGCAAAAGCAACAAGGATGCTTTTAATAATGGTAATTAATACCATATTTAGTATTATGGGCAGAAAATATATTCCTAGGAAGGAAAGCAGCTTGGCAGTAGTGAAAGTAATCAGTTTTGCTAAAACAGTTGCATGCCATTTTACATTCTTGCTGAGCATAACTGAGGAAATCAATAGAACAAAACACAGACAGCTTTTGCAAAAAATATATCCCTATTCTTTGTTGGCATAAAGCTACGCTATCTTAGCATTGCATTGGAAATTTCCTGAATTCCCTGGACTTAAAACTGTATTAATGAGAAACCCTAATCTGTTTTTCTTTCCTATCACACTGAGTCTAGTTTTGATCTTATGTGGCCTCTTCATTCATTATGATGAAAATTGTAGAAAAGCATAAAAAAACACAGTATCTAGAAATCATTAAAGGCAGTGGCATGCTTTTGGTGTAATAGCTGAAATGATCTGATGGGTTTTTCCTGCACAAACAAGAGATTGAGGTGGCACGTGGCAAATCAAAACTGCAGCTGACTTGCTCCCATCTTTCTGAGCTGGCAGCATGGGATGACTTCTGTCCCCTTGCCAGCTGCACACTAATTAGGTCACAGCAAAGATCAGTGGACAACAGAACTAAGTAGGATCAAAAGTTAGAAACATATGCAGGTACGTATAGAGCCTCTAATACTCCTAGGTCAAACACGCTGGAAAGTCCTTGGTTAAGGAGCTTGCTCCTTAGTACTCCTTGTAAAGAATTAAGCAGGCATCCACCACAGCCTTAATATAACATCATTCTTAGTATACAGATTGCCAGAAAAGCATTTTGTATTCAAAGCTGACTATTCTCATCACCACAATCAGCAAACTAAGCTGATTAGTAAAAGAGATGAGTATTTCTAAAAAATGCTTAAATAATTAGTGTGGTAAAACTTCCTCTAGTTTGAAAGAAGCTGTCATTTTAGTAACAGGCTAGCTAAGCTAGTCCAAATTTGAAAGGGAACACATATGTGGGTTTAAACATCCCAAAAGTGGATTAGCTTGCACTGGCAAGTGTTCAGATGCAAGCTAACCAGTATACTCTCTACATTAAGCCCACATGAGAGTGTCTAGTTTAATTAATCTGGCTAGCATCGGTGTGATTGCACTGATTCTCAAATGAGCTGGTGCTTCTCAGTGTAAAGATGCCCTTCTGGTAACAGGGCACCAGTGTAGCCCCAGCAGCCTGGGGAGCAGTGCTGGCTACACACCTGCCTGAGAGGGAGGAGCAGCAGGCTAGCAGAAATCTCTCTGGCAAAGTCAGGTCTGTAAAACCTGCAGTTATGCCTTCACTGAGTCACAGAACACCACTGGCAAAGCAGCACAGCAAATTCTTGTGGCATCTTGGTGGTGCGGGTTGTGTTGTAAAGCCCCCGGTGCGCTGCCAGAACAGGAAAGAAGGAAGCCTGCCCACTGAGGGATGCCCATCACATTCCACAGTCACATTTGTGACTTGGAGGAGACAAGTATGTCATGCAATGAATGAGTCTGCATGATTCAAACTTGATTCTGTCATGCATCTGGAGCTGCCATATGGGGAGCAGGGAATGAGAAGAACGCTGAGCGTCCTCCTGAATGACAGATGGCATCTGAAGCTCCAGCAAGCTCTGTACATGGAAGTGAAGTAAATCACTCATTTCTAAGCAATAGAAATCAAGCTGAATAGTGTAAACACTTCATACTAGGAAGCAGATTCCTTTGTAATGCTTTTTGGCCACGCTTTTTTCCCCAGAGAGTTTAGCAGAGTTTAAGAAGTGCTTGTGTCTTTTCTTCCTGACTCCTCTGCAGGATAAAGCCAGCTCTGATTGCTGTGAATGGAAACCAGTAGGGATACAATGAAGAAAAAAACAGAAAGAATTGTAAAGTTAGTTGAAATTTTCCGCATTCTCATGTCAATAAAATGCGACATTTTATTTTTCTGCATTTTTCAGCCCGCTCTATGCATATCATATTCACCTTTCCAAAACCAAAAAAGAAGTTAAAATAGAATTAAAAAAAAATAAATAAATACTGAGTATCTCTTACTGAAAATAACAGTGTATGGGTGACATACTTGTCCAGATCTTATATATAATAATTTTGTGTGCTCAGTACACCAGTTTAATTTCTTGATTTTTATTGACTTCCATAGAATTAGTAGGCAATATACAATAGAATTGTATAAGAAGTCTGGTCTGCCAAAAAAATTGTAAATTATTTAGTGAAAAACACTACCTGAACATCGTGTTGAGGAGTTAATCATGATGCATTCAACTGTATGTTAAATACTATGCAGTTTAAATGGAAATAACTACATTCCTCCAGTGCATAATTTTCCATTCATATTTTCTAAGGTAAGACATGTGTCTTTACATAGCTAGCATCACGATTATGCATGATTGCTTTATGTATATGGGAGTGAACTTTACTGAAGACCTTGGGGCAAGTTCCCACAAAGCTGAAACTGGCACAAGTACACTCACTAGAAAAGGTGTGTCAGTCAACAGGAGGAAAATGTGATTGAAAGAAAAATGTGTTAATGCTTTACACTAATGGTTATGAAATTATCTGCATGAAAGAAGACAAGTACTTTGGCTAATTAGGAATTGGGGAAGTATAGGTTTTGTGTCAGATCAGACTGAGAATTGAATAAATTACATCTTGCATTTAATTGACATGTCAGGTTAACTAGCTGAAGTCAGTGTCTAAACATTTACCTATGGATTCAGCTCTTTGATTCAGGAATCAATGCAATTTTAATTCTTTTAAGCTATGAAGTGAATGACATTGTAGTGAATAGTATTGCCTTTCTTTCATTTCTTCTTTGTTGTTTTTTTTTAAGTTATTCAGATCTTCTATCTACAGGAACATAGCTGAAAAGCAATAGATCTGGAAAACTACACAGAAACTTGAATATGGGAGTTTTTTTTCCCAAACATTTGCAATTGTATTGTTTGAAAACCTAAGCCAGTCCCAGAAACAATGTGTAGGATCATCTTTGTTCTTTACAGGAAATTTTTTTCCTGTTCTTAAAGGTAGATTGTGCTAATTGTGATTGCCTGATTGGACCTGTTCTTAAAACACTGGATGAGATTAATTTATTTTCCATTGATAATATTTTAGCTGAGGTTTAGAATGACACGTTATTTTTGGCTATGTAGACATCAGTCGTGGCCTAATGACGTAGTATAGAAGTATCTGAATGTGTTTGCAGCAGAGAAACTGAGAATGATGCTGCATGGGCTAGGTTATTTCATTGTTGTCTCAGTTGATGTCAGAGGTTTATAATGTAAAGCTAATGGAAATGTGATAAAAATCTCATGAAAGATGCTTTGTACTACAGTGTTAAAAGCCATCTGAAAATGTACAAGCTGTTTCCCTGTGGTTCCAAGTCAGCACAGGATTTTGGCAAGGGCTGGAGTGCAGTAACTCAGGGCCTTATTCAAAAAAGCATAGCTGTTACTGCCAGCACTGGAGGTGGTTGATGGGTTCCCATATTGAGGACGTTGTTGAATAAGATGACGTTCATCAGTGGGAACCTGTTAAATCATGACTAACTTTTACAAAAAAAATCATCACAGTTCTGTGTATGTGACCATTGTCAGTTAATTTCTGCAATGTTACTACTGTATGAGCTCCTTTTGAATACATTTGATTCACTCATTCTCTGAACTAATTATACTCTACACAATGCATTTTTTACCAGTCTCATGTTTCAACAGCATCCTTTGTAGCCAAAAGCATATCAGCCCTGTATTACCTGTGGAATGGCATGGAAAGATGGTTTTTTTTTCTTTTTTGCCTATTTTGATATTGTTTTTCCACTGTATTTCACAGCATTTGCATTAGTGGATCTTTTTTATTTTTTGTTCTGCATAAAGAGTGAGTTCCCCCAATTCTTTAACCTGAGAAGCAGAGGGAAACTCTTAAAAGTAGTGGATGACATGACTATGGATTTCTGGGGTTTTCAGAAAGCCTCCTGTGAAGATGTGGTGTTGATCTGTTTTAAACTTGCTGTCTTCTAATTGAGTAAATGTAAATCTGGGAACATCCAATTAATTCCATATAAAGAAGCTGCCCTCTGTGTACTACTTATTCTTTCTGCTGTTAACATGGGTGGCTGCATAGGTAAGCAAAGGACACAGCCCACTTTGGGCTCAACTTTACTATCAGAATAAAACGAAATGGAAATATGTAAGAATATGTAACTGAGTAACATCAGCACCCATATCTCCCAGATTCTAAATCACATTGATTTAACAAGAGGAAGACCTTAATGCTTCAAGTGATAATGGGAGATTTGTTTCCTCTTTGTACCACAGAATGCTGAGTTTGATACTCTGCCATTAGATATCAGTATCTGTGGGATACTTGCTGGACATGAATTGCAAGTATTTTTTCCTCTTGGGAGTAACACTGCCATTTGTTTAAGGCAGATGGCAAAAGAGATTAAATCAGTGTCATACTAAAGTGAAAAATATGTCATTGTATGGCATTTGCAATTAGTGCATTTGAAGTAATGCTTTTCAGCTCTGCAGTATTAGGGTTTTGTACTTACGTTACTAGTTTTCTCATCTCCTGTCATTTCTGAACGTGACCACAGTAAGTGCAGTGGTATTGCATAACCTTTTAATTAAGTCAGTTAATGATATTCTGTTTTTATTTTGTATGCTGTACAGATTTTCCTATGTAATGCCTGTAAGATTTTATTCTTTTTAACATCTCGTTTATAACTCATTCATTAGGAGAGAAGTTGAAAATAGTGCTATGTCTTCAAGGTGATGAAAATAGAGTGGAGGTTATCCATCCTGTCTTTTGAGGTACCACTGGCATTGGTGTAAATTTGTACTCAGGCATGCCTTGCCTGCAGAGTTCATAAACAGCAACAGAATGATGGCCAATTTTTTCTCAGTTTTGCTCCTATGTGTGGTTCCAGCAGTTTCAGCGCAGTGGAATTGCTGGCATCAATGAGATTGGAATTGTTTGGACCCTCATCTCTTATAAGCAGATCTATTCTTTACCTAAATAAGGTTGCTCCAGTGAATCTAGATTTCAGGGACCTGTGAGGGGGGAAAGGAGCAAGTTTTGAAGCAGAAGATGGAGGGAGTCCTTTGCCCGGGACAGCTCCTTCTGTTTAGTAGTCAGGCAGGTGCCATTCAGGGCTGTACAGAGCCGTGACTTCAGCAGTACTTCTGCAGGGAAAGGGGTGATCTCCGAGGAAAAGCAGTCACAAAACAATAGAGCCTTGCTAATTGTTGTTTGATGTCAAGAAGGTACCCTGGGAGGTCCATGTTTTCAATAGATAATGTGATCCGTGGGTGGAGGCTTGGTTAGGTGCCCTGCTTTAGTACATTAAAAATGTTTTGTGTATGTTTTTGTATTGCAGTTAGAGCCTGAAATAGATGCACAAGTATGAATAAATAATCCATCCTAATGGCTGTGAGAAGCTGTTTATAGATGATAAAATTTTGCAAGATAGTGAGTATGCAAACACACCCAGGAAAATCATGTAGCTGAATCACCAAGTGTGTCTGGCTTATTTTGAAGAGGACAATCTCATTTTAATTATTTAGTATAGTGCTTTACATATTCCAGGAAATGGCCTGTAGCATGGTGTGTAAAAGTAATGAAGCCTTAGTAATATGAAACCTCCTTAGCAGCATCTGCTGTTAAATATTTATTGAGAAACTGGGGAAGATTGTCTGTCTGCCTTCTACTGGCATTCATCACAGGAGCACTCAGTTGCCTTCCACATAAATTACATTGGCATTGGCCAAATTGCTAGAGGAGATTTCATGGAGTATCTTGTTCTGCTTCCCCAGATGCTGCAGAAAATTCTCCTTTGGGTGCAAATTTTTGACGGAGCAATAGAGGGGAGGAATCTAATGCTGCTATGGAAGTTGTTTTTAAATTTAATAGGAAGATCTCTGGCAGTAACCTGCTGAGATTCTTTGGGTGCCTGTCCCTGGAAGTGTGATCTAGAGCTAGAACATGAATGCTACAAAAATAAATGCGATTTGGCTTAGGGTCTGTCATGCAAAAATCAAAGAAACCCACAAACCTTTAAAAGTTGTTGAATATATTCTTTGTTAAGGAATATATGACAGAGCAAGGATGAAAAGAAAGGTGTTTTTTTTCTGTTAATTGAGTTTGAGATGACATGATAGTTGTTGCTGACAGCAAAAAAGGCAGAGAGGCTGTCTCCCATGCAAAGGAGCTTGCCATTACAGCACAGCAGTAGAGTTGGAAATTTCAGCCTGAATCTCAAATTGAGTGGAGGAAGGTATTTTAAAATGTAGCATCACTTTTTCCTACAATGGGGAAAAAGCCTGATTAGTGCTGGAATGAGACCGGAGCAGAGCTGCAGCATGCAGTGAGGGGATGGGAAAGCACTGGAGGGAGTGGACCAAAGCAGTATCTCAGGATAATTCTGCAGAACTACAAAAAAACTTGTAGTAAGGACAAGGTGGAAGGAGGTGGTGATGAATTGAGATATACAGGTAGAACCAGAGCTGCCCACAGCAGTGCTAAGCAGAAGCAGAAGAAAGGAAAGTGAACATGAGTATATTCTTTTTACTGGAGAAAAGCACTTCTTTGGAGAAAAGAAGGCACATGTTTATTTGACAGTTGTGCTTTGCTCAAGCTTTAATGTATGGTCTTCCCTTTAGTTTTTATGCAAACTGTTGTTGCAGCAGTTAGATGTTCACAGAACGTTTAGCAAACAATTGAAGATGGCATTGATTTCAAAATATTTGATCACGCCCTGAAACTTCCTGTGCTTTTACAATGCAGAACTTTAGAATATGCATCTGTTCAATTTTTGCTTTTTTTTTTTTATTAATTGACTGCAAGAAACAAATGTCAGTGTGTATACTTCCTACTAACTCAATTAAGAACAGATAAAAGTGGCTGAATTGAATTGCACTTAAAAATTAGCGAACATTTCCCTGACTTTTGAGATCAGTGGAGACCAAGTATCTCTGTGACCATCTGTTAAGAGGCTTCTGTCAGATGCTCACTCATAGCAATGCCTGTATTTTTTCTGCATTAATCACTAAGCAGGAGCCTCTATTAGAGGGTACTATTAGCATGTAATTGGTTTGAAACAAGTGCTTTGCCTTATTTTTGCTTTTGCAGCAAATCTCTATATTGGCTTAGTATTCCTGCACCACTTATTCAGAATTTTTACATTGTCAGCCTTAAAGAGTAAAAAAAAAAAAAAAAAAAAAAAAAAAAAACGGAGCTGGCTTGTTGTCAGGAATCTGCTATATAAAGCCAAGGTGATTAGGTGGAGGCTTCAGAGTGTTTTATGATGACCTCCCCCTCCAGCTTCTGTTACCAAGTGGTGCCCTCCTGTTACTTCAGGAAAATGTTACCAAATTTGAGAGCACAGTTCCTTTGTATTGCATCTGAGAAAGTGGCCAAAAGCGAGAGTCAAAACTGTCTTTTCCAAGGTCTTTGATTTAATGCTTATTTCAAAGCGAACTTGAAGATTTTTTTATTTTTTTTTAAGCAAAACACAACACCATAAAATATGAAGTGAGGTTAATCAGCACAGTAATGCCTGTCAGTGGTAACAGAGAGCTCAACAGAATAGTTTTGATGTGCAAATGTTCCATCTTGCTTCAAAGGGAGTGAATTCCTGTGCCAGAGATGCTGTTTTTCTCAATGCTAATGCTAACTGTGTCTTTGGGAGGGAAGGAGAGGAAGCTTCATGGCACTGTGTTACACGTGGGGTGAAAACTGGTGTGGGCTGGCAAGGAAAGCATGGAAATTTGCTGGCTGGTGGCAGAGAGGTGAGCTGGTTTCATCTGCTGTCAGTTCTGTCTGTAACTACCTAACAGTTCTCCAGCAAGTATCCAAGTTGGAGCTTTTACCTTCCTGGCTGCAGACAGTAGCTTCAGCCTGCTGGTCATGTGTCTTCTGCAAATCATGGGGTCATGCAGATCAGGGGGAGATAGCTGCAGATCACCTGAGATGTCTGCGTGAGGATCTTGAAGGAGGAGGCTGTGGGTGTTTACCTTTTGCTTTCGCTTTTGTCATCAGTTGGATGGATGTCTGCCTCTGCAGAGATGCAAACTGTGGCCATGCCAGCATAGCACGGCTCTGTGCAGGCTGCTGGTGCCATTCCTTGTGATCCTCTGTAGGAAGGGTGTTCCTAGGGTTTTATGGTTATTTTCTCTTGATCACTTGAGTGCAGCTGTGTTTAATGAGCTGGAAAAGAAGTAGATCAATAAAACATGTGTTCATTGTTAGCAAAATACCTGTTGGACCACGTGTGTGTCAGTAATTGACCATCTAATGCTTCAAAGCTTAGCATAAAGACAGTTTAATAGGGAATTCATACCTAAATAAATTAAGATTAAGCAGAAGCAGACAGCTGGCAGGCAGTGTGCTCTGCTGGAGTGGGACTGTGAGCATTTAATGCACAAACAAGTTACGATTTCATGTCAGACATATTTTTAAGTCTCTCTTATTGATGTGCATTAACAAAATAGCATGCCAAAAACAGTTTAGAAGCTGTGTGCTTTAAATCCAACACGGCTGATAACATAGCTATGTATAGAAGTTAAAACTTAAATAATTTCGACCTATGGCATGCTATGAACTTGATGTCAGAGAGGTATCAGTAGCAGTGTCTGAGGCTGAGATGCTTTTAAATATTTTCTTTGATATAACCTTGCTATAGATACTGTTTTTGAGCTGTAATAAAAGAAGAGGGCTGAACTGTCACGTGATCCAAAACCTGGGGCTATAGGTCAGCCATCAGAGAAAACCAGAAAAGCAAATGCCATTGTTTTACCAAACCAAGAGCTAAACAAAGAACAGAAATATGCGGAATAATGACTTCTCTAGCAATTTCAAAAATCCAAGGAATTGACACGAAGAATAGTTACATTTCAGACCTTTTATCATCAGAGGCTTTGGATTCCTTTTGTTCTCTGTCTCTTAACAAAATAATGCACCAAAAGATGATGAGACTAATTAATCTAGAATCTAGTAAACCCTAATTGGTCACATACTTTTTGTGAGAAGACCTCTGATTCATGAAGGTTCTTGTTTGCCTGAGAAATGCAGTTGCCGCATTTTCCTGTTAGGATTGGTTACAAGTAAATAGTGGCATTAACATTCTCAGATTGATTTCCTGCCTTACTTATTCAGTTGAGGAATGGATTAGGCTCCTCTTTCCATGGTAACTTCAAGGTCAGAATATTTTCCCAGTGTTTGCTGAGAGCTGGAGTCTTGGTCACACCGTGGTGAAGCAGTGAGATGCCCCAGGTTAGATGTTGCCACATGTTGTTCAGTGGGAAATTCATCACAAATCTATCACACTAAAAAAGTAATCAAACCCGATCACAGTACTGTTTGCTGGGAGGAAAGGGAAAGAGGCTGAGATGCTTAGAGTTCCCTGGGAAATTGGCTCTTGCTAAGGAATCTGGGAGCATTCTTACGAAGAGCTTCCCTATTGTTGCTGAAGGACACTTCCAGTGGAGCTTACAGGAACTATGCTGCCATTTGCTATTGAACTCTGATGGCAAATGGGAGCCTGTTTCCCTTGAATTCCTTTGAATATCCCAGTCCTGGTAGACTTAGCACTGTTTTTTAGGTGTCTGCCTGTGCTTTGCATTATGCATGAGTGCCGGCGGGAGTGGGGGATTAAATACAGCAGCTCTGCCATTTCATATAGCTCTGTCCTTAAGTTGATGTGTCAGCTGTCAGTCCAGATGAACTTAGTATAAAAACTGGTCATTAGAAACAAATGGTAAAACCAAGACGTAACTCTGTTCTGTTTTTTGTGTGTGTTTGTTTTTTCTTCTTTATCCACAGGTGAATAATTGTTTTAAAATTCTTTAACGTGTTCATTGCTCAAAGTGGCACATCTCTGTCTTCATATAATGACATTTTGTTTTCTGAAGAGGGCCAACATGTGACACAGGTTTCTGAAAGTCATAGCAAATTCACTCAGTGTGTATATACTGTTTATACAATATAGTCCGTGTGATGAGTTCCCTTTTCTCTTCCCCTTTTTTTCCTTTCTTTTTCTCGTCTTTTTTTTTTCCTTTGTTCTCTTTTGAAAAGCACTAAGCATCCAACCTGTGCTGACCTTAGAACTGACTCAGTTTTGAGATGTTCTCAGATCCTTTCCAGTGTGAATTATCCTTTGATGCTGAAAAATTGGGGTCAGAGCTGGAAGAGAAAGGGCTTTCTATTTAAAACACAGACACTTGAGCAGGGATTGCTGCCTGAAGTGTTTTCTAGCACCTTGTTAACATCATCCCATCCTCCCTGTAACAATCACTGTGGGCACTCCAGGCTTACCTGCAGAGCTCTTGTTCTCCGAGGGGAAGAGGTGAAGGAGAAAATCTGTGGCATTTATTTGATGTGGAAATGCTTACATCCTGTGACAACAGACAGAAGGTGAGAATCAGTGTGACTAATGAGATGTTTACTCGGCTTCCCACTACCAGCCCCTGACCCTCTGTTTGTTTTGGTATGTATTGATCTCAGCTCTGTGCAAATTACTATTGATCTCAGCTCAGTGCAAATTCCATTGCTTTGTCTTTCACCTCTAAATGGTTTGTGCTATGCCAGTCATCCTGTCTTTTGGTGTTACAGGAAGGGTCTGATAAGGCAGTTAGGAAGCAGAATGCCACATTTCTCATTTCCCAGATCATGTTTTTAGCCAGGATCTTTTGGTTCTCTGCGTTGGAGACCAGACCCTGGTCTGAGAACTGAGGTCCTCCCTGGAAATGATCTGAAGGCTGCCTCACAGTCTCGTGTTGTTATTTTTGTTGTCTAAAAATATACTTTAGGGTCATAAAGTGCTTCTTCGCAGTTGCCTGGTACCTGGCCTCATTGTGCTGGAGCTATGCTCTTGGAACAGTGAAGAAGAGGCTCACCAAAGGCAGATGGTCCTTACTGGCCCAGCTCTAAATCCGCTCCGAGCCATGGCTGCCCGTCGCAGCACTGCAGAGAGGCCAGGCTTTGGTTCCCCAGTGCCGCTCCCTGGCTGCCAGCACAGTGTTTCTGGGCAGTCCCTTACCAGCAGCAGCCCTTTCACCTGTGGTTTATGACTGATTCAAGCCATTTTCTCTGCTTGCATGACAAACCGCATTGCCTCCTGCCGGGCCGGTCTCTCTGCAGGCAGCCTGCAGTGTGGCACCCATAGGAGAATGGGGCTTCAGCCTGGGGATGCCGTTCTTTGGTGAGGAAGAGCCTGGTGCCATCTGAAACTGCTCCCTTCCCTCGTTAGCTGGAAAAGCAGATCCTTTCCACCTCGCCAAGTGTGCATCAACCGGGATAGTGGCTGGGCTGTCGCACCTGAGATCACGGGGTCACAGCATCACAGAATATCTGTAGGGGACCCATAAGGATCATGGAGTCCAACCCCCTGGCTCCACACAGGAATGCCCACAAATCTGTGAGGGTGCTGTCTCAGAAAGTCTGACAAGCTCAGTGCCATGACCACTGCCCTGCAGAGCCTGTTCCAGTACCTGATCACCTTCTGGTAAAGAACATTTTCCTGATATCCAATCTGAAAATCTCCTGCTGTTCAGGTTCTTAGAGCGCAAGGGCTTAAAAATAATAAGAGAATACAGAAGCAACTAAACTGCCAATAAATTGCTTATTCCAACACTGACAGCATGTGATTTGTTTTTCTAGAACATTGTCAGTTTTCATTGCTTAACTCTGCTGTTTAGCATTGTACCAGTTCATGAGAAATGGCTTGGAAACAGCTACTGCTTTAATTGGTGAAGCAATTACTGTTTAGTTTTGATGGTAGAAAATAACCGTGTGTAAGGTGTTTCTCTTTCTTTTCTAGGTTTCTTCAAATTTGTAATTAGGCTTCTCCAATTATGTACTTCATAAACTTTGGAAGAAGATCTTTCACATAAATGCTTACTGCCTGATATTTTTATGCATGTAACTTTGTTAAGATGAACAGACTCACAGGACTTGAAAGGAATATTAATGTGGGCAAAATTGCCCTCAGTACAAGTGTTCAGAGATGGAGGACCTTTTCACTCTTTTTACTAAATAAATAAATAAATAAAACTGAAGCATCCAGCTTGCATAAAAGACAAGCAGGTGTTAGGATATTTCTGGTTTCTTGAATCTGAGTCAGCAAATTGTGATCTTTTTCTAATATGGCTATTAAAAACAAGTGCAGATGTCAACTAACAAAGCTAAGCTGTTTGAGCAAGGAAGTCCAATCCTCCTGTGTTACATTCTGAAAATCCTGAGTAGTGCACCTGCAATCAAAGCTTCTTGTGGGTTTTCGCAGAGACTAAAACTTGATCCCTTAAATCCAGTGTAAAACAATGAAAGAAGGGGAATTCAGGCTGCATTTTCTTCCATTCTGTGTCACCCTGGTTCTGACCCACCACTGATTATATATAAATACCTTGGCCCTGGCACCTGCCCTGCAATCTCAGCAGCAGGTACTACATACTTGCACTGGAGGCTCTTTGCTCCCAGGGTATCAGAGTGGAGAACATACTGAAGGCAGCACCACAGTACAGTGTGTTCCTATACACTTTCCCACAGCTGACTCCCACTGCTCTACATTCATTGTTTTATACTTGTTTTATACACGTTAAATGCGTACATTCATACATCAGTGAGCAGCCTGAGTTTGGTAGGGTGCCAGCAAACTTATGTTTCCATAAATTTAATAAACGAGACTCGTGAAAGCTGCATGCATCATGGGAGAGCCAGCTGTGGGCAGGTACCATTGTAAATCACGATCATTTAGAGTGACAGTGAGTAAGAAAAACAATTATCTTCTTTATAAGAGATTTCCATTGCACACAAGAGAGAAGGGATGAGGACAGAGGTGGGCACAGAATGTCTTTTTAGTTTCTGCATGAGTGACAGTAGGCTCAGGACCCAATGCTGGGTTTGCTTGCTTCTGACGTTACATGTGGTGGCTGTGGCACGGGTGCCAGGCTCTGTTTCTTCCTGTGGAGTTGTTTTTCCAAAGCCCTCAATCCTGTGTAGTAGCAGAGGTTGGTTGGGTTGGATCTGTAGTAATGATAATGGGCCAAGTATTGCAGTTTGACTGTTGCAGGCTTTTCTCATACCAAATATGATGATATATGCTCCCTTCTCATGCATCTTGTTTAAATGGGAAATGTTGATTTGTAGAAACAAAGTTGTAGAAGAGCTAACTTCTATAATGTAGTTCCTGATGTCCTGAAATGGTACAGAAAGAAAATTCAACCATGTGGGTGTTTTTTGTTGTTGTTGTTTATTTACTGGTTGGTTGGTTAGTTTTTTTGGAGTAACTTACAGATGATTGCAAAAGCCTTCAGAGCTCTGCAGAAAAAAAAAAAAAAAGGTGCCTGATTCCTTGCATTTGTAGGAGAAAATTGGAAAGACAACAAATGAAAGGTCCTGTAAAATAATTTTGTAGTGCTTGTATACAAGTAATATTTCAACAGCTAAAGGACTGAGACAAGAATAGAGTAAGTAGTTTACTCAAAGAAACAAAGATGAAATTGTTGGAAGAAACTGACTAGTTACATATCTGTTACAGACTGCAAATGTGAGTCAAGCAGTCTCTTAACTGGACTTTGCTAACTTTCACATCCATAAGAAAATAGTCTTGCAAGTATAATTCTGTGTAATGATGGAAACTATATTAATTTTGTAACTGGATTGTCTTACTAATGAGGGTACTGATTATCTACGGTATGTTTCCCTCCAGCCCAACTCTAACAGTCTGTATATATTTTCATTAGTGTGTTTCTGGTTGGCAAAGTAAGGATGTAAATGTCTTTTACTGTAAAAATAGTGAGACCGACCCAAGCTCTTTCATGACAATGGAAAGACTTGAACAGATTTTAGTAGTTTTGGGCATGCTGCTTCTCACCAGTCTTTCATATAATTAAGTAATACAGGAGTGTTTTTCCTTCTGGACAGGTGTTGCTTTCTTGGAGATGGTGCTTTAGCACATTGCTAATCAGAAACTCAAAATTTGCTCTTAGTGGTTGCATGGGCATAAAAGAAGACGTGTTGTCACATGTCCTCCTCTTGTTTCTTACAGATTTAAATGCATCACAGATCCAGGGTCCCCAGGCAGACAGTACAAAACATGGATCCATTCAGCCTTCACGAGTGGAAGCGCTGTTGCTGGACCACCAGCCTGAGAGCCTGCAGGATGCAGAAAGTGGAGATGGAGGGGAGGAGAATATTGTTTACCTCTGATGGCTCACTGTCTAATTTCAATAGCACTTTGGAAATATAATTGTGTTTGATTTTCTAAATGTTTGTAGTTACTCTCTGTATGACCAAGTGGCTTTAAGGATAGTATTTAATACCCAGTGCAAGATTTTCCCAATGATAAATTTAACAATTAAGTTATTTTGGAGCCTTTTTTATAATCTTTAATTTATGATGTGATTTCAAATGCTTTGCAAGGAGCAGTGGGTAGCAAGGGAGATGTAGCATTTTGGAATTGCAAAGATGCCACCAAGAGCGATGAATGTGACTGTTCCATTTCTCTGGAATCTTTTTTTTAGAAAAGGCAAACTAAGATGGGGATTTCAGGGTATGGATCAGTAGCCTTCTAACTATAGAGATACTATGTGAAAAGACAGCAACTAGTGAATTATAACTATCATCTCTTCTGAAATGTGCTATGTACCCTTAATTATTGGGCCGTTTTTCTTAACCCTTGGCTCAGCAACTGCTTAGAAGGGGATATTTTTTATGGTATCAATGTAATTGCTACTAAGTGTTTGTTCATGTCCCAGAGCTTATCACCATTTTGGTACTATTGCCAAGCTCTGTGCAGAGATGCTGTTATGTCGGTTTGTTATTGTATTATAACTTATTTCAGTGTCATGCATTAAAATTTAGCAGATGAAAATCCGCTGGTCAAAGGAAGAAGTAGGGGATAAATAGAATCATAGAATCATGTAATCATGTAATCATAGAATCACAGAACTGTAGAATCATAGAATGATGTGGGTTGGAACTTAAAAACCACCTCCTTCTAACCCTCTTGCCATGGGCCGGGCTGTCACCCTCTAGATCAGGTTGCCCAGGGCCCCATCTAACCTGACCTTGAATGCTTCCAGAGAAGGGGCATTTACAGCTTCTCTGGGCAAAATAGTAGGCTTTCAGTTTAATCAATCCTTTTGGAAACTGCTGCTTTCCTGCATGGGAGCCAGCTAGCTTCCTGCATTCAACTTCATGGGGTCATCAGCATTAGGCAGTAAGAAATGGGGCCTGTTTTATACTTTTTTGTCTTTCAGAAATATCTGTATAACTTCACTGAATTTAATAAATGCTCCACGCCTTTCTGCAAAACCGTAACTCTGTTGCAATGCTGGGTTTTCCAAAGAAATTTGAAAACAGGAGGAAAAAACTTGAATCCCCTTGTCCACTTACCTGTGTTGGTGCAGTGCTGCCAAAACTGCATTCCAGGCACCTCAGCTCATAAAACCAGGAGCAGGCATGTCCTGCAGCAGCACGGAAGGAGCACAGCTGTGCCTCCCTGGGTTATCTCCTGGCTTATGGCGCAGGGGAGCGCAGGGTTGTTTGTGTAGATGTGAAGCAAAGCCTTGCATGTGCAAGATCTGCAAGGACTTCAAGCTTGGATACCCGATGTTTGTCAGCAAGGGTTTCTTGTTGTGGAGGCTTCTTTTCCAAGGCTGTTGTGCTGTTTGGGAACATTCAAAAGCAGTGCTTTCTGAGTCGTTTCTGCCCTGTGCTGTCAGAATAGCTGGTTGGTTGGTGTCTTGCGCTAACAGTGGAGCAACCGACATTTCCTGTGAATAGATCTTGTTTCCCAGATGCTGTTAACTGGTGTGCCAGCCTCACTGTGTAAAGATCTGGCCTGCAAGGGTATTTTTCAGTTTTGATTTTCAGCCTTCAAGGCTCCTGCTCACCTGCACTGCTTTGGCATCGCTGTATGAGAAACAAAACAACAAAACACCATTCTAGAATTTCAGAAAGTGTTTTACACTTTCCATTTCCAGTGCTTTCCGTTTCACAGCTAGCCTAAAATTAGAAGGGAAATACAGCCTCTTGTTCGAGATCTTGCAGACCACAGCCTCACTTCACTGATCAGTGAAGTGGAGATGAGGCTGCTGTCTGGACAACTTTTTTAGCTTTTGCTAAATTTCTGAACAGCCATCTCAGTTCCTGGGATGCAGTATGTCTTGGGATAAGCACATTGCCCTGGTGGGAATTTGGGAAAAATTAAGAAGTTTCCTCCACAGTTGCGCATTCTGCTTTTTATTATGCCTTTGCTGCAACATCTGGTGCTGGTTGCTGTCAAATTCAAGCTGCTGGATGGATAGCTGCTGTCCCAACCCAGTGTGGGAATTGCCTTGTAAGTGGCAAAGAGAGAGAGAGAGAGAAAGGGAGGATTCTGCTTCTCTCATCAGTTTTAATTGGGGGGCTGGGAGTTGAAAAGCCACTGACCGGGACTTCGGCTGTTGTGCAAATTTCGCAAGTCCCCTAATATCAGACAGCATCTTATTTTGCTCACCTGTGTTTACAGTAAAACTTAAGGCACTTGGGGAAGGCAAAGGCAGGAAACAGGTGGCCCCTAGATTTAGGTATTTTAATTGTATAAGATGTTTAAACTACAGACCAGTATGGTCTCGGCAGGTGTTCTTTATAACAAGATGTATTATGAACCCCTGAACTCTGTCCATTATTCAGGCATTTGTTAATACATAGCAGAATTTAAATGAAGCCCCAGTGAGACTCAATCATTTTAGAGGGTTGCATTTTCGGTCACTGTCAGGCATGTATTAATGATTCCTACCCTTTTCTAAATAGAAATATGTATTCAGAAGTACTTTCTACCCCTCAGCTTCATTATTCTCCTTTGAAATGGGTATATTCACATGGCCTTTTGTATTTTTTCCTAACTCTTACTGCGTGTTGTGTTTGCTTTTTTGATATGCTTGTCAAGACATCTTAACTGTGAAAGCTCAAAATTGAGTTTAGTCATTTATTTCTGTGTTGAAATTAAAGAAACAAGTGCTTTACTGCAAATCTCCACTACACTGGGCTGGGCTTTCTCTTTGTTCCTTTTGTTTTTATTAATGCCATTCCATCCTTAACAAAGAGGGTTTTCTTCACTATGATGTCTAGACTTTGTGCAGCACTTTCTCCTTAATGTTGCTGCATGCTAGTAGTGCTGCCATATTTCACAGCGTTAGAAGTTCACAACAAACCTTTCTTCATCAATTCTTGTAAGATGGTAAAGAAAAGGTCTCAAGCTTACAGCGAGCTGAATCAACACCTTTAGATTCAAAGCACTCAATTACTTATAAGATGAGGCCAGAATAGAGCAAGTACTTCTCTTGGATGTTGTTTAGAGTGTTCGGGTAAACTCAGCTGCAGTTTTAGAGACTTTTCACTAAGCTAGTCCATGCGCAGATGTGATTTTCAGATGTCCAAAATAAATACGGATTAGGCTCTCAGCAAAACTCCTCGAAGATTATTTATAAGGATGAATTCTAAAAAAAGTCTCTTAATGTTTGCCACATAAGCAACATTAATCATTTTGCTTACTGTGACCTGTTGGCTGTGTTGGTTTGTGTGTTGTCCGTAAAAAGACTAGCAAAATGTTTCACTGCATCTCAATTAAGTTGATGCAAATTCTGTAGTCATGTGCTGTAATGGTAAAATCAAGTTCGTGGAGTTGTCTGTTCAGAGAATAACTAAGAGGCTGTGCTGTGGTCAGTAACTTTCCTGGAAATACCAGTGATTGAATTCTGAATGCAAGTGAAAGTTGCTGATGAAGTAGTTCTCCATATGCATTTGATGACAAATGGAGAAATAACAGGACTTCTCAGATACCTTCTAATTAATATTCTTTTGAAAAGAATTGCAGCCCCAAATCCTTCCAGAGGAGTCCTCAATGTTCCCATTTTATGTATGAGGTAGAAATTGCATAGTTATGGGGCATCAGCATACTGTAAAAGGTTGTATGTCTGCTCTGTTACTGAATTGCAGTCCTCAAGACTTCCTTGCCAAAGTAATTGGTTGTATTTGTTTTTTTCCCTGTCAAAGACCTGTATGTGGAAGCACTGCAGAAGAAGCTATGAATATTCTCTGCAATCTTATTCATGACAACTGCTTATTGTTAGTGAGCTTGATAATCTGAGAATGGTTAAATTCCATATTTTGAAAACCAGTCCCAGACAGAGTGAGAATCAGACATCTACAAAAGTGACAGTGAACAGTGAAAATTGAAACAAAGAATTTCTCCTCTGGCTGATATTTATCACACTCAAGGAAACTTTCTTAACAGCTTTCTATAACATTGCCAAATCATGCCTAAAGGAGCTGTGCGGAGGTGTGAACCTTTTAGTCACCCATGCTTTATTATTGCTCACCAGAATGCTCTGCGTGGATGAACTATCTCACAAGCTGAAGATAGATTGTCTCTAGCCCTCCTAGGTGAGTGGAATGACAGTGCCCCGGGATCAGCAGCCTTAGGTGGACATTCAGGTAAAGATGCAAAAAAATACATGAAATTAGTCTTACTTCTGGCTGAAGTATGTAATATCCAACCTGCAGTGAAACAGTTCCTTTTCTACTTGCACACAGTTGGCCTTGCAATGTTAAGAGTTAGTTATAGGCCAGTTAGAAAAAAATAATTCAAACAAATAAACTAAACTAAATTCTATGAAGTATCCTCATCCAAGCCTAATTCAGATACAAAGGCAGTGGAGGGTAGCCATTATCATCCTTTAGGGCCTCTCTGCCACTTTTGATGCTATCGACTATGTGTTATTGATGTCTTACTTGTGCAAGGAGCAGGGTTTCAGGGCGAGGTGCTCTGGCTGTCAGTGAAGTGGATAACATCAGAGGGAGTCAAAATGCTGCTCTGCTGATGTTGCTTTCCTTTTAGAGTTACAGGTGCCAGCTGTGGTCTGATGTAAAACCAGCGTGCAGCCACTTGGTGGATCGACGAGGTTGCCCAGGCTTCATTAAATTATCTCCAAGTGCTTCATTCTTAAGTAATATTGAAACAGCTTGTATCTCAGTGAAGGCTGGACAGTGGCAATGCTGCAGGCAAAGGAAGGACTCTGAGGCTCCAAAGCTAAGGTGTGGCC
The DNA here is from genome assembly GCA_035772895.1 of Perdix hodgsoniae. Classification (NCBI taxonomy): domain Eukaryota; kingdom Metazoa; phylum Chordata; class Aves; order Galliformes; family Phasianidae; genus Perdix; species Perdix hodgsoniae. The sequence continues at coordinate 16,835,064 of JAPSGF010000003.1, forward strand.
TCCTTTGAAGTACACATCAAATCAGTCATTTACTTTGAGATCTAGGAGTGCTTCTGGATGCTCTATAGACAGAAGTCTTGCACATAGCTTTATTCCTTCTTCAAGATGGTTTGGAGACCCTTTCCCACCATGGAGATGATGTCCTGGACTCAGCTAGCCTCCATGTTGTCTCTAGACAAAATGATGTATAAAATTTCTCATCAGTAAGTCACGAGTTGGAAATGCCATTGCTGCTGTTGAATGCTGTGGCATGTATTTTAAGCAAATCTGACTACCTTCAGGCTGCTGCCCAAGGTTTCTGTTGGAAGGCTTACCAAGATCAGTTTCTTTAAGTCCTCAGTATGTATGTAAAGCTTGAGGACAGAGAACAAGGTAGGTGCTTTTCTACTTCTGGAATTGCATTATTTTTTTACCATAAGGTGAAGTAAGTGGTACAGAAAGCTAACTTTGCGTGTGGCCGATCCATGCATGGGTTATAGGTGATCCATGGGGCATGCTCATCTACTTCCTAATGACTATCACAGGTCTGTCAGCAACAGTGCAGGTTGGCATCCAAAAACCTAGCTGAGAGAGGAACAAGCTGTTTGATGCCACTGAGGCTTGGATCACCGGTGGCACACTCAGCCCTGCTTTAACACACAGGAGAGAGAGCAGCAGGGCCTCAGAGGAACCTCTGAATCACACAGGCCACCCACCTACTTAGCTGTGTCCCTGTGGTGCCTACCTAGAGCTGAGCTGGTTGTGTGCAGGTTGCAAAAGGTGGAACAGCGCTGGGAGACCACTCACAGTACCCAAGGCTGAATGCTGGCTGCTGAAGGGTATTTCACAGTATAAAGTAATTAGTAAGTAATACAGAAAACAGTATAAAGTAATTAGTAGTGAATGGTAAGACTCCTCAGCTGTGTCACTAGAAGTCTCAGTTTGCACACTGGCTCCATTTCTAGTTCTGACTCAAGCTGTTTTCGTTCTATTTATAGCACAATTCTTCAGAAAGATCAGGAGAACAACTTTCAAAGACAACATATCAGCATTGTGGGAAACCACCAAAAAGAGGAGAAACATTTTAACATATTTGCAAAGGCTTAGTCACTCCTGCTTGTCCTGCAGGCAGGACTGTGTCATAGTACAACAACTGAATGCCCTGTGAGATGACAAGGGCTTCAAAATGCTTCTCAGATATTCTGAACATGCAACCTGAACACTCAAAATTTTCCTTGTTCTGAGAAATTTGGAGCTTAGAACATCTGAAATTCCCCATAATGCAGTCCTTCCACCTATAATTTCAATTAAATGTAACTCAATTAGTGTTCACTGCTTAATTTCCTGATTGCTTTCTGATAAGCAGAAACATTTCCCTAAACATTGCTCAGAAGTTTCCAACCTATTATTTCTGTAACTTCTGTCAGCGATTCTTGGGTAATTATAAAGATCGGCCTGAACATAAAAGAGATCCAAGGGCCTTCAGATATTTGGAACATGCAGACCCTTTTCTGAACTTGAAAGGCTTAAACTGTTCCACTTCAATGCTATGTTTTTCGAGCTCAGATTATGAGCAGTCAGTCAAAGTGATACAAATTCAAAAGTTATCAAGGAATACCACAGGACAACAGTATTTAGGAATTTAGTGATGAAAAAAGTCCACATGGGAATTCAATGAAATTACACTTAACAATAAATTATTATTTGCTTGGAGTTTCAGTGCTGAAAATTAATCTTGATGTAATCACTTCAGGAATTCATGGCAGGAAGGATCATCTCTGTCTACGGCAGCCTTTGCATTGATTGAGGATCCACAGCTGTGAAGCATGATATTGCACTGCCTGGTCCTGCTGGATCTGCTGAACTCTCCTGGAGATGCCAGGTTTTGCCCTTAGGTCCTTCTTTATGCTGTGATCAGCCCCTAGCACAAAACCAGGATGCTCTGCATCCTTTCCAGAAGACGTATACCTTAGGCTCCTATCACTAAGAGCAGATGTGCTGACCTATGGGCCCACAATGGCTGCAGACCTATGGCTGCCACAATGTCGAGGATGGTTTCTCCATGCCACTGGTGTCCCTTCCATGCTAAAAAAAGTTCTGGTGAACTGCAGAGTAGCTGTGCACTGCACACATCACACAAGCAGATTTTCTGATCCTTTGCCCTCTCAGTCACTCATTAAAGGCATAAAGTCACTCATAAAAGCATTTGACAGGGATATGAAGCAGTGAAGTGCCTTCTGAAATGTAACATCTCTGTGAAAGCTCAAAATTCGTTTCTATTTTTACAGAGCAACAGGGGTCAAATATGGTTATAATAACTAACAACATGTGTGTTGTTTAATCTTCAAAGAAAGTATTACCTTTAGAGGTCCATAATTTACTCAGTAAATATTGTTCTCTTACTTCAAAAGGAAGCAATAATTAGATTATCCCTGCACTCAGAGTAACGTTTAATTTGTACATACTTTCAGAGCAACACAGTTTTCTGCGTACAATAGCAAAATCATTCTTTTCAACTCTGTCTGTATGCAGTCAGTGTTGAAAGTTGTAATTTAATACCCAGAGGAAAGATACAGCAGTTTATGAGATGCGAACACACAGAGGTTTTGCAAGCCAACGTGCCCTCCCTTCCAGTTGTCACTAGTGTACAGTCATGGCTTGAAGTCACCTGCTCCTGCCTCCTTCTTCTCATTATACCTGGAACCCTTCTTGGTTGGTTGGTTTGTTTTCCCCACATGGGGATAATACTATGGATTCATGACTGTTCTTACAGGACAAAAAATGTTGGATGTGATTATGGCCCCATATAGCTCCCTGCCCCAGCCTACCAGTGGAGTCGGTCCCAGAGGAGCAGAGCTTCTTGGCCTTCAGAGGGCTCTGTCCTATCCCTGTCTCTGGGGAGAGAGCTTTCTGGGCATAAGCAGGGTAGAAAACAGCAAAGATGGCTCCTGCCTCTCTGTGATTCTCTAAGAGTTTTCATCCAAATGGCCTGCTGCAGGGTGCCGTGCTGGGTGTGGAAAGGGCCATGTTGTCAGTGGGTCACGGTTGGCCCATGGCCATCGGGACTCTTTTCCCGGGGGATGTAGCTTTTCATTCTTGGCAAGAAAAAGGTCTCGAAGTCTAGCTAGTGGAGCAGTCCAACACCATCATAGTGGGACATCCAGCCCAGTGCATGATTCAATGTAGAGAGAGATGTGCATCTAGAAAAAAGCTAAAGAGGATGTGGCCAAAAATGAGAATAGGTCTTCCCTTGCTAAATGAGTCACCAAAATATATTGCTTTTCCATTAGCTATAACAGCAACAATAAGTGTTACTCCACGTTCCCTTGGGATTTAAATAATGAGGAGACACCTTGCTAAAACATATGCTTGGAGACTGCTGATAAGATACGAGAACTAGAGAGATAGGAAATACACCAAGGAAATGCCTTTTTGCTGTTGATATTTTCATAATTGCCCTTAGGATGGTTGTTGCAAGGGCAGGGTTGAAAAATATTCCTCTTCATTTTCTGAAGCTTGAGAGGTTCTTTAAAACACAAACAAAAAAGGGGTAATGGGCTTCTGCCTAGCCTTTGAAAAAGACTGAGCCTGCTTTAACGTGACTTAGCTTGAACATTATTATACATTTTAATGAGGTAATATATGTGGAGGGGTCAAGTAGAGCAAGGACTCATTTTGTTCCCATCAACACCGCCACTACAATGCTAACACAAACGTAATCTGATGGCCACAATTTGAATAAAATATGTAGTGTAAGATTTTCTATTGAATATTCTAAGTCAGGGGAGTCTGTTAAGCATTGTTGCCATGGGAACCACATGAAGGTTGGTTAATTAAGGATTGAGCAGATGCTGTGTAGTATGTAGTGTCATTTGCGCTTTCTACTTGTAATTAATATGGATGTGTGCCTGTGCCTGCATGTGTATGAATAAAAAACAAAGGAAAAGAAAGAAAACCACCTTAATTTATGTTACGGGTAAAATGAATTATTGATATACAAAAAGTGATGCCCTTCTACATGCTGAAAATATAAATAATGAAAAAAAAAAAAAAAAAAAAGAGAGACTGTTAACATCAGAATGTATCTGGGTTATCATATGTCACATAAAAATACCAAAATCAAACACACAAGCTTCTCTCCCTCTTCCTACAAAATCCAGGAATTCTGAAGAGCTGGTTCACCTGTGAAATAGATCAAGAGTAGCATTTAATGCTGGCTGAAAAAGCTCAGATGTATCATAGCTTTTGGGAGTCTTTATATGTATGCATAAATATAAGCATGCAAAGAGAGAAGGGAAGCTTATGCAAGTGCATATGAATGTAAAGTTGTCTATGCTGTCTATGGAGTACTGCTGAGCTCAAAAGAAGTACCAAAAAATGATTCCCAAACCTTCTCCCTCCCCCTTTGCTCAATGAGGTTTGCTGCATGGTGTAATAGAACCTGAGATCGTTAAGACAGCACTGAATTCTTTCCTCTTTGCCTAACAGGGAGGGAACAGTGCCCAGTCATGTGCTGCTTCAGGACATGCACTGAGCTTCACAGGGTCTGTTACTTGGGAATAAGAAGCCACTCATGGAAAAAGCTCCATCCTGAGATTAAGGCCAGCAGTGGTCATCATTTCTTCCACTACCACTCCTGTTCTCCCACTGCCACTGCATGGGGAGATGGACTATCTGGAATTTTTGAAGCCTCAGTCAAAAGCATGGGGGAGAAAACAGAGTAAGATGTGCAATAGAAAAAATGTTACCTGAACATGATCGTTTGAGCTTTTAGAAGTGGCCTACAGTGCTCTGGGGTACTGTGGCTGATGGTGAATACCTGCTTGGATTGGGACCACAGCTGGTTGAAAAAAAAATGCAAAAATTGCTCACAGTGTTTCTCAAGTGCATTTCATTGAAAAAGAGCAGTCACCTCCTCCGAACTGCACACATTGCCTGCAGTGAAAGGAAAACCTTTGCAGTGTTTCCAGTCAAAATTTTGCGAAAGCCTCAGAGCTCCATCTTTTAAGGGCACACGTATCCAGTTTTTCTCAATTAAAAAAAAAAATATATATATATATATATATATATATAAATTAGCTACATCTTCTAGTACTAAGACAAAATTAAGCATTTTCATCTAAAGTAGAGTGCAAGCACAAATATACTAACTTGCTGAGAGCTATTAAATAAAATATTTCCATGGCACAATTCATTTCCTGGATCCTATTTTAAAAAATGATTTTCTAAGCACTGTTGGTGAAATTTCATACCATAGTCTGCTGCTCATATGAAAATCAGGTACTTGAATAACTTATTTTCTTTTTAAACAGAATTATTTGTAGTGTAAAACTCTCTGAATCATCTGTATAACCAAGAAATGAAAAATGATGGGTGTTTTTTCCCAACTGTGAGAAATAACAGCCAATCTAATGAATGCTGAAGCACGTCTCTTTCCCAGGTGCTCAATCCTCTTTCTCTTTCCAATTTGCCTGCTAAATCTGCTGCACTTTCTGCTCATTTCTTAATATTCAGGGATTATCTCAGATACTCTCATGGGAAATGTGGCTTCCTTAGGGTTACGGAAATAATTAGAGAAGACTACAGCTTGCTTTTTGAATGAGTCTAGATTTATTTTTGTTTTTCTTGTTGCTAATGAGAGGCTTGCTTGTTCTCACTTCTATTGAGAAAATTTTTTTGCAGAAACAAAAGCACTACCTAATCCATAATATGAAGAAATAAATCTTTAAGAGAAGGCTGAAAAATTAACGTGATTGAAAGAATTTGATAAAATGGATAAAATTAAATTGAGCACAGATAACATTTTTAATAGAAAGGTCTGAAATAGACTGCAGATATCGATTCAGCTACCATGTCAGTAATATGTGCAATGAACCATTGAGCAGGAATGTCCACAGTTTTGTGAGAAAATTCAGGTTGCAAATTTCTGCCCCAATCCAGTAGCATTAAGCAAAAAACTTGTAGCATTTCTTTGAGTGCATGTAGACTTGCTTTACGCTCTCTTTAAACAAGTGAAATAGTTTCACCCAGAGTGTACTTTCATAATATCCTACATCAGACTTTTCTTATACAGATATTTACCAAGCATGTGTATTCAGTTAACATCTACTGGATTTCAATTAGATACTTTCTTAGTTCTAGGTAGGCCTAACTACCTTCCTGCCTCACCCCTACTCCTTAATTCTAAGCATCTATATTTTGTTGGCTGATCTTACAGCTGTTTGCCATCTTTTTCTATCAAGTATATTTCTCCTTTTCAATAGTAATACATAGCAAAATATTGCTATGCTTTTACATTATTCACACAAAAATTCTCCTACAATTCTTCATTAAATTATCTTCCCACATGTCCTTAGTTGTCTGTCTTCCTTACTGAAATTTGAAATTAGTCTTGAAATGGTCTTTTATATCTGAAGATACTGTACTATGGCTGCATAAACCAACACCAGTAAGAGCCTTCACCTTGATATAAATCAACTAGCTTGGACGCTATACAAAATGTAGCTGTGGAAACCTCAAGTTCTACATGTGCTAAAACTCTTTGGCAGGGAAAATGACCTGTAGTGATTGCCATACAGATGTTTCTAAGGTGTTTGTGGTATCCAAGCCAACTTAAGGAAATAGAGCTTGGGTACTGTTAAAGAGTTTTGCATCTTCTAGGTCAAAAAAGCCCAAGGTATCTCAGGGATTGTTTAGTGCTAAAACTTTGTCAAACAGGGCAAGAACTCATGTTCTGCATCAATGCCTGAATTTGTTTTCCTAGCAACTTAGATCTGAACTTAACTACATGACTGTGAAAAGGAAAGGGAGCTGGGGGTGTTGGTTGATGCTGAGCTGAATGTGAGCCAACAGAGTGCCCAGGTGGCCAAGAGGGCCAACGGCATCCTGGTCTACATTAGAAATAGTGTGGCCAGAAGGACCAGGGAGGTGATCATCCCCCTGTACTCAGCACTGGCCTCTGATGAGGCCACACCTTGAGTACTGTGTTCAGTTTGGGGTCCTCACTACAAGAAAGACATTGAGGCCCTGGAGCTTGTCCAGAGAAGGGCAATGAAATTGGCGAGGGGTCTGAAGCACAAATCTTATGAGGAGTGGCTGAAGAAGCTGAGATTGTTTAGTTTGGAGAAGAGGAGGCTCAGAGAACTTACTGCACTCTACAACTTCCTGAAAGGAGGTTGTGAAGAGGAGGGGTTTGGCCTCTTCTCCCAGGCAACAAACAGGACCCGGAGAAATGGCTGCAAGTTGTGCCAGAGGAGGTTTAGGTAAAACATAAGGAAGAACTTTTTCTCTCAGAGGGTGGTCAGGCACTGGAATGGCTGCCCAGGGAGGTGGTGGAGTTGCCGTCCCTGGCAGTGTTCAAGAGGTGTATGGATGAGGAGCTACAAGATCTGGTTTAATGCTTGTGGTAGCAATGGTGATGGGAGGACGGTTGGACTAGATGATCTTGCAGGTTGTTTCCAACAATTCTATGATTCTATACATGACTTTCTTAGCAAAGTGTTCAAAGTAGTCTCTCTCGCAGCTCTTTAAACTACATTGGTCAGGTGTTCAACAGCAAAGACAAACGTAAAGTCTTGCATTTAGGGTTCCTTAGAAAATAGCCACTGGCCCTAGTGGACCAGCTGAAGTTGTGTTAGCAGTCCCTTACAGTGCAGAATGTTGAGCTTCATATCCAGTAATGTTGTCAGAAGCATAGCCAGCAGGTCCAGGGAAGCAATTGTTTTCCTGCAATGAGTTCTTGTGAGGCTACATCAAGAATAGTGGGTCTATCTTGGAGTCCCAGTACAAGAAGTTATCAGGAAACTGGAATTTGGAGCCCACAGGAGAGTGGGGTGGATGTCATACATGGAGAGGGCAGAGTAACCAGGATGGTTTGGTCCACTAGAAAGAATGATGAACTGGAGTCTTTCTGCTGCCCTCACCTGGCTGATGGGGGATGCAGAGAAGATGGAGCCAGACTTCTCTCAGAGATCCACAGTGAGAGGATAGCAAGCAGCACATGTAAACAACAGCAAGAGGAATTTCTACTATGTTTAAAGAAAAAGCTCTTCAGCATGATGAGATAGTAGGGAGGATGAGTGCCAGGACATGTGCAGAGATGCACAACTATTCAAGAACCCTAGTAGGCTGATTTAATGTGAACATAGTCCTGCTTTGAGGGAAGCAAACACTTCTAGCGATCTCTTTCAAAAGGTCACCCACTGATTTTATAGGAATTACTACCACATTTATTCTGCCCATCTTGTCTGCCAGACTATAAAAGCTTTATTGTCTGTATTGCTCTCCGGGTGTCTTGGCATATCATTTGTTTTTTACCATCTCCTTCATTCAGGCTCTGACTTGGAAGGCGTATAACAGAATTTATTACTGTGAACAGAAAGTTTCTAGTCTTTTTTCAAATTCCATATTACTACATTACTCAGAGTTGTTTTTCACTGAAACTATTTCTAGTGGTGACTGTTCTTTACCTGGATTTTATTACACAGTTATTGTTCTCTGCAAAGGATGATACGTAACTGTGTTACTTTGGGCACAACACTGAAAAAGAATTTTGCTTCTCTGGATTACTTTTGTTTCATCTTCAATATAGCTGATCTTCTGCAGGCAGTGGGCTCAGAAGATGGGTTGGAATACCTTTGCTTAAAAGATTCTTCTTGGACTGAAGAACATAAGCCTTGGCTTCACACGATGTTTAGAAATAATACCCGAGGCAATAGAGGATCTGAAGCATGATAAGCATCACTCTGCATTGCGTCTGTTTATCAAAGCTACAGAATAAAATACTAGCTAACATGCAATTTGCTGCTGAAAACCTGTGATCTTAACAGGTATTTTTGCACATAAACGTATGATACAGTCTCAAAGTAATTTGTATCTCTTTTTTATCATTTGAATCCTGATAATTATTTTTTAAAATGTGAAGGATTTAATTCAAAGTTCTTTCACTTGCACTGATTCAAGTGCAAGTTTAAGGTTACTTTTTAAAATTTTTATTAAGCTTTTTAAGAAGGCCAATTAAAGAAAAGGGATGACCTGCATTGGCTTCAGTGGACTCAAACCAAATACCATTGGGAGCATTTCGGAAAGGTACCAGCCAGGGACACACAGCTGTTCCTTCACTTACCAGGGACAGAAGCACCAGTGGAGGAAAAGCCACTGTCTCACCACATGGTGTGTGGTCTGCAAGGGTGACCATGAGAGTGTAGAGGAGAAGGGTCCAAGGAGACCATATAACGGCCTTCCAGAGAGGGCCTTCAGGAAAGCTGGGGAGGGACATTTTGTATGGGCAATGTAGCAACAGGATGAGGAGAAATGACTTTAACCTGGAAGAGGGTAGGAAGAGGGTAGATTTAGACTGGATATCAAGAAGAAATTCTTTACTGTGAGGGTGGTGAGACACTGGAAAAGATTGCCAAGTAAGGTTGTGGATGCCCCCTTGCTGGAAGCATTCATGACCAGGCTGATGAGGCTTTGAGCAACCTGGTCTAGTGGGAGGAGTCCCTGTCTATAGCAGGAGGTTGGCACTAGGTGATCTTAAAGACCCCTTCCAACCCATACTGTTCTATGGTCATTTGTTTCCCTCAGTGACCTTTGTGAGATTGTCTCCCACCTAGAGCTAGCAAGAGGGGTTGATATCATATTATTTGAGGAACATCCAGGCAGTGTATGGGATTTTTTTTTTTTTTTTTTTTAATTAAGGAGTGCTGAGTATTTGCACCACTTCTGGGTATGGTGCAGAAAGGCAGAATCTGAGAGCTGGGTCTAGAATGATGCTTCAGAGTGAATGCCAGTTCTGCATGCTGAGTACTAATACCCTGTCTGACAAAGTTAGATTCCTTCTGCCACAGTCTGCACCTTCAGCTTTGGGAAATGCTGCTAAAGGTTAAAGACATACTGACAAAAATTCCAATGTTTGAATACTGCTTTATTCGTGGCTGATGGTGTAAGGACAGACTGTAAGGGCAGATATAGCTGATTTGTAGATATTAAAAGAGAAGAGGTTGTGGGCATTATGACAGACTGAGAAAATTGGAAAATTAAGAAAATTGGAAAATCATACTACCTATAATATTCCTGGGCATAGAGGGCAGGATGTCAGGGCTGCAGTGACCTGAGGTGACATATTTTTTTCAATTTTCAGTATGTCTTTTTCTTATTAATTGTGAAAGTTTTTTTTTTTTCTTTTTTTTTTTTTTCAGCCTTGCTTAATGAAAAAGCAAAGGCTGAAAGAGGCACAAATGGCATCTATCACATTTGAGGATAATATACCCATTTGTTTTGTTTCTTAAATGTCATGGCTTCTTTCGATATTCCAATACCAGGATGAGTGTCTTTCCCCATTGACAGCTGAGAAAAATGATTTGGAAAACAAAAGCAAATGACAAGCTTTGAAAATTTGTGATAGCCATAGCTGCTCACCTCTTCCCTCCAAGCCCAAGTTAATTAAAGATGTGAGAAAGAAGGATGGAAAGCGGCTTAGTGTTGTGGTCCCATTCAACTATACACATTCTAGAGAGAACCCAGGGACCTCGTGTTCTGTGGCTGCAGTAGGATGCCTGACTTGTCATGGCACTTCTTATGGCATCAGCGTTTACTTCCTGCATGTGACTGGGACTGTGATCAATCCCCTTTCAGAGGCAGATGGAGATTTTGCTGCAGTGCAGCTAAGGACATAGTGATTTATCAAACCATGCAAGGACACAGTTTTCAGAAGCACCCATGACCAGCTTTGGAGGGTAGACTACGTTCATCACATGGCTGAATCACTAGCTCTTTCCAAGCACAGAGCTGCTGCGAGGGTGACTCAAAGAATCACAGGATATCTTGAGTTGGAAGGGGCCCATATGGATTATCAACTCTTTGAAAGGGTAGATAACAGCAGGACAAGGGGAAATGGTTTTAAGTTGAGGGAGTTGATTTAGATTGGATGTCAGGGGGAAGTTCTTTACAGAGAGAGTGGTGAGGTGCTGGAACAGGCTGCCCAGAGAGGTTGTGAATGCCCGATCCCTGGAGGTGTTCAAGGCCAGATTGGATGGGGCCCTGGGCATCCATTATTGGTTATTATTACTATTTATAAAAGACCATTATATGGTCTATTATTAAATGTATTTTTTATTTTATTTATTAAACATTATTTATTTATTTATTAAATAAATATATTTATTTATTACGTATTTTATTTATTAAAAGTATTAAATGGGGAGTTGGTGGTTCTGCATGTGGCAGAATGGTTGGAGCTTCATGATCCTTGATGTCCCTTCCAACCCTGGCCATTCTGTGATTCTGTGATTCTGTGGTTAAGTCCAACTCCTGCCTCCACACAGGACCACCCAAAAATTCTATATACCGGAAAACTAAGGAAAGCTGTAATGGAGTTGCCAAGGCCAACAAAGAGCTAACAGGCAGAAATTCTTCTGGGACATGCTTGCTGTATGCATATCCCAGGATCCTCCTGTCTGCCTGGATGCAACTGAGCTCTTTGGCATGGAGACTACAGTTATTTTTCAGGAAAGCACCAAGATAAGGCACACTCTGTGAAACAGTGAACTCAAAGTCCAGAATGAGGAAGTGCAGTTTTGCCATTTCACAAAATCGGGTGCATTTTAACCCGTGTAGAGGGAACATGAATAAACATTAAAAAAAAAAAAGAAAGAAAGAAAAACAAAAAAACGGGGCTTGCAGCAAATGTCAAGCCTCCTGTATGCCCACCAGCTGCATGGGTTTCAACCTGTTACTTGCAAGGGCTGACACTCCTGGCTGTGATGTTCACTATTTTGCTGATTCAAATCAGTACTGTTTTGGGTCCACCAGTCGTGCTGGCAGTGAGGGGGCAGGAAGATTCAAACGCCTCACTGTCTGTCTGTCTTTTTATCTGTGTATTAATCAAAGTTTAACCACCTGTGTATCTTCTTGTCAGAACATATGCTGAGCTGCTGTAGGACCAGAGCCTTTATCATGCTGGTGTAACTTGTATCATGCTTATAACTTTGACCTCAAGGAATTTATCCAGAATCCCAGAATGGCTGAGGATGACAGGGACCTCTGGGTCTATCTGGCCCAGCCTCCACTCAGGCAGACACCCAGACCAGGGTGCCCAGGGCCATGTCCAGGTGGCTTTTCAAGATCTCCAAGGAGGAGAATCCACAGTGTCCTTGGTCAACCTGTGCCAGTGCACCCTTATGGTACACGTTTCCTGTTATTCCGGAAGAATCTCCTGTGTTCCAGTCTGTGCCCATTGCTTCTTGTCCTAGCACTGACCAAACCTGAAATAAATCTGCCTCTGTCCTCTGCACCCTCCTCTCAAGTGCTGAAAGACATTGATGAGATTGCTTGGAGTCTGCTCTCATCCAGGCTGAACAGTCCCAGTTCTATCAGCCTCTCACCGTAGAAAAGATGCTCCATTTTCTTTGTGGCCCTCCACTGTGCTCTCTGCAGTTATATTCATGCCTGTCTTGTACCGAGGAGCCAAGAATGGGCACAGAATTCTGGCTGTGAATGTCCATCTACATCTCTGGAGCTGAAAGTATCTTTTTTGTCTCACTAATTTGCCATTCCTCAAGCTACCTCCTGTCACCCCATGAGGAAAGCATGCAAGAGCAGTCAAGTATCTCAGCAGACAGCTGTGCAACTCTCACTCAGTACGATCTTGCTTGGGGAATTCATCCAGGCTGCAGGAAAAAAATTTAATGGTAATTGTTTCTGTTTCAGCAGTTCTCAGTTTTGTTGCCTTTGAACTGTGTCTGGAAACAAATACCTTTCTTCTTTATTTTCCTCTTGGGACAGTCAGGAGGTCTGCTTTCAGGTGGTTTAATGAGAAACAAGCCTCTGTCGACAGTATTTAGGGAACATGATTAATTGCTGGAGTGAAGAACTGCAGCATGCCTCCATATAATATCTACACAATCAGTCTGGGACAACAGACTATGGTTCCCTCAGCGGTGAGATTGTTACCTGATACAAAAGGAAGCCTCAATTTCCCCACTCCAGAACCTAAGGCATGACACTGCAAATGGGCATTTTTGGTACTACTTGGTCCCTCCTCACAACCTGAATATTTATTAATATGCCACCTGAATATTTCTTTGCCTTGCAGCCTTAGGGCTGTAGCTGCATTCTTAATGTCCAAAGGACGGTGCACCAAGTGTCTTGCAGCAGCCCAGCTGCAAGGAAGTGGGAAGTAGCTTACAGAAGAGACAAGGTCCTTTTTGGCAATTCCAGCTCAGCTGAGGGGCAGAAGGGAAGTCTCTGATCAGGGGCTATGCATATTTGTGTGTAAAGGGATGAGCTCACTCGTGCATTGTCCCTGATTACTGGGACACAAGGCTGTGTTCTGCTTGGGGCTGGAATCATGTCTGTTCACTGCAGCAAGGCCTGGCAAAGCCTTACAAGTAGTACAACCTAGTAAAAAAGCCTGGCCCCAGTTTGCCTTCCTCACCAATGTAACTTGTAAGGCTCAGAAATCCTGGAAAATTTTAACTGCAATCTAATCATCACAGGCCTTCAGGGCATTTCTTCTGCTTTTTTTAATGCGTATTTTTTCTTGATATTCCCGAGTGGGGGATATCCTGTGAGAGCCTTGGGAAGGTTCCTTGATAATTCATAGGACTCTTTCCTCCAGGAACCACTCTGGTAAATCCATAATGACAGTTCTCTGCATGCCAGAATCTGAGTCAAATGTGCTGGGACGTGGTGTCCAGGCCTGATCTTTTTTTCTGACACATCTCTGCAGCATGCATGCTTGTTCATACTTCTGAATTTTCTCTCCATATAGGTGAGCTTTCTTCAAATCCACATCCTAGTTTTATCCTTCATGTGGCATCATGGCAAAAAAGCTCAGTGTTTGTGTTTGATTGCTAGTTCAGAAGATGAATGTTATGTTTTTCCTGGATAAAATCTGTGGTGGCCCACAGGTTGTCGGCAGAGTCCAAGTCCACACCACTGCCTGAAAGGGAATGCCCTGAGCTGGGTATGGGGTGGGCTCCTTGTTTTGCAAACCAGCTTCCAGCCCCTCAGGCTATGCCAAATTTTCTCTAGCCCAAGGAATAAAGCGCTGAAACCTAAACTATACCTCTCTGTGCTGCTCTGGGAGTTGGGACTGAATCAGAGCAGCACTTTCCAGACAAGAGGAACTCCCAAACGAGGCAGACAGAGCGAGAAAACTGTAATATTCCCTGGTAAAACTGGAGAGAGACGTGTTGATGGCAAAACCTCTGCCCCACATACGGTTAGGTCAACATATGGGAAAGGGACATGAAATTTTACATGTACCATACTCATATTTAGTTTTACTAAATGGCTGGTTAGAAGTAATTCAATTGTTGCCACTACACATTTCTTTGTTAGGAAAAACACAACAAAACAAAAAACAAACCAGTGAGTTTGAAAAGTTTCTCTGCTATTCACAATTGATTACTGAATAAGCAGCACAAGGTGGTGCCAAAAAGGAATCATCTTGGCTGGCATCAGTAGGGGAAATATGTTGAAAATACAGCTACTGAAAGGGCAGCATTTCTTCTCCTGCCAGTACAGGTATTCACAACAGGGACAGTTCTGAGGGAAGGCTGGGAAGTGGAGTGAGAAAGGGAAGAAAAAGCAAGCATTGTGTTGAGGGAACAATGTGGTCAGCACTGTGTGTCCAAGTTCTGCTGGATTATTTCATAGTATTTTAAAATACGTCGCAAATGCTACTGCAGAAGGCATGAAGTTGTTCAGAGCCAGGTGCAGAGCTTGATTCATTCACTGGACATTCATTCTTAGCACTCAGGCCAGCAGTGTACTCCTATCTGATTTTCCTCACCTGGTTATATCATGTATGGAGTAATTTATGCTTTAGGGACAAGCAACTTCTCTCTGTAAAACATGACAGATCAGATTGGTGAGGTTTTATGTTGATTCTCTTCTTTCACTGCTCTTGCACTACAAGAAGCTCAGAGCAAAATTGTGAATATATATATTATTTCCATATGAATTATGCCCCTTGTAAATGCTATGGCATGCTTGCAAAGCTTTGATTGCTCATCCCACTCTGAGCTAAGAAACTACTGATCCTTGCAGAAAAAAGGGAAGACTTTGAAGTCTACCAACATTGGCATGTAATGGAGATGAGTTTGAAAGGGAAGTACAAGTCTTTATTTCTGATAGAGTAGAAGGCTGGCATGTTCGCACAGATTATTTTTTTTCCAGATCACATCAGTTTCTGTCTGGCAACTTGCAGTTTGTGTAGCACTGCAAGGTAAATATAGCCATGCTGTGCAGCATTAGGACTGTGCTCATCACCTCTGTGAGTGTCCTCCGAGCTTCACACTCCCAGTCTGAGAAATCAGCAAACTACAGAGCAGATGAAGTATGAACCTGTAAGGGCAGATCTGCAACCAGCCTGAACTGGCACATCTCCAGCATAGTGGAGAAAGACGTTATGCTGATTTGCACCCTTTCAGACTCGCCCAAGGTAATAGCATGCTCTCCTCTGACTTCAATAGCAGCAGGCACTGGTGCTGGGAGAGAGGCTTCCTTCCACTAGAGGAATAACACAGCTGTACTTGAAGTCCAAGGGAGCAAAGCATCAAAAGCTGCCTCAACAGCAGTGGTTAGATTTAAACAATATGCACACCTTTAATGTTCCTAAGAGACAGGTTTCAGATGTGCGAGCCCATTTTTTTGTCTTATGCCAAGAAAACAGACGTGTGAGTTGTTTCCTAATTGCCACAGGCGGTGTCACATGACTAACTCAGCATCTCCAGGCACTGGGAGTCTGCCTAGGTGTGTGATGAGCAGTGGGGGGGAAATGGTGTGGGTACATACATTCCTTGTGGTAAGGCAAATTTAGGTCTGCAAAGCCCATGACTAGCAAGTATCAAGTACTTCAGACCTCCGAATGGTAAAATCACAGCATTTGAAGTGTGTTGTTAACCTGTTATAGAGTTTGTAAAGTTTGGAAAGGGAACATTGGCAAATGTGGCGGTAAATAGAGTGTACCGTGGAAAATCCTTCTCAGAGGCACTGACAATGAGCAGCTTCTGCTGTCCTAACTGGCCTAAAGAGTAATGTCAGAAATAAGTAACCAGCCTTTCTGTGCAGGTTATTTTGTGTTTTCCAGTTACTGTGAAATCAGTGTGAGTACCTGACGGTGGTACTGCCTGCTGGCACAGAGAGGCCGAAAGAGGGTATGCTCGGAGCAAACTGCCCCAGAGACCATTTAACTAACTTTTTTTTTTTCATCTTAAGGAAATATCTCAACACTAATGTTGGAACTATATAGCATTCTCCTTTTATTCCCTTGCAATTTGTTATCCCTTAATGGCTCAGCAAGGTGCTCATCCTGCAGGGAATGCTGCTCTTCAACGTTTTGTGGTACTCTGCACAGCTCTGCTGTTGGCCTCCTCATTTCTCCCTGCCTCTTGTCTCTGGACAGTCCCTGCCAGGAGCATAAATCTAACCTTGTCATCTCTGAGGTGTCATCTCTTGAGCTACAGTTGTGCTGAACTACCTTCTTCTGTTTGAACTGCAATTTTGATGAGACCTTTCTAAAACCCTTTTCTTTCTATGTTGTCTTACATAAACTGGACATGTGCTGGAGTGCCAAGACCGGTGTATGTGATGCTGATCAGCACTACCTCATTGCTTTTCTGTATCAACAGATGTTTTGCCTGTCTTTCGTTTTTGTGTTTGGTTACTTAGATCACTGGAGTGAGTCTTGTCTGTGTGAACTGTGCCCAACAGCCTTCATGGCTGCAGCTCACAAATGCTACGGTAGCACAAATAAATGCACTTGAAATGCGTGTATCTGAAGTCTCTGTAATATTTGTTGATCTATATTTGCATAAGAGACAATGTACTTTTGACTCAAAATTATTCCTGAAAATGGCTGGTTTCTACAGACAGTATTATTTGGTCACAGTCTTATGGGCAGAAAATATCTCACCTCACATCAAGAATAAAGATAAACTCCTTCCCTTTGCCTTTTCCAGAGCTCAAAAAGGCCATATTTATATCTACAGATCAAAAAGATATCTGATATGATTGAGCAGATCATTTTTTACTTGTTTTCAGTCTAATAAAATTGACTTGGGCTGTCATGCCGGATGGGAGACGTCTGACTGATGGTCCCAACGACCTCTGAGGAGACAGTAGCTGGCTGGGTAGACTTTGGGTTGTTTTTCTAATGACATCCAATCTCCTGTGCTTTATTTGGTAAGTGAATGTAGCAGTGTCTACATTTTCTGCAGAGGCTTGGTTTATCTGTGTATGTGCTTGCTCCTCTTTATCACAGGCCTCACAAGCATGTTTTGCAGGACAGAAGGAACAGCCGTTTAGGAGGGGACGTGCTTACACTCAGATGAGAGCATCAGGAGCTGGGAATAGAGTAGGGGGCTGCTGGACAGATGTCTAATTGTGGCCATCCACCAGAGGCCTCACGTTAAAAGATTGGTACCCAGATATCCACATCCTTCTGGTATGCAGCAGCTGCATCTCCTAGGAGCTAGGTGCTGGGCATTAAAGACATCTGGGTACATGCTACCACATCTATGCATCGTTCCTTGCATATATGACTCATTACCAGTCTTACTTATAAAACTGCTTCCTGAAGGAGCACGAACAGCTATCCCTCCTCTAAATAAGCAAAGCAGCTGCTTGTGTTCCTGGCCTGCCATACTACTGCCTGTCCAGCAGTAGATTACCATGGGCAAGTCAAGGGGCCACTTGCGAAGAAGCAGACTGCTGCTGTTCAGTGGCTGCCATCAGCCAGTGCTATCTTGAAATAGAGGGGAGACCACAATGCAAAACTCCTTGAAGGAGAGGGTGAGTGTGGTGCTAGCATCCTCTGAGAGTTTCTTTCATGGCCCTTCTCCTGTGGCCATGTAAGTGCCTCCTCTGCTGTGCCACTTGCATACCCTTCTCCGAGCCCTGATTGGGGAGTCAGCTCTTCCACACGACAGCCAAACAGATGAACCTCAGCCCTCTAGCACCTGCACGCTCCTCAGTGCTCCCAACCCTGTGATTTTGGTTTGTTCAGCTCTTTCTCCTTTAAGCTGTTTTAAAATGTCTTTGTGATAGGAAAGTAATTCTCACGTATTTGTTGTAACTCTGTATGTTGTAACTCTGCATGTGCAGGGCTGGCAGAGATCACACAATTAGATTGTCCCATAGGAAACTCTCAAGTGAACAATAACTTTGATTAATACAGAGATCACATCCCACTGGATTTTATCAGTTGGTTCATTCTAATCTTGAAAAAAGAATAAATCTGTAGAGAAGCCTCAGAAGTCCATAGTTGTATCCAGAGCTGTCCGTTGTATCTTGGCCATGTTCTTTTTAAAGGAAATGCCTTTGTTTTGGGTAAAGATTTGCAGGGTTTTTGTTTGTTTGTTTGTTTGTTTGTTTGTTTGTTTGTTTGTTTTTAATATTGCAGTGCCTTTATTTAGGTAGCACTGTGTTTTTTTTTCCCCCTTTTCTTCCCCCCTGTAGGCATTACATGAAGGCATTACAGTTCTCACACTTCGTTTTTCATATCTTCCCTCACCAAATTACTACAGCTCTTGGAGTCCTGAACAAATGAGTAATCACTCACTCTAATTAAATGTTTCATATTTTATTGGACAGTGCATGCAATCTGCAGCACAGAGGTCTCATACGAGGCCTACTTCGTATGAGATATCTTCATATCTCTCTCATACACACCTGAGGGCAGAGATTTACTCCTTCACAACTTTTCCATTGCAGTGGTGGCACTCAGTGTCACCTGAACCAGCAGCTGCCAGGATTGGCTTTACCTGCTTCTGGGGCTGAATGAAAAGAAGATGGCATACATTCAGTGGAGACTGCAGACAGCACTTCTTACCATGATGGAGATAGTAATGCAGGGCTTGGGAGAAGTCTCTGCAGCCTACTATGTATTACTGGCAGCCCTCAGGTGGAGTTTGAAGAACTCTAAAAGAGAGCTCTGTTTCCTGCCTGGGGATTTGTCAGCCAGGCTGGACAATTATAATTGCCCATGTAAGTCTCTGAAAGGTACTGGGAGTATGGCATTAAATTGTATCACTGGAAGGGGTTTGTGATCTCCGCTTTCAAAGCTGAATTGTCATTAGTAAATCTACTGGGGCAGTTTTCACTGTTGAGGCATAAATTACTGAGAGGCCTGAAAGAACTAGCTCAGAAAAACCTGAGTAAGTGCCCACAGCCAACAAGTTCTAAAGAAAGAAGGAAGAGTGACGTTAGCTATTACTGCTTTATCTCCCGTCTTGGTCCTGGAGGACTTTGCAGGAGTTGTTGGGAACTGATGCTGTTGATTCATAGGAAATCAGCTCTTTCCCACATTTACTTATCTCTTTGGATATGTTCTTTGATTTCCAGGCCTGTTTCTCTTAATCCCTTGGGTAGGAAATAAGAAAGGAGAAACAATGTAAGAGCTGCTTGAAATATATTTATTGAAACCCTGATCTCCAGAGAGAGATAGCGGAAACCATGCAAGTCACCCTGTAAAAAAATAAAAAAGAATAATTTAATAAGCAGCAACAGAGCAGGAAGTTCACAAATATTCAAAAAAAAAAAAAAAAAAAAAAAAAAAGAGCCACAACTATAAAATTCAGAACTAGAACAAAGAAACCACATGAAATACGTATTCCAGCACGGAAGAAGAAATAAAAAAAAGAAAGAACAACTGTAAAGAACGTATATTAAAAACGACCTTAAACATAACACTGAATCTATACCATCACACTTGGAGACTGCCTGGGACCTATATTTTGAGACATCAGCGTATTAAAAGCCGGATATTGTCTCGGAAACCTGAGCTGGGGCTGTGTACTCGGACAACTGTGTCCACATCATTGCTCCTGAGTTTCCGTGCTCTTGAGAGTCTGAACCCTTTCCTCTTTGTGTGCTGCCCAAGTTCCCAGTCTTTTGCAAGGCAGTAGACAGTCACGATGTAATTATCATGGGAGGCTGGAGCTGTGGGTTGCCAGTCCTGTTAACAAGCTGGTTTCCCATGATACTGAATAGAATAGTCCTGAGGACGGGGCTGAACCATTCTCAGGGGACTTTGTGACTGTGGGCAGCTTGCTGTCTCCCCCGCAAGTGCTTTTATATTTCTGCACATAAAATACACATGCAGACATATTTAAGTGAATACACACACACACACACACACACACACACACACACACACATATATATACATATGTATAAAAATATATGCATTAAGTGTAATATTCTTGGCTTTCCTGTTGCCTGATGCAATTTGTTTCTATTAATTGAAAAACAAATTGCACAGTTCATTTTAATTTTTGTTTGAAGTGTAGCAGCTCTCTTCAGATGAGCAATACCTTCACACCACAGAGCTACTGGGCATCCCCCAGGTACTACAGGTCCCAGCAGCCATCAGATCAGACCATGCCCCAGTCCCTCTCCTGCCTGTGCTAGCACTGCTCAGAAGGGCTGCCACACTACAGAGAGGTGGTACAAAGGCCACGGGTGCCATCACACCCGAGTCAGCAGGGAACAGAGCTCAGCTACCTCAGGTGTTCACTGCTTTCTAGGAGGCAGTTTCTAAAGACAGTTCTGTAATCAGGCAGGGGGGAAATGAGGGATTTCACAACTCAGTTGCACATATGTCAGTGCCACTGCCAGTAACCCATCTCAGACAGAGATGGGGGTTAGTGTTGGGAAAGTTGCTGGCTCAGCAAGTAGTGACAGAATGCAAATTCTGACAGACCATCCTCCTCTGAGGCATTTGAAAAATAAGCTTTGAACAGATGTGACTTTTGTGAGAAAGAGTCTTAATAAAGCCTCCAGCTCTGCAGCTCTCCTCTCTGCTTTGCTAAGCAGCCTGTGACACAGTTTGTCACATTTTTTTTCCTGTGGGTCAAGCACCTAAAACCAGGATATTGTATTGGAAACCTGAGCTACACATCAACCCTATGAAACGCTTTCCAGAATAATAAAAGAGAAGTGAAGGCAAGGCAGTGTAAATGGCACAATGAAAGCACACTTATCTTTTCTCCTCTGTTTGTATCACAACACACACACAGACAATAAGCTGTGTCAAAGCACATTATCAAATTTCCGGTATCAATTAATCAAAACATAGGAAATGCCAGAGTGCAGATTTCCTGCACATTTCTGTCGAGATTATGTTTTATGCAGCATGATTTAATTTTAAGAAACTCAGATATTAATTTACCCATGGACCTATACCTCAGTATGTACTCAGTGAAGAGTCTCCTTAGTGAGCAATTATTCACTGTTTTATTCTGTGCTCACTATTTAATATGAGGCTTTATATCTTAGTTATTACTCATCTCTGTAAATCCTGCTGTGAGGATGAAGATATTAACTGCTCTATGGGCTTTTCTGTGGTACTTACTGTTATGAAGCCTGGATGTTTCACAGAAATAATGAGTATATCCTCCCCTTAGCTCTGCAGGATGATAATGAGAGTTATTTCTGTCTCAGAGCTGGCAAGCCGAAACATAGACTGACCAGGATCAAAAGTCTTCCCTAAGTTTAGATACTTAGAGTATGCAGGATAGTAGAATATTTATAGCCTGAGTTTTCTGTGTCCCCGATCTTTTGTTCTAAGGGAGAACATTTGTTTCATCCTTGAGTTTGGCCTATCCTGCACACTGGACAATATTGAAAAAAATAGATTGGGACTACACAGACTACCTGAAGTTTGCACTACACGGTGATTGCTGCCTAGCTGGCAAGCTCTGGCTAAGGGCGCTACGTGAAGTCCATTGATTTGAGGTTTTGTTCCTGCCTTAAGAAAGAGATGAGATTATTGAGTAGCTGTTAGAGGAGGAACAGTGAGCACTTGCAGTGTAGGGATTGCACCCTGAGCCACCTATCCCATCTCTGCCTTGGAGTCAGGGTTAGAGTTCCTCATCATAGCTCCGTCTTTGCCCAGCCTACAAAGATTGGAGCAGCCTACAGACATGCACAAGAAAAAATACCTAAGCAAGAAATCGACTTTTTAAGTTAAAGGATGGATTGGCATGAAAACAAAGGGTTACAAACTTCCACAAAAACTTACAGTCCATAATTCAAAGGAAGAACTTCAGCATCAGAGAAATATGCAGGAGACTTCTACGCATGCAAAACATGCGAAAAAAGGTACTTTTAAGATGCAGTTGGGTGAGATCTTGGAAGAACAATCATGTATGTTGTGGCTCCTAATATAGAGGGCTCTCTTTTTCCCCTGTTGACACTAGACCCTCCTTCCTGCCTCAGCCTAAGCATGTTCTCTGGTCTCACCTAGTCCGTCTTGTTCCAGATGGGATGATGGGAGATAAAACAGATGGAAGGGAGATTTTTTGGCTTCTCTCTAGTGTCAGGGGCTTTCTGATCTACACTCCTTGGTCATGGCAGAAAAAGGAACTTGTTCCTCCATTAGGCATGGTCACTCAGCTCAGGTGATGGACTGGCACAGATGACCCAGGAGCTCTGCAGGTATGCGCACATCATAGCGTGTGTGGGGCACAAGTCCTGTTTGAATAGTTCCCAAATTTTCAGCTGACAAAATCACTTAGTAGAGATCATTTTTTAAGCTAATGGTCTGGACAAATTTGGGAATGTTTTTGTGAAGAAAACATTCATGGCAGAAGGCAGGTGCAGGCAGTGAAGCAGTTTTATTCAGCTTGACAAATCTTTCTCAAAGTACCAGGGCACCCCAAGATGGTCATAGCAAAGGCCACTGGCATGCTTTTCAAACAAAATTAAAGCAACATGTCTTCCCTACTTTGCTGTTTAAAAGTGCCTGAACTCTTTTTTTTCTCCACCTGTAGAAACCAGCTGTACAGAAACAACTAGCACACATAAAAACAAATCCAAATGGTCAACATTTGGTGTATAAAGAAATGCAAACAGGGTCTTCAAATAAGAGGTGCCTGGTAACCTTAAGAATGGGTGGAGATACCATCCCTCCTGATTATGTTTAATTTCACCTGTCTGAAGCAGATTACATGAGCTTTGTGTCCTTGCTACATACCTTGTCACACTGATGTACACCAGAGAGCTCCCAGTTGGTGCTGAGCTGTGGATACTCAGAGAGATTTTATTTCTGGGGAGAACTTTGTTTGCTGGGGTTCAACAGCTGTGCGTTGGATTGGATCTGTATGTGCACTGAGGGAAACGTGTGTGCCTTCATGTGTATGCAAGTACGTGTGTGTGCACAGATGCTGGAGGTGTTTGCTGCATGACTGATTTCACATTGGAGCCATGGCTGTGCCCTGGTGTTCAGCAAGTTTCAGAACAGAGCTTGACCCTGCAGCTCCACTGCAGTACAGGGGACAGGAGAGCAGCATCACTTAGGGGTGCAATGTTACTGGTAAGCTGAAATGAACTGTGTTCATCAGCATGTGCTTGTTTGCCTGGTGGCCAGACATAAGATGAGCTGCAGTACCCATCTGCTCAGCCCCAGTTCCTGTTTGGGTCATGGGTAGGAGCAAATGCCCTATGCAGGTTCAAGGCAGAAGCTGTGGGGCACGGCAGCTCCGGCCCTGAGAAACCAGGGAACATCTGGGCAGGGGGAAGTAACGCTGTGTACATGAGTCCCTGCAAAGCTGTAGTGCTCCAGACTTCACATATGTCAGTAGAAGCTTTCCAAAAGGGTAATTCCCATTCTTAAATGTCAGACTCAGTCATAGCCATGTGTTGAGGATGTTAGCACAGCAAGAAAAATGCTTCATACTTGCCCTACAGAGGCATGAACCCTCATCTCTGATGTCTCACAGGAGTGTCACAACCTACATCCATGCCCCAGGTGATGCAGAAAATGGCAGCCCTCTCATTGTCTCCCCTGAGACTTCAGGGCAAAGAAACCAAGCTGTGCTAGGTCTGGCACAGAGCCATGCTGCAGATTCTGACCAGGTAGTGACCAGGAGAAGAATCTTTGACAATATCCTCTAAATACCTTTTTAAAATAAAAATTTGTTTTTTTCCACAGGCAGAGAAAATTACTCGGCTTTATTTCTGGCACAGTGAATACAAAAATAGCCTGGCCATAGTCTCAAGCTATGAACCTACAGCAAATAAGAAAAAGAATTACTTTAAAGTAGATTTTTTTATAATTATTATTCTTTATAAAGAGTCTACTTGGGATGGCCCCAAATGAAAGGGAATTGCTTTATCTAATCTTGCCAGGAAAAGCATTTCAGCATAGAGGAGCATGAAAGTGAATGCCTGACCCTCCTTGGAGACCAGTTTCCATATGGGGTCAGGCAGAAACACATCATCTGATGATGGCTGGAGATAAATCCTGGATAAAACATGGAGGCTGACTGAGAGTGCAGGCTTTGTGGTTTATTCTTGAGCCTTATCACTGCTGAAAGAAAATTGAAGTGATTATGTAGTACTTTGAACTTAATGGAAAGAAGAAAGATAGCGAATGCCTGATTACATCTTTTCTTGAAGCCATTCAAGTACAGGCCATTGCCCATACACAGTTAGCTGGCAGCTGGATAGCTCAGGATCCTCTCGCTAGTATTCCCTGGTAAAGATTAACCACATCATCTCACTTGCCTTCATACTTCGAGCAGGTTAGAACAAAAAATGCTGCATGTGCCTTCAGCACTTTTCCCATTGCCTTTAACCTCAGTCCAGACCAGGCTATAATGACAACAGTGGGCTCCCAGAGAGGCTGAACATGACTCATGGAGAATGTGCATCAGGAGCTGGGCAATTTGACCTTCTTACACTTCCATAAAAATGAGCTGTGTGCCGTAGCAATTCTTAAGTTCCTAAAGAGTAAATTTAGCAAAAATACCCAAATTACTATTTGCTTTTAGAAGGCTGATGCTGTGCTGAGATCTAATTTCTGATGCTGATTGCTTGTGATGGACATGACATGGCATGTATGGGGATAACCAGAGATGTGTATGAGCTGGCTGTCCTGAGAGGCTGCAGGAAGAGGTCTGCCTGGGACCTGATATGAGGACATGGATAGGAACAACGGTAGTGAATTTTAGTCACTACTGTGTATAAGAATAAAAGAAGTTGTCACACAGGTTACATAGCTGCCACTGGTTCGGACCAGATGAACAACAAAATCACCATGATGGAACTTAAAAAGCAATAATGAAGTTTTAGTGGAGTGGAGAGAAAGAAGATAGAGGACTGGACTATAAAGACTTTGTGATCATGATGAAATCACTTCATCTTCCCCTCTCATGTTCTTCAAGGAGGGCCAGCTCAGCACCTAGCAGTGTCACCCATCATTGGCATTAATCACTTCTCTGCTGAAAATGCTACAGCTGGCCACGAGAGGTCTCCTCCACTGATCTCTGAAAGGACTGTGTGTGTCCAACAGAAGAATGCTGCTGGAGGAAAAGCAGACCGAAGCTTGACTCCAGGTCACTAAGAGCAAATGTATGCAGAATTCAGGAAATGGGAAGTAGAATAGCTTGGTGCTGGAGCATGCAGAGCATTTGTACTAAAGCTGATACCTAGGTGTACATCTGAGCTTACTGCTGGCAGCAGCAGTGGAAGTTTGAACCTGTCAAAGAGAAAGTGTGAATGCACTCACTTTCACAAAACAAGCAAACAAACAAAAAAAAGATTTATCTTATTAACACTGCATTATCTTACTAACATTGCATTGTACAATTTGCAGAAGACTTGACCTGAAACTGATCTATCAGTCAGCAATGCCCTCTTGCTGTCTATTCCAAAAGAATGGCAGAAAACATCCCTGCACTACCTTCATTTATAAATAGCTGAATTCAAGGGACTAGTGAGAAATATTTCTATTCTTCAGCTGCAGAAAAATATCAAAAAGAGAGGAATTTATGGCCTGCATATAGGTTAATCACACATGCTTAGCCACAGGAATCAGGTACTTTTATGCGAATCCAACCAATAAGGAAGAGGCAGAAGAGGCAAAATTGTCCCTCACTCAGAAAAAGAAAAATCACTTCCAAGTGGTACATTCTTGGTTCACTCCCAGTAGTGCTGAGATTAATGGGAGTTTGCCTTGCTAAAAAGAAAGAGGTCTGGAAACTGCTTAAGTACATCAACACTCCCTTTGAAGAGACTGAGATACCATTTAATTTGTATTCAGTGTGGCTGTATTGTTGCATTTTTCTTATTGAATTCAGTATGTGGCATACTCTCAAGTGTAGTTTCAGTATGTGAGATCAGCATCAGCCCAGTGCCCCACACTCAAGGCCCCCTGAAAAGAGCCTGCATTTTCCCCTGTCTTCCACATCCCTCACATCTTCCCTTCCACCTTCCTTCTTCCTTCTGGCTGTCCGGTGAAGTCTCTGGTGACTGAAAAAAGGGAAACATTACTCTTATTTTTAAGAAAGAGAGAAAGGAAGACCTGGGGAACTATGGGCTGGTGAGTCTTACCTTTGTGCCCAGAAAGATCATGGAGCAGATCCTCCTAGAAGCTATGTTAAGGCACATACAAGATAAAGAGGTGATTTGAAACAGCCAGCATGACTTCACCAAGAGCAGATCTTGCCTGGCCAATCTGGTAGCCTCCTATGATGGAGTGATGGATTTGGTGGATGGGAGAAGGATGATATTTGTAATCTACCTGGACTTCTGCTAGGCCTTTGCATGGTCCCTCTCCACATTCTTCTCACTAAAGTGGAGAGGCATGGATTTGAAGGATAGAGTGTTTGATGGATTAGTAATTGGCTGTCTGGTTGCAGCCAGTCATGATCAATGGTTCTGTGTCAGGGAGGATGCTGGTCACAAGCGTGTCCCTCAGGGGTCGGTCTTGGGGCGGTGCTCTTCAGCATCTTCATCCACAACACAGATGATGGCATTGAGTGCAGTCTCAGCAAATTTGTGAATGACACCAAGCTGAGCAGTGCAGCTGATACGTTGGAGGGAAGGGAAGCCATCCAGAGGGACCTGGACAGGCTGGGTATGTGACAACATAATGAGGTTCAGTAAGGCCAAGTACAAGGTGCTGCACTTGGTTGGGGCAATCCCAGGTATTTATACAGACCAGGAGAAGATCTCCTTGAGAGCAGCCCTGCGGAGAAGGACTTGGGGGTCCCGGTGGATGAGAAGCTGGACATGAGCCGGCAGTGTGTGCTTGCAGCCTGGAAGAACAACTGTGTTCTGGGCTGCATTAAAAAGGGGTGGCCAGCTGGGAGAGGGAGGTGATTGTTCCCCTCTACTCAGCTACTCCAGGCCCCATCTGCAGTACTGTGTCCAAGCCTGGGGCCCCCAGCACAAGAAGCACATGGAGTGTTCTTGGACCGAATCCGGAAGAGGGCCACTAAGATGATCAGAGGGCTGGAGCACCTCTCCTATGAAGAAAGGTTCAGGGAGGTGGGTTTTTTTAGCTTGGAGAAGAGAAGCCTGGTGGTCTTAAACTGAGATGGGGTAGGGGGAGGTAGGTTAGATATTAGGAGGAAATTTTTTACACAGAGAGGGTGATGCACTGGAACAGGTTGCCCAAGAAGGTTGTGGATGCCCCATCCCTGAAGGCATTCAAGGCCAGGCAGGATGTGGATCTGGGCAGCCTGGTCTGGTGGTTGGCAACCCTGCACATAGCAGGGGGGTTGAAACTAGGTGATCATTATGGTACTTTTCAACCCAGGCCATTCTATGATTTTAGGGGTCCATGATTCTTGTGTCCTCACCTGCAAATAGCTGGGTGCTGCTGTCCAGGTGAGATACACCAGCTGTGGGCTAGAATGGGAGCCCTGAGCACTTTGCCTTCACCAGAGAAAATAATCTTTAAGATTTCTCGTTTCCTTAGGAAACTGTGCTACACAGGCATAAAAAAAGGTAGCCTGCTTTTTGGATGTGAGATCTAAGAATTCATCATGAATTTTAGCTATAAAAAGACAGAAGTTCTTTTAAAAAGGTGGAAAGGAAATCTGTATGTGCGTATGCACGTGTTTGCATAAGTGAGTAAGAACAAATGACAGAATAGCTTCAAAACTGAGTTTAGACATGAAGACAAAAGTTTCTGGAGGTAAGCTGAAAGCAAAGTCCCAGTTCCAACTGTGCTGGATTTTGTGAAAATGTGGATGCAGATCTAGATCCAGATTCAAAATCCCTGCTTCAATAATTAATTGACAGTTGTTAACAGAGAAGTGCTAAAACCATGACTGCTTCCTCACAATGATCTTCTTAGTCTGAGAGTCACACTTGCACTTCCAGACAAACATTCACAGATCTTGACTCCCTGCAGCCAAAACTTACTAACCTTCTTGAGAAAATCAGGTGTTTGTGAAACTGCCCTGGGACCTTTTTGGATAAGCAGTGTGTTTTAAGCACCTCAGATGTTTCATAATATAGTTCAGTGGAGCACAAGCTACACCCCAGTGCAAGAATCACAGAATCACAAAATCACAGAATTATCAAGGAAAAGACCTAGAAGATCATCTAGTCCAACCATTACCAATATTTCCCAGCTAAACCATATTCCTCAACACAACATCCAAACGTTTCTTGAACACTCCCATGGTCGGTGACTCCACCACCTCCCTGGGCAGTGCATTCCAGTGCCTGACCACCCTTTCCGAGAAGTAATATTTCCTAATGTCCAGCCTGAATCTACTCTGGCGCAGCTTGAATCCATTCCCTCTAGTTCTATCACTAATTATACGAGAGAAGAGGCCGACCCCTAGCTCACCACAACCTCCCTTCAGGAAGTTATAGAGAGCAATGAGGTCTCCCCTGAGCCTCCTCTTTTCCAGGCTGAACAATCCCAGCTCCCTCAGCCGCTCCTCATAAGGCCTGTGCTCCAGACCCCTCACCAGCTTCGTAGCCCTCCTCTGAACACGTTCCAGGTCCTCAATGTCTTTCTTGCAATGAGGGGCCCAAAACTGAACACAGTACTCGAGGTGCGGCCTCACCAGTGCAGAGTACAGGGGGACAATGACCTCCCTGTTCCTGCTAGTAACACTGTTTTTGATGCAAGCCATAATGCCGTTGGCCTTCTTGGCCATCCGGGCACACTGTCGGCTCATGTTCAGCCGAGCATCAATCAACACCCCCAGGTCTGTTTCCTCAACACAGTCCTCCAGCCACTCCGCCCCAAGCCTATAGCGCTGCCTGGGGTTGTTGTGGCCAAAGTGCAGGACCTGGCATTTGGTCTTGTTAAGCCTCATCCCGTTGGCTTCGGCCCAGCTCTCCAGCCTATCCAGATCCCTCTGTAGGGCCTCGCTACCCTCAGGCAGATCGACACTCCCTACCAATTTGGTGTCATCTGCGAACTTACTGAGGGTGCACTCAATGCCCTCGTCCAAGTCATCAATAAAGATATTGAAAAGGACAGGCCCCAGTACCGACCCCTGGGGGACTCCACTCGTGACTGGTCTCCAACTGGATTTGACTCCATTTACCACCACTCTCTGAGCCCGGCCCTCCAGCCAGCTCCTTACCCAGCCGAGAGTGTACCCATCCAAGCCACGGGCTGCCAGCTTTTGCAGGAGGATAGCATGGGAGACAGTGTCAAAGGCTTTGCTGAAGTCTAAGTAGACCACATCAACAGCCTTTCCTTCATCCAGCAGATGGGTCACAGGATCGTAGAAGGAGATCAGATTGGTCAAGCAGGACCTGCCCTTCACGAACCCATGCTGGCTAGGTCTGATCTCCTGGTCATCCCACACCTGCCACGTGATCTCCCTCAAGATAATCTGTTCCATTACCTTCCCTGGCACTGAGGTCAGGCTAACAGGCCTGTAGTTCCCCGGATCCTCCTTACAACCTTTCTTGTAAATGGGAGTCACGTTGGCAAGCCTCCAGTCTTCCGGGACCACACCTGTTAACAAGGAGTGCTGAAAGATAATGGAAAGAGGCTCAGCGATCACCTCCGCCAGTTCCTTTAGCACTCTCGGGTGAATCTCATCCGGACCCATGGACTTGTGACAGTCCAGTTGGAGCAGTGATTCCCTGACCACTTCTTCAAGAATCACAGGGGGTTCAGTCTGCTTCCCAGCCGAGACTACCAAGTCAGAGCGTGGGGAGCCCTGGGAATAACCAAGATGACTTTTAAAGACAGATGTAAAGAAGGCATTCAGAACCTCTGCCTTTTCCTTATCCTCTGTGATCACATTCCCAGCCTCATCCAGTAAAGAATGGAGATTCCCCTTTATCCTCCTCTTACAGTTGATGTATTTGTAAAAGAGTTTCTTGTTTGTTTTTACCCCAGCGGCCAGCTTAGATTCAAGCTGGGCTATTGCCTCTCTGATTTTCCCTCCACATATCTTAACACTCTTTGTAGTCGTACTGAGTTGCTCTTCCCTCCTTCTGCAGGCGGTAGATTCTCTTTTTCTCCCGCAACCTTAAGAACAGCTCCCTATTCATCCACACTGGTCTTCTTCCCTGCCGGCTCATTTTGCAGCTCAGGGGGACTGCCCGCTCCTGCGCTTTTAAGACTTCCTTCTTCAAGAGCGACCAGCCATCTTGGACCCCTTTTTTCCCTAAGACTGAATGCCAGGGGACTGCCCCTACTAGTCTTCTGAACAAATCAAAGTCTGCCCTCCGGAAGTCTAAAGTGGCAGTTTTGCTGTTCTCCCTCCAGGCTCCACCTAGAATCGAGAACTCTACCATTTTGTGGTCACTCTGTCCAAGACAGCCCCCAACCTCCACTTCTCCCACCAGACCTTCCCTGTTTGTGAACAGCAGGTCTAGCGGGGCAGCTCCTCTTGTGGGCTCTCTCACCAGCTGCATTAGGAAGTTGTCCTCTATGCATTCCAGGAACCTCCTAGACTGCTTCTTTTCCGCCATGCCGTACTCCCAGTATGTGTCAGGGAAGTTAAAGTCTCCCATGAGGACAAGAGCCGGTGACCACGCAGCTCCTGCCAGCTGCTTATAGAACAGCTCATCTGCCTCTTCATCCTGGTTTGGAGGTCTATAACAGACACCCACCAGGATGTTGGCCTTATCAGCCCTTCTCCTCATCTTTACCCATAGGGATTCAGCCACATCATCCCCAGTTACAAGCTCTGCAGTATGAAAGCAATCCCTGACATAGATAGCCACGCCACCACCCCTCCTTCCTTGCCTATCCTTCCTGAAGAGTTTGTAGCCATCCATTGCAGCACTCCAGTCATGGGAGCAATCCCACCACGTTTCCGTTATGGCAACTATGTCATAGTTCGCCTGCCTCACTATGGCTTCCAACTCTTCTTGTTTGTTGCCCATGCTGCGTGCATTGGTATAGGTGCACCTCAGCCGAGCCCCTTGCCTCGCTCCTAATCCCAATACCTCTTAATCAGACCTATCCCTAGAAGACCTGCCTTTACCCTCTTCCCCCTTCATAGAGTCA
The DNA here is from genome assembly GCA_035772895.1 of Perdix hodgsoniae. Lineage (NCBI taxonomy): Eukaryota > Metazoa > Chordata > Aves > Galliformes > Phasianidae > Perdix > Perdix hodgsoniae. The sequence continues at coordinate 16,866,280 of JAPSGF010000003.1, forward strand.
TTCTCCTCCATCACAAAGGCACAAGACCATGGGTTCTTGCAAGCACATCCCTCTCCTGCAAGTACTAGGTCACTACGCACTGACTCTGTGTTAGTGACCCCAGTTACACACCCATCCCCCTTCGTACCTAGTTTAAAGCCCTCTGAATGAATCTGTCTAACTCTCGGCCTAAGATCCTTTTTGAATGCTGGGAGAAGCCACTCTTATCAGTTTCTAGCTGGTCCAGTCTCCTGCAGACAGAGGCCAAGTCAAAGAACCCAAATCCCCGCCGAGCACACCAAGCCTGGAGCCAGGAATTAATCTGCTGGCCCATTATATTAAGTCCCTCATTATTCCCTATAGCTGGAGGGATAGAGGAGAACACAGCTTCTGCTCCTGAACCCTTTACCTGTCTCCCCAGGGCTCTGAAATCCTTTTTCAGAGTCCTTTAGGGGTGTTCTGTGTAAATTATCACTACCAATCTGAAACAACAACAGAGGATAGTAATCAGTGGGCTGGACAAGGGAAGGAAGTTTCTGCTTTATATCCTTTACACGGGCACCTGGGAGGCAGCAGACCTCCCTATGCAGAGGGTCTGGCCTACATATTGGCCCTTCCGCTCCCTTCAGCAGAGAGTCACCAATTACAATGACCCGTCGTGTTTTCCTATTTGATCAGAGACACGAGAGCTGGTTAAAACAACTTCCCAAGTATGGTGGGAAGAAAAGTTGAAGGAGAAGAGGTGAAAGAAGTTGCTTCCTTCTCTGATGGCACCTGTGCAATGCTAGATACATCTGCCCACACAAGAAAGGTTGTGACCAATCTCTTCCCACTGTGGGCTTTCACTCAGACTCTCCCCACAGATGCCTTTGAAGCTGGTGCCAGAGTTTCCACTTGAAGAGCTGTTGAACTTTATTTGCTATTCTTGATGAAGTATTTTGAGGTGGACCACTCTCAATCAAGCTGAAAAGCAACCTACTACCTTAAAAAGGGTCTCCAAATCAACAATGCTTGCTGCCCCATCCCACCCACCTCAGTGGCAGCTTGTAGAGGCTGTCCATAAGTAGCTTGTACCAGTGGTGTGTACAAGCAATGGACTTACTTGATGGGGATATTTGAGTGCAGAGGTGCCACATGCACTGGCAACTGATTCTCGCTGTACTTTCCTCTGTGAACACTGCCTTTGACAGATCTGGTGCAATCAAAGCAGCTCTCGGAGCTGAGACTAGGTATAATCTCCTCAAAATGCTCCTAAGCATTTCTCTTGGTAACACGCTTCAGTTCCTATTTTACTGATGTACCCAATGGATTCAGAACTATTTGGCAGCAAAGAGTTAGCTTGGCATACCTGTTACTTTCTTTGTATTTGATTTATTCCCGGACATTCAGGATCTTCTTTGCTTATCTATATATACAGAGTCCTGGAACACAAACAGGAAAATGAGGACGTTTGTGGTAAACAAACTCCTGCATCAAGCTGGCATTCCTTACTGTTGTGTCAAGTCATTCCCCAGTAGGAGGATAATGAAAAATGAAGTATTAACGTTAATGAAAAAAATCAGGTTGAGAAATCAAGCCAAGAAGAGGCAAGATGATCTTTAAGAGCCACTTCCAATCTATTCTGTCCTGTGACAGTATGAAGGCTGCAGACTGAAGGACAACGATAATTCCTTTGTTCTTGTTACATGTTGATGATAAACACTTTCCAGAGAAAGTAGGAAGAGTGACTGAATTACTTCTTACTGTAGGATTTCTGATTTGGGAGATTTCCTGTCATTTGAATGCTCTGTTTTTCAATCTTGAAGGCCGTTGTTTACTTTTACTTTTCTGTCATTTTAAAGGAGCAAGGGGGGAAAGCAACATCTGAATTAATTGGCACTTGTATGTTCTGTTGGCTTATTCTGATCACAAAGGTTACAAGTTCTACCAGCGGCACCAGGAGAGCTTGTAAATTCTCTAGGTTAAATAGCGAGATTGGGTTTGCTGAATGTACAAAAATCTGTCATCTTTGTCAGCTGAGCTATTAAACACTGAACCACAGCTGTTTGGCCTGAAGTCTCTCACAAGCAAGCTGATCTTCATTCTCCTTCCTTCTTTTTGCCAGGTACAATCTTCAAAAGTATCTGAAGTCTAAAGAAGCCTAAGTGTCTGTGACTTGAATCTTTATTCCACTTCCCTCTACATGGAGGGATTTGTCCCACACACTGTTAGCTCTCATTAAGGTGTGTCATGTAAGCAAGTTGTCCAGCTCTTTCTGTAACCGGAAGAGAGACACTTGAAGGCATTTACCAGATAGGAGTGTGAATCATCCCTTCGCTTACTGTGAGGGTAGTTGCAAAACTGGCTTCCACCAGATTCCCCATGTTCATCAGGTGACATGAATTCCACACAAAGGGCTGAATCCTTAGCTGCCGTTAATGCAATTTAGGTAATATTTCTGGGGCTTGAGTCAAGTAAGCCCACCCAAGAACTTGACATCAGCGGGGCTGCAGGCACTTACATTTCCCCGGTACATAGGTGCCTTTTAACTGTGTCTTTGAATGCAGCACCTTGAGGAATATGACCCAATCTCATTTCACCATGTGATTTTATTCACAAGCATACACTTATTTCTCTTCCAGGTTTTTAAGGCAATACAATCTGTTTCTAACAAAGGTTACACAGCAGTCTGCATTCCTGTTGTCAGGACTGGGCACACTTCACTTTTGTGAATATTTATTCAAATTTCTTAAGGGAACAAAACTCATGTTATCTGCTCTGCCTGCCTATCTTTCTCTCAGCCAAGCCCTGTTAATAAGCAACATTCCCTTATTTTTGTCCATCTGTAGTCTCACAAGTTCTCAGATGCTCAGTCACATGGCTTGAGCAAGAGAAGCACACTGTTCCCATATCTCAGGCACACCTACAGCCTAGAGGTTTGGTTACTCTCTTGTTTGAGACAAATAAAAATATAGATTTGAATTTTTCAGGTTGACCTCACCTCACTTACTGCCTGGGCAGTTCCTTTAAATGTTGAACAGTTGTATCAAAAACACCCCAAAAGTCTCTTTATCACAATTTCTGAAAAAGAGAATGCATACTCTTGGATCCAGTCTTTAAAGCAGGATTGATGTCTTCTACTTTCAGCCTTCTGTAAGTCAGGCCTCTGGTTACATGCATCCAGAGGGATATTAAAGGTACTTAAGTGCAGGCATGATGGCAGATTTCAAAGCAATCTCTCTAATTTACTGCATACATTTTTTTCTGCATACATTTATCTTAAATGTATGTCTTCATATTTCTCTGGGTTTGTCAGGTAAGGAAAGCCAAACCTGGTAGAGAAGATGCTTTACCAAAGGTGGAGATAGGTACTTTCAGTTATATGCCTTCCCAGAGCTATCTAAGGGAACTAGGATTAGAAAATGAGGGCTGATCCCTAGAAGACATATTTGGGATTTTGAATCTCAAAGGTGCCTTCTACTATGTGAAGTGCTATGCTATGCTACTATACTATGTTATGTAGTCTACTAAGCCAAGAAATCAGTACTTCAAGCATTCTTCATTTGCTAAGTCAGATTTTCCAGGTCTCCTGACACAGAAGAGGATTTTCATCTTAACCTTTTCTCATATGGCTGTCTCTATCTTGAATGTGAGCTACTGGTCCAATTCTCAATATTTGAAACCCCTGATTAGAGTGTTGAACAAAACTGTGAACACTTTCCTACTTCTACTGGTAGTACTTTTCCCAAATAAATTCTAGGATCATATCTGCATTTTGTACAGCTGTGTCATCCTGGTCACTCATTGTAACTCCTGAGAGCAGATAAGATTCCTAGTTCTGGCTTTTTCTCTATCATTTCTGACTGATGAATCCTCAGACTACAGCAGAAGTCCTCCTGTTGCCGAGGACATGAAAACTGGACTTGAAAACTGGTGTTGTTTCACATTCTTAATGTTACTCCAAGCTTGCAGGTTATCTTTTTCTAGTTGTACCATGTTCCGCTGTCTTTCTGTGCCAAGGAGTCTTCTGCATGTAGCTAGCAAATTCCACTGGCACATGCCTTCTTTTTCGGTCATAGACCTTAATGGAAACAGCTAGAGAAGGCCCCTTTTCACAACTCCCAGGATTCTTCTTCAGCACAACACACTGTCATATCCCATTAAAGCCACTTCTTTCTGGCAGTAGTTTGTGTGCTTTTCCCTTTTTTCTCTTCCACTTGAACTAATGATTGCCCTTATCACAAGTGCTTTGTTGATTATCCAGACTGCTTTGCATGGTAAAGCAATCAGCTCTGTTGCAGAAGAAAGGTGTATAGCTGACCTGGTAACCTCTATCTGGCAGGACAAGCCAGTTGTTCCTTCTCTGAGTTTTGGTTGATTATCATCTCATTATTTATTCTTTTCCTTTAAAATTTGCCCTGTGCGCTTGTATGCTGTTACCATCAAGCTAGCATAACTTTCAATGCAAGTTCACTCATTTAATTGTTGTTACTATATTTACTGTTCCCAAGTCATGTGGATCCCTTCCCACCGTGGCTTGACAAAATTACTTGGAGTTGCTGCCAGGTCTTGTGGAGTCTTGCTCTGAGGGATCGGCTCCTCATTGGCTGAGCACATCCACATCTCAGTTTTGCCACTCCCTAGAGGAAGTATTTTCAGTTTTCTGTCACTCGTCCCGTATCTGTCCCATTCTCTCTAGATGGTAATATTCTTACAGAAAACCAAAATAGTTTCATTATATTAACACACCTACACTAGGTCTAATCCTCCCTGTAGAAAAAAATCTTTCCTGCTTTAAAATCTTCGTGTTTCAATAGCTAAATAACTTTATTATTTCCTATTTAATTTCCTCCCCAAACTTCTAACTCAGTTTGACTTTTGGCAGTGTTTACCCCAGCCTTGAGCTTCCTGGCCTCCAAATGAAGTTTTCTTTGCTGATTAGCTCCTTCCTCCCTTCCAAAGAGATACTTTGTCAGACTTATAATGTTGTTCTCCATCCATTTTGGTCTGCAGCCCTTTCCTGCAGGTTTTTTTCTCTTCCTGTAATTCAAATTGCAGAGATTTTCTTGAAACTTTTAGTTAAAAGAAATTCCAAGTCTTCCTTAGCTGAAGCACTTTATACGTAACATTTGCCTGAGTGGTCTCACTAACCAGTTCTCTCACCTCCTGAAACTTGCGCTTCAAAACCAAAAATCAGACTGACTTGTTTTCATATATACCTCTGTTTTGTCTAAAACGAATCAACTTGGTTTGGCTGATGGCTCAGTTGAGCTCTGAAATTAATGTTAGTCTTTCCACTGGCTGCAGAAACTTGGATCTGTCCTGTTTAAATGTTCTCCAGGGCTGAGGGTGTAAACACAGTATTACGGGCCATGGTTTCAGCTGGTTTAATTTGCTAAAGCTCCTCTGGACTCTGGCCAGTCAAGTGGAGTCTCCCTTGTCTAAGAAGCTGAAGTTTTCATCAACGTATTTTGGAAGCAACTACAATCTCTTAAATTACTAAGAAAAGATATATTTTTGCCATCTTTCCACAGATGAAACTGCAATAAAACCAATGTTCTCACACTGTTTAGAGTTGCCTCCAAATTAATTTACTGTACCTGTCATAATATATTATCAGTGCCTTCCATGCACATTACCTCATTTGGGAGCCTCTTCTGTTGTATGAAGCAAATGGCAGGAAAAGTTTAATGTAATACAAATAATCTTTGGATTGATTTAACTCTGCATGCCCAGACTCTCCCTGTCCTCCTACTTGTGGAGATGAGAAGTTGGTGTTCAGAGGCGGCAGCCGTAATGAGAGGGAGAACAGCAGCAATCTTCAGAATCTCCAGTTTATTAAGCAGAGCTGGCTACAAAGGGGCCAGAGGCTAATTATCATATCAAAGTTTGACTTAGTGGTAGCACACTGAATTGGACAGCAACATTACACACTTTGAGAGTGCTAGATCCTCATCGCTCCTTCCCCACCATTAAGCTCTATCTCATTCTCATCAGCAGGAACGCCTGGGACAGAGAACAGGAGAGGAGGATTGGGGAGCCACAGGGGCTGTAGCTACACGAGCAAAACATACCCGTTGCCTCCGAGGCCATTTTGTATCTTACAGTGCATTAAGGTATATTTCCGTAAGGTAGAGGGTGAAGTCTTACAACACAAACTAATATTAACAAAGACCATAATGGCTTTCTGCCACCCACCAGCAAGGGTTAATATGGTCTGATAGTGTGCTGTTACTCAGTTAGTGGTAATACAGTATTACCTGGTGCTGCGTAGCTGCTCGCCCTTAATTTGCTTTTAAGTATTTGCATGGGTAACTGCTGTGTACCAAGATTTAAACAAATGGAGACATGGATTCCAGCATTCGCCTCATCCTTTCCTTCCTGCATCTTGTCACTTTTGCCAGCCCTAAAGTACATAACAACCTTACTGCAGGCTGCTTGGGTCATGGTAAGAGGCAGACCAGAGAACAAACACGGGTCTCAGTGATTACCTGCCTGGTACAGGAGCATTGGTTGGCAAATACTGCTGTGAGAACAAGCTGCTTCACTTTGACTGACATTATAGGCATGGAGGGGAAGAAAACAAACCAAACAAACAGTAAATACCAACTCTTTTTCTGTTTTTATCTTTCCTTTTGACAGAGTGCTCACTTCAGGTTGGTGGCAAGCCCAGCTGGTGGACTCCATGTAGTGGAGGAGCACTCACTCTTGGTAGGAGCTGCAGGGCAGGAGGGTGATAGCAGCAGCAGCTTGGGGGCAAAACAGAGGAAGAGATGAGTCCAGCACAGGCAGTAACAGCCCTTTCATCAGTGGATGCCTGCTCATGGCATCAGAGTACAGACAGGCTGGAGAAGTGGGCCCATGAAAACCTAATGAGTTCAACAAGGCCAAGTGCAAGGTGTTGCACTTGAGCCAGGGCAATCCCAGGTGTTCATACAGACCAGGGGAAGATCTCCTTGAGAGCAGCCCTCCGGAGAAGGACTTGGGGGTCCCAGTGGATGAGAAGCTGGACATGAGCCGACAGTGTGTGTTTGCAGCCTGGAAGAACAACTGTGTTCTGGGCTGTATTTAAAAAGGGGTGGCCAGCAGGGAGAGGAGGTGATTGTCCCCCTCTACTCAGCTCCTGTGAGGCCCCATCTGCAGTACTGTGTCCAGGCCTGGGACCCCCAGCACAAGAAAGACGTGGAGCTCTCGGAGCGAGTCCAGAGGAGGGCCACTAAGATGATCAGAGGGCTGGAGCACCTCTCCTATGAAGAAAGGCTGAGGGAGCTGGGCTTGTTTAGCTTGGAGAAGAGAAGGCTGTGGAGTTACCTCATTGTGGCCTTCCAGTATTTGAAGAGAATGCATAAATAGGAAGGGGAACAGTTGTTTACGAGGTTTGATAGTGATAGGACAAGGGGGAGTGGTTTTAAACTAGACAGGGCAGGTTTAGATTAGATATTAGGAGGAAGTTTTTCACAGAGAGGATGGTGACGTACTGGAACAGGCTGCCCAAGGTGGCTGTGGATGCCCATCCCTGGAGGCATTCAAGGCCAGGCTGGATGTGGCTCTGGGCAGCCTGGTCTGGTGGTTGGTGGCTCTGCATACAGCAGGGAGGTTGAAACTAGGTGATCATTGTGGTCCTTTTCAACCCAGGCCATTCCATGATTCTGTGATTCTCTCCAGATCTCTCCTTAGAGCACTGAACACATCTCAACATTAGACTAGCAGAATTCTGATCACTTGGGCCACTCCAGAGTAAAGCTAAAATCTCAGCAGTCCCACCATAGCTCATGCTGTCTCTCTGACAGGTAGGTCTCATATTGCTTTCCAAACACTGAAAAAATTCAAAACAGATAGGAGTGTCACCAAAAGTCAAACACCTCATAATCCTCTACCTTCACTCATTTCTGGCATGCATCATATATTATTATCAGAAAGAAAGAGCAAACAAACAAAGAACCTCACCCTCTTTTTCTGTCTAATGTGTAGAACACTGTTTTATCTTAGGAGGAAAAACCCAATTCGCAGTCACATGCATACGAAATGAAAAACCATAGCTTATATCTATTATTCTAGTTGTTTTCTTTTCTTTTTTTTTTTTTTTTTTGGTGAAGGTGCCCACACCTATACAACAGTTATTAGCCTGCTGTCATGGACTTGCATTCCACAGATGCTTTCTGCAGACTCTACAGTAGTGTCTGACAGGCTCTCTGTGGTTTCCAGGTCTGTTAGGGTAAAAATCTACGGTGCCTGATTGGATATTAGGAAAAATTTATTCTCAGAAAGAGTGGTGGCACAGGATGTCCAGGGTGGTGCTGGAGTCCCTGGAAGTGTTCAAGAACTGTGTGGATGTGGCACTGAGGAACATGGTTAGTGGGCATGATGAAGTTGGGTTGATGAACTGGAAGATCTTAAAGGTCTTTTCCAACCTTAACAATTCTATGATTCTGTGATGATTACTCTGCAGAGTTGAGTCTCCAGTGAAATCGCTTCTGGAGGCTATATTTGCAGCAGCATTAGAAAGCTGAGTTCTATGCAAGTACCATCTCCCAGAAGCAAGAACCTAATTTAAGAAGTGAAAAGTCTATTGTAATTGAAAGTTGTTTTTTTTCTTTTTTTTTTTGTTCTTTCCCTCACCAGGATACACTGTGGGAAAATGGAGAAAGTGATATCATTTGGGTTTATCTATAATTTAGACCAGTGGGAAAGTCTGACAAAATGTAACTAATGTGTCGGGTTTATGATCTTGGCTACATGAGATACTTAGAGGGCTGCTATTGTGTAAAAAGTTAAAAGGGGAAGTTAAAAACCTCATAGCTGTTCTACACTTTCATCCATCTCTCAATCCTTTCCTGCTATGCCATATAATCTACATGTATTTGATGCATGCAGTATTTACTTGCAGTTTATAGTACACATACTGTTTAATCTGATGATTTTATGCCACTTACCTTAATCCTGTTCAGAAATGCTAGCTGGAGACACGTTAGCTAGTACTACACTGTCCCACACAAACTGTTAGTCGTTTTCCCTGCTGATTTTCAAATATAACAAATATGTTCAATTATTTTTCCCTTGTGTGTGGCAGCATCATTGAACACAATCCTGTTGTCATATTTTCGTCCCTCTGAGCTCACAGCGTTTGAGGGCAAGATTAAAACCTGACATCGAGTGCTTATTGCCATGCTTGGGTCCAGCTGCTTAATCCCATTGATGCTGATGCTATGCCAGACCCTGGCAAATGAAGGATTCATATTTACTTACTGCTGTTAACAAGTATTTGGTGAGATACCAGACATGGAGGAGGAGGAAGAACACAATCCTGGAGAGATTATTTCTCTGTTGGACCTTTAGAGTGTGTGAGTGACTGTCTGAGATCAGTTTATATGCATGAGGCCATACAAGGATCTCCCTCCCTTGTATATCACATCTCCTTTGAAGTTAAAGAAATCCCATTAGTGGAAAACAAGTGTGAGATCAGAATCAAGCACTAGGGAGTTATGATCTTCTTACTGCTAAGAGGCAAGTGTAGGGATTTCAATTTTCAGAGATTGGTGTTGTATGAGCTGACATTTTTGCTTTGCATAATTGCGCTTGACTACAGCCATACAGAGCGAAGGGAGTGGTGGTGCTCAGCACAGACACACATACAAGAGCCAAGGGTGTGTGCCTGCAGATAGCAGGATAATGCTGCTTGGCAGAACAGTGAATGTGCAGCACCAAATCTCTCAGTCTCACTCAGAGGCACCTTGAAAGTGATCAGTACAGAGGGTTGTGGAAATCAAAGCATCATTACTATACATTTCTTTCCTTCTTTCAGACCAAATGCTGGATATCAAGCGTATCAAGCGTATCAAGTGTATCAAGCAAAGAAATGCCATGTGAAAACAAGGATCATCTTTTCATATTTTCTTCATCCATGGATTGGGACAGAAGGGAGAAAAATGCACTGCACACTTGCATGTGAGCGAGAATCAAATCTACAGGGGCACAGTGGGGGCTAGACATGGGAGGGTTGGAGCAGCACTGTTTGAAAACCAGCACTGGTGGGGTGGTCAGAAGCCTCTGTACCCATTTTCCAGCATCCAGTCTTGCATCCTCTGCCAGCTTGCTCTAGCACAGACAGCTCCTGGCAATTTTCCCTTGTCTACATGCAGTGTGGGAGGCAAGAACACTTCGGGCCAAGGTTGCATATTTTACAGACATTGTGTAACTCTGCTTTGGGAATTCCCACTTCCTGACTGCTCTTGTCCCTCTCCTTAGCCATCATGTCAAATCTGACATCCAGGAGACTCAAGGGAGAGCTTTGTTCTGCCTGCTATATTTTTTCTCATTGCTTCTCTCCTGAAACTGAAGAAAATGCTCAGACTCCTCTCATGAAATGACTCCACTCAGAAATGCTCAGACTCTCTGCCTCCTCAGGCAAGCAGGGCCAACTCAAACACTGATAACGGCTTCCTCAGCTGCACCTCAGTCTGGGCAGAATCATGGCTGCTACCTGACATGCTTCAGGGATGAGCACTCTGCCTGCAAGATGCTGGTAAAATTGTTAGGAGCACTGCTCCTCTCAACCTCACTTCAGATTAGGTCATCCTTTAGATCATTCTAGGACTCTTTGGGGCTCAGGCCAAAAAAAAACACATTTCCAGAGTTACTTAACCATAAGGAGCTTCCTAAATGTCCTTTCTGTCCCCTGGCTTTGCTGTCCTTCCAGCTGAAGCATCTCTTTGCTCTGGGACTTGTTATGGTGTACCAGAAGTGCACTCATTGCAAGATTGATGTGATTACAGTAAAAGTTCATCTTTTTTTTTTTTTTTTTTTTTTTTTTTTTTCCTGAATCATACTTTCTGTTTTCTCTGTTTTCTTTCTGTTTTCGGCTAAACAGAACTGCTGATCCCCAGTGTTCTTTGAGCTTGATGCCTGCCACTGCTGCCACTTGCAGCTGTTATACCAGTGCCTTACCAGCAGCCAGTGGAGGTGCTGGAGGGGCTAAGGTGAGGAAAGCAAGAGCATTAAATGAGCAAGCATTGCAGTGCATGAGTGAGCTGAGTACAAGTCATGTGTGCAGCACAACACTGACTTTCAGTGGGGATAGAGCTCTGATGTGGGGCTGACATCTCTCCTTATTTGCTGGACAAGGACTTTGTTTATAAAAAGCTGAGTAAGGACACAACAGCTCATGTCCAGAGAGACACTGAATGACGATGATGGGTTGTACTGGATTTGGCACTGGCTTCCAGGGCTTGTAATGAGGAGAGATGACAGGGGCTAGCTGTCATTTTGTTTCATTTTTGTGAAGCATGCCACAGTGCAAATGATTGCAGGAGAAGGTATTGATTTACTCCTGCTGTTTCCATCCTGAAATATTAGACCACTGAGAGAGCTCTCACTACAATTTATGATCCCTCAGAAGAAGATCAGAATGTGATTTTTTAAAAAGGAAAAGGAAGGAAAAAGGAAGACATTGGCTGCAGGGGGCAGGCAGCCTCTCTGTACTCATCTCCCTCCTTACAAGAAAACAAATACCACAGTCCAGCTAAGGCTCTTAGAGGAATGGTTACATTCAGATGCAGATCTCAAGTTTCATTATTTGGTATTTTTGTACTTGTATAAACCCAGAAAGTTGCTTTGCCATGAGCCCAGTGAGAAAGGTTTTGCCTTCAGCTGAAGGGCTTGTTTTGTCGACACTGAAGGGTCTCTGTCAGCACACTCTTGCCCCATGTTTTCACCCTCTGATATGCAGTGTGCACATCAAGAGAGAAGTCACAGCACATCCTGCTTCTCTATCAGTGTCCTTGCAAGTCCCCAGAGCGTCTCAGAGTGATTTGTTTTTCTGCTATCAAGAGTTTTTCCGGTTAGTGTAAGCAATAATGAAGACAACACTGGCACTTTCATAAATAGGCTTACATAAAAAAGTCAAATCCACCATCCAAACAACTTAATTGAATATACTTTCCTCCTAGAATTAAAACAGAGGGTGTTAAAGCAGAGGATGTTCTACACACATCGGGTAGATACGGGACGCTATCTGCTATGGTTAGCTGTAGAGATAACAATGAACACCTGTTCCTAATGACACTGTTGCAATTTTCACTTTGAGAAGTATCCAGCCTTTTGTATCTGCTTTAAGATGTAAAGCACACTAACTTCTTAGCATGAGATCTGCTTCCTGACCTAAACATGTCCTAGGAGATGTTGTCACAGACCAGTAGCATAGCAGAGAGAAGCCCATTCTCTCTATTGCTTTATGATCCTGTCAACAGCATTTGGCTGTCTTTTCTTTAAGCTCTTACTGATACAGGACAGCACAAGTTTCACAGCACCAAGTAACAGTATTAGTTACTTAAACTGCAGAAGTTGTGTTTTTTTCACATCAATTGAAGAACACATAAGATGTGGTCTACACAAGTCCATGTTTTTGGAAACGCTTATGTTAGCACAAGAGCAAGCAAAAAAAATCTTTGTTTCCACTTCTTTATTTGAATAAGACACAGCATTCACCCTGTGTACCCATCTTCTGAGCATTATAAAGACTCACACATTGTTATATTGTGTGGAGCTTTGGAAACAGGTGCTCTGTCCACATATAAAACACTTGAGCAGTACCATCATTTCATATAAAGGACAGATTCAGACGTTTTTAATGAGAGAGCTTAATATGCATATGCTTAATATATACAGAGCAGAAGATGGATGAAGGTTCATGGCAAACTGTGCTGCTTCCTGTAAGGGGTTCAGGACAGGACAGTAGGGAACTGTAAAAAGCAGAACAAAGGAGTATAAATAGATCAAGTACAGAGCAAATGTAATTTTTACAGACAAAATCTGCTGTTGAATACAGTACGTACTTATTTTCCAGCATTATTTCAGGCAGAACAGTTCTAGATTGTAGACCATTTAGAGCAGCAAAGACCCTTGTGATGTACCAAGAGTGCTGTGGAGCCCAGCAAAGTTCTTTCTCCATGTTGTGACTCCTGTGGTGTGCAGCAAGTCAATCACATTGAACTATGACAGTCATAAAAGAATAATGTGGAAATAGCAAATGCTGTAAAATTATTTCTACCAAGCAGTTTCACTGGGGTACGTTTTCTAAATTTGCTATTCAGAGTGGATGGGTACGAAATATTGACTTCTTTAATTTGAAGATTTCAAAGTAAAAGTTATTGCAGTGACACCAAGGTTGTAAGTATTCCAGCATGAACTCTTCTGGAGAGGTTAAAACATACAGGGGAAGGTTAATTCCAGAAAGTAAAAGACATCACTTCTGTCTCCCAGATGCAACGTAGATAATAGCTCTCATTAGGTTGTAATCACGGTGAGAATGGAACCTAAAGATTTGCCTTGTGCTTTGTTTTCCCAACAATCAGCTAATCACTTATAGTCAGGATTGATTAACTTTCATGCATATATTCAAAAGAAGGTAAACATAGAAATATTTTTGTTCTTGCACATATATCCATAGTGATTTACGTAGCTGAAGCTTTGGTATCTCCAAAGCCTGACCACTGCTGGTCTCTAAACATAAAAAACCCACACCATTCCCCAGACTTTTTACCTTGGTTGTTGGATGAAGGTAGTGGAAAGGGCACTTGTGAAAGAGAGTTCAGAACCTCCTATAATTCTGAGTTAGTAATGTCACTGGGGATCTAATAAATATTTATATTTATAAATATCTAAAGGGTAGTGGGGGGCAAAAGGATGAGGTCAGGTTCTTCTCAGTGGCGTGTGGTGATAGAACAAGGAGGAATAGCCTAAAACTTGAATGTAGGAAGTTCTATATTAACACATGGAGGAATTCTTTACAGTAGGAGTGACAGAGCACTGGAATGGGTTGCCCAGAGAGGTTGTATAGTCTATGGAGATATTCAAGACCTGTCTGGATGCCTACCTCTGTGACCTATTGTAGGGTACCTGCTTTAGCAGGAGAGTTGGTCTTGATGATCTCTTGAGGTCTCTTCAACCCCCTTGATTCTGTGATTCCGTGATTGTTCTATCCTGTGGGAGTATTACAGATCCCGTGCAAATTCCTATTTTTATGTAGGAACATGCTATTAGGGAAGACATTAGCTTTTCACCAAATTCTGTGTTTGAATACAGTTATTCTGTTGAAGCCAGTATAAATAACATTCCAACTATTAAGTAGTAGAAGTAATGTACCTGGAAATTTTTGCTTTTAATTGCCAACTGGAATACTCAAATGTGTGCCTAAGTGACCCAGTCTAGGATAGCGCTGAGCAACCAGCAGCTCATGTGAGGCGAATAATATGATCTGATTTGTGCTGCTAAATAAGTTGCAACCCTGAACCTGCAGCTCCAGCTGGAAAATGCACAAAGACAAACTACCAGAGACTACTTTGTGTCAGTATTTGGGAGTTCAGAAAGGTCCTTTTCCTCATGGTGTTAGAAGTGACACTATTGCTGTCTGAGGTCAGGAGGTAGGATCACGAGAAGCAGCAGTTTCCAAGCTGCAGTGGTATTTTCCTATCCCCAAAGTCAGGTGACTGATACTACTAAAAAGCCTGCTTACAGGTCAGCAATGCCATGTGAGCTTTAAGTATGTGGAGAAGTGAGACATGGGTGTGTTTTTCTTTGTTCTATTAATAAACACTGGCTGGCTTTGAATTAAGCGCTTCCTCATACCGTTTAGCAACGCAAGGAAGAAGCTATGCTGCTGGCCAACCTTAAACATCAAAGCAAAGGTGTCTTAGCTTTAATTGGCAAGTAAAACAGACAGCAGGTGACGAGGTGTTGCCTCCTTTGAAGGCAGCAATGAAAACCATAGTGCTTTGTGTCAGGCCAACGCCCTCCACTTTACCTCCTTGTATTTGAGATGGCAAAACGGAAAAGTAGAAACCTTCTCCTCTGCCAGCTGTATCTGAACAGCATCCCAGCCTCCTGCCCTGGTAGACAAGGAAAGTGCTGCACATTTTGTGGTGGAACAACACAGAGGCAGATCCAGCTTTCCTGCCTGTCTTAACGTTGCTACAAAGGAATAAGCTATTATTTGTTGCCCAAAAGAGAAGAAATGTAATTTTATGCTTTATGGCAGGAGGCTACTCTCAGCTTTCTCATGAAAGCAGAGCTTAACTGAGAGGCAGTTTTTTAAAAACAGCTGAACAAAGCTAACCCTTCTGCATGCAATTTTCAGAAGAAATAACTAGTGACAATGAGTTATTAACATCCCTGGCAGGATTAGCCTTCAACAAGGGAATTAACTACTGACATGAAGTCAGTAAACCATGGAAAACCCATGTTCCTTGTTTACTTTGGATTTAATTTATCTCACCCCCCCAAAAATGTGATCAAAATTCTTTCTCCTGTTTAAGTATTTGATTTCAGCCTTCTGCAAGACTGTTATGACTGGCAGTTAAGTACTGCAGCTTCTAAGCAGGATCACACACAGCCGAATTACCGTAATCCCCAAAGTGGACCAGTTTCAAAGAGTACAAGAAATTATCTTCGAAGCATAAACATGGAAAAGCACTGTCTGAAGGCAACAAACAGCAGTTCTGCTGGAACAGTATTTTACTACTCAAGATTGCTTTGAAGAATAGCCCTATATTGTTTAGGTTCTAGTTATATTTTAGAGAATAACTCAAAATGGTGGTGATTGGTATTTTCAGGAGTATTTGTTCCCTAACATAATGCACTTTTTCTGCAGTGTTGTTAGAGTCAATGATTGTACAGAATTTTTGGCTGGACAGCATTTTCCACTTAGTTATGTGAATCGTGAAGGATCTCATGCAGTTCTTGTGAAGAGAAGGTCAACATCTACATCAATAGCAGTTCAAGTGGAGTTTCTTACACTTTGTTTTTCCACTCTATTTGTCAGCATAGGAAGTGCTGGAAAATCTGAGGAGTATTCTGGTACTTTGTTACCCTGAGGTTAACAGGGGAGAACTACCTATGAGGGCTGCTCTGAAACTTATATTTCCAATCTTGCAGTATTGGCTCATGGTGATATTCAGAGGTGGATGTTGGTGATATGGCAGTAGAGACTGAACCTTCCCACCAGCATCGTGTTACTTGTTATTGCTGTGTGATAGATGGCAGCAGAGGGGCACAATGACACAATGGAAGTGCATACGGAGCAAAGGTGTGTCACTGAATTCCTCTCTGTGGAAAAAAATTGTAAGCACTAACATTCAGCAATGCTTGCTGAATGTTTATGGAAATCAATAGTGGATGTGAGCACAGTGAGGCAGTGGATGGTACATTTTAGCAGTGACACCAATGTCAAAGACAAGCCATGACCTTGATGGCCATGCATATTTTTATGTGTGCAGCATGCAAGCTCTTGTTCACTGCTAGTGAAAACACATAGCTAATGGTGGTGATTATGCTGAAAAACAGTGTTTTGTAGCTGAGAGTGTGCCTATCACATAGTGTTATTGTGTTCTTGTATTTGATACTGTCCCTGTGGAACTAAATTGGAGGTTTTACTTTCAGAGCAACCTAAGTTTGTCTGTGTTAAAAACAACTCCTACAAGCAGCATATAGGTACTTCTGAAAATATTCACCAGTCTTCACCTTGCACAAACTCTCAGATCCCACATGCGGTCTTCTCACTTATAAATGTCTTCCACAAGCTCTGGTGGGGAGGTTAGATTACAAATGTGTGTAGTTAATTTACTTCCACAGTCTGAAGTGTAGATAAATCTGCATCAGAGCCTGAAATGAGTGATGTGAATGATCACACTGTATTAGACTGTGCTGGGAAACTTAAACAAAAGTTCTCTAAAATAAGAAATGTGTATTTATTTTGCTTTTTACTTTCCATTACAAATTTGTAATCATTTGTTAATGCTGTTTATTTTAACTGCCGGCTGAGTCCTTGAGACCGAAATACATAGAGAAAGCCTGGAATACTGAGAGCAGCAGCCCAAGCCCAAATGCTGACAACGACCAGTAGTTTGCTTGATTTATATAAGCTATGCAGCATTTACAGCACTTGTAAGAAGACAAAACTTGTTCTACGGCAACTTAAAACTGCTGCTGACTTATAACTGATCTATATGAACAGACCAAAGGTTGTTGTAGAGAAAGCTAGACTGTAACTCATAGTAAAACAAGTCAGAGTTTAATCCTTCAAATGCAGTAAGAGAAGATACATAAATGTAAAGCCCATGCAATTATAGCGTTTTCCAGGCTGAGGTGTTCCAAGGGTATCTTCAATGAGTATCTTCATCTCTGCTCACTTACCCGATTATTCCAACTAAAAGTGAAAGAAAAATAAAGCAATAGGAGATCAGGCCAAACTCAAACATGTAATTTCTTGATTCTTTTCAGAAATTGGCACTGCACAAAATCTTGCAATGTGCCCGAAAGCGACAATGTATAGTTGTCACCTTCAGACAGCAAGTTCCTTTTCCAGTTTTGCTGAAATGGTTTGTTACACAATGTTGGACCCTTGAGAATTACAGACGACTGCTGTACCTGATGGCTGTCCTCTGGGGACTGTTTTACAATTGGATATGTTTTTAAATGGACCCAAACAAAGAAATAAGGCAATTTGCTGATCTGCTACATTGCCTTTCTTGAAATAAATGGAACAGATGCCACCTTAGGGTCTGAGTTTTATTAATTGCTTTATAACGCATGCTTTTCTTTTAAGAATACACACTCCACATTGGCCTGTTGACCCTGGGAGTTTAAACCTTATTATTCCAGTTTAAACACTTGCCAGTGCTGAGACAGTTAACAAAGCTGAAACCTCTCCCAGCTGAACACCAGGTTCCCCAGGGAATCTGATCAGGCTACTTTATTCTTGTCCTTTTAAAAGTCAGCTCAAATAGCTGCTTGAATTGTAATGACCTCCATGTGAATTCTGGTTTGGATAGCAATTGCTAATATCCAGCTAGCTTCCAGACAGACATACTAATTGTGTTACTTCTGTTGTATGCAGCACAAAGATGATGCTGCTTCTGATGAACTCTTGCTCTCATCCAAACTTTAAACTGGGTAAATGAAATAAATGAGCTCTTTGGTGAAACTGACCCCTCATCTCCTCATACAGTCTGAAATCTTCAGGACTAGACAGATGAGTGTAATGTGGTGCCCACATCCAGAAAGCTGTGGATTGGAAACACCCAGAAAAGCTCTTGTCCTAGAGGAGTTCTCAATAGTCTGTAGTGGAGAAAAGGGTGAGGAAGAGTGAGAGCTCTGATCCTTCCCTTCCCTTCCCTTCCCTTCCCTTCCCTTCCCTTCCCTTCCC
>JAPSGF010000003.1:16884833-16917500 GCA_035772895.1 Perdix hodgsoniae
TCCTCTCCTCTCCTCTCCTCTCCTCTCCTCTCCTCTCCTCTCCTCTCTTTTCATTATTTTTCATATCACTGCATCCTTCCCTTTCAGCCAACCAATAATGGAGGATGAGTTCTGAGTCAATAATCAGAGTGTAACACTTCTTTCACTCACTACATTGAACTTTCAGTATTGAAAAATGAGTAGTTTATTGAAGTCACTCTTTTTATTGTTGTTCCTAGCATGGTTACATTTATTCACCTTTTAAAAAATGACCTGTGTCTTACAATAATATTTCCTTTAGTAGTTGTCATAGTAACATTTTGCTGGAGGGGCATCTAATCACCTGCAAACAATGGGAATAAGTTATAGATGCCTTTCTTTATCCATGAAATTCTGCAAATGATCTATTTTTACAGAAATACATTTGAAGGAAAAAATACGTTTATATTTTTGTTTTTGCCTGTTCAGTGAGTTTGTATTGCGACCAAATATTTTCTGGAAGAACGGTTCTGTTATATGTTCAAAGACATACTTGCGCTAGGCAAGTTTGGCTGATGTTTTTTTTACCCCATCTCTTTAGAAACAACGGCAGTAAATGTTCGCTTTGAATTAAGCAATTAGTTCTATGTTTTACTGAACCACGTCTTAATTAACATTGATCATGCTCAAAGATCTGCTGGAGAAAAATGTAGGTGTGAAATTCTCAGGTGAACTTTTTAGGATTAACGTGCCATAAACTGGAGGACAGTTGTGTATCCCAAAGAGGCCACCACTCAGGAGAAGCTGGCATACAGGAGTAATGTATTGGTCCTCACTGTCTGGGTACATTCCTGCTACTGCTGTGCTCACCTGCTGTGAAGAGCACTTTAGAGCACTCACAGGTTACTTTAGCCATCTGTGACCAGTTGCATACCAATTCCTGAATGGCACTAACTTTACTGGTAATGAAACGCCTTATTTCAGGAGCAGGGTTACCATTTTCCATGATGTTCTGCAGAAAAAGTCTAGCTGAGGATGTAGAGACTTTCACTGAGACCATTGGAACTGTTGATAATAAATTCACCTAGGAATGCACATGCTGAGTGTTTTCCTAACTCACGGTGCTGTGATACCTTACTTGGAGTGAATTCAGTGTAATTCAAGAAATGTGGAGACAGAGGGCAAAATATACTGTAATGCTCCATTGTTTCATTTACAGTGACCTCACTGATGTTGAATGTGCTGAAGGAACATGAAAGCCAAAGTCCCATACAGAAGGGTATCTTGAAAGGTTTGAGTCAGTGTCTGTTAAATGTCATTCCTGCTGCCTGGATGCATCAGCACCCACATTGCAGGGACCCAAGTGCTATATTCCCAGCCCACAGTGCAGTGCAGGCATAAACTACATCTCCAGCCATTGTCAGTAGGTACTGACTGATACCAAATCATGTATTTGCCCAACATGTAGGCATGTTGTCTCCCCTCACAACCCTGGCCGTGACAGACAATGCTGTTCAGAAAATTTGGCTGTTTTCGGTACAGTGTAATACAAGACCCAGATATAGACAGGGTCATAATCTCTGCTTTTCATCTGAAACTGCTGCGAGCTCTGTTTGCCCCTGCTGCTCCCTGTACAAGATCTGTGGCTCAGGATTCAGGGGTAGGAGGAGTGCAGTGCATCCTGCCAGCCATCTGTGGCACAAGCTGTGCCTTGTCTCTTCCGCAGCTCTACACCAGAGTTTCATTTATGGAACAGTAAAAAAAAAAAAAAAAAAAAAAAAAGGAAAGAAGGGAGAGAATTTAATAGTCATTTGTCTTACTAGTGGTGTATAAATGAATTCTGCCTTCCAAGGTAGTCCATTCAGTGGCAGCAGTTTAGTCTGGACTTTAGTTTTAGCAGTCATGGATTTCTGCCCTTCTGTCCTGAAGATTTTGTTCAAATTAAGGCAACCTACTTCTCACCCAGCAGCCTGTGCTGAATAATGATGGCAGATGGAGAGAAGAAAATGTGGATTTTTCTGCTTTCAAGGAACGACAAAAGTTAATGAGGTAATGTTAATTGTTCTGAGGCTGTAGCCAAAAGAGGTCCCTGCACAGCAAGCACTTTGCTTCCCCTTTCTCTTGAGAGTGAGCAGAGCAGACTATGAAAAAGAAGCAGCTGATTTGCTATGTTAGGGGGTGATAAATCAGATATTCCTGTGCAAAATTATATGCAAGGGTACAGGGTGAAGGGACAGGTTTAATTTTATTTGTTTTATTAGGTTTGTCAATACCGCTATGAGTGCTGCTGGAGTTAAGAAAATGGCTTAGATTCAAAATAAAATAACATAACATAAAATAGTATAATATAAAATATAAAATAAAACAAGAAGCTTTTTTTTATCAGATGACATCAGCACATTTTGGGTCTTTAGAAAAAGTAATTACTACATCGTCTCAGAGCGTCGGTGGCACAAAATCCAATTCTATGCCAACTTTTCACTTGCAGCATTTATTTGCATAGTGCAGTAATCTTGCCAAACACAGCAGTGAATGTTATTTCAGTGATAAAAATCTTCATTCCCATAACCACGTTGCTGTTCGTGCTTTCTACCGTGGGCATGTGAGAAGCGGGCCTTCGCTTTCTCCGAGGATCGGACAAAGCTTGCGATACCGCGAATGATTAAGACTGGTGGGGAAGGGTGACTGAAGTTTTCCTTCTACATTCCGTCGTTTTCTGATATCCTCGGAGGCACGGAGCTTTATAATGGATGAAGCTTTCACCATTAATAAGCGTTTTCTCTGTTGTTTCTTTAAGAACCATTCATTAGATTAACAAAGCAACAGTTACCAGCTAACAAAGGTCCTCTCAGCTCAACTTGAGAGGACGACATGCTAATGCCCCCAGGCAAAAGGCCATTGAAACCGTAATGTCAGAACCGGTCACGAAGACTTTGACCCTTAATTGTATCCAGAGAGTTCAAAAGCGTGAGAGTTTCCACGAGTGGAGCGGGAAATGGATTTCCCGGCGCGTTCAGCGCCTGCAATTAGGTTCGTAGGAGGGTGGGCGGGCATCCACCCATCCACCCACCCTCCCATCCACCCCCGACTCCTCCATCCCCGTGGCGGTCCCGACGGCCGCCGCCAGGGGATAACGTCGGGGGCTGCCGTTCGTTCTCACGTTCGGATGCGGTGCCCCCCCTGCAGCTCGATGTGGATGCGGGAAAAGCAAATTAGGGACGGGAAAAGAAGAGCTCCTTCCTGCCTGCCTGCAGCCGCAAGGTATAATGGCCCAGCGTGCTTCGATTTCCTCAGTGCTGAAGGTTGTGCGGCATTTCTTATCATATGGGGATGTGAGCCCCGAGGGGTAAGACTAACGGTTCCCATGGAATAAGTGCTGAATTTGCATCCGAAATTCTAACCGAATTCAACATCTGAAATATTTTAGCATATATTAGGCTAATGATCATGAAGTCGTCCACTGCGTACAATACATTTCAGCATCCAATTCCAGCATAAAATACACCATTACAGCACTACTATTGCAGATTTTGGGAAAAATCGGGCTCAAACGCAAAGGCAGAAGGGAGGGAGAGAGGAACTGGTGTTCAATTACCGTTTAGCCTGAAGCTTTCCACTCCCACTGCAGGTACCAAACAAAAGGTCTGGCAGAAAGACTCTTGTGCGACTTTTTGTGAAAGCTGACATGTCCAAAAGATATCTTAGCCCCATGCAGAGATAATGACCCAATATAAACTTCAAGGAGAGTCACCCCTTAAAGTACTTCCTGCAATAAGAAACCTAATCCAAGCAGGTCTGCATTTTACCATTGTTCCTCATATGTACTACTTACTCTGATAAACCTTTGTAACTGCATTCATCCCATAAAATCACATAGACACATTAACCTTCATGTCTCATGTTTATATTTTCTTACATTGATAGCTGAACGTATGCTTCCCTTGTTGAAGAATTCAGTTGTTTATACCACAAACTTTCTTCTCATGTAATTTGCATCACAGGAAATAAAGGTCTGCTGAGTGGTTTCTTCCATCATGCTACCTGCTTTCTCTCAGCTTACCATTGTCAAGCATGGCCTCCCAGCAGCCCTAGATGCAATACATTCTTGTCTTGCTGGTGTGTGCAGAGTACAGGGCTGGAGCAGTCACAGCTCATCCCAGTGGTGGACTATTAGAGGAGGAACCATTACAAATAATAATCATAGTTTGTGTCATTCCCCATCTGTAGTGTGTCCAAGATGTGCCATGTAAAATGTCATTGTTCTCTCTTAGATGGACAGATACGGCACAAAGACCACAGCCAGCCACCTTCTGATCGGCTTTTGTGATTTCAGGCAGTATGGTGTCTGTTCTTTGTTCACAGGTTTGTTAGCACTGTGTTTCAGCAGCTACAGATGGGTATTTAGAATTATCATCAGCTTAATCTGCTAAGATGGTAGATAAGATGGGAAGATGTGTGTATTACTATAAAAAATATTACATTTCTGAGTGTAGGATATTGCGGAATTGCAGCAAGGATTTGCATTTAATGAGGAACTCTCTATCGTGTTTCAAAATCCTTTGCATGGCTGTAAACTTTGAGGGCACCAAATTCTACTTCTTGATGATGGTGTGCACTGATAAGAAAGGACACATATAAAGAGGAGCCTCATATTTTTCAAGTTTATCTTGAAAGTTATGAATGTAGTCATGCTCCAGCATGCTGCAGCACAGTCCATATGTGTAAGTCCTGACAATGAAAAGCTTGCATATAACTAAAATATTCTAAAAACAAAACCAAGCTTAGATACAGGTTTCATCTTCTCCTTAGATTTTTTCTGCTCTTGAAAAGTTCTGGAGGTTTTTACCCCAATCCTTTGCCCCACCAGTGCCTGACTTAAAAAATGCACCCACACATGCGCACCAAAAACTTTCATAAGATTTGCTTGCAATGAAAATGGAGGATATTTTCTGTGGTGTGCCAGATGGTGCTTGTGAAGACTAGACACACAGGAGGTTCCTAATTAAGGCCTGAAACCTGGGGATGTGAAGCGGCAGGCACAGTCTGGTAGGTGCCCAAAGAGGATGCAATGCAGGCTGCCTAACGACCTTCTTTGAGCACACTCTTGCACCCATCCTCGGGGAACACATAATGACAAGAGGCAGTTAATTTAGAGCTAATTGAGAAATCACTTTCCAGGCTTCACACAATAAAGCAAGGTGCCAGACCTCAGCTGGCATCTGCACCCTGTCAGGAAGAAAATGGCCAGAATGGGGCTGCAAAACCTGCCACCCCAACACCACTCCAGGCACACAAAGCCACCCAATCCTGGAAAGTTCACAGTTTCAGCAGCACCTCAGCCCATAAATAAGAGCTGCCAAGTGTGTGTGGGGTTGCTTGTTGCTAGGAATAGAGATGGATCCTGTAGACACATGGAAGGTGTTTCTTCAGCAGTATGCTTTTAGCTTTTCTATGGAAGTGATACCTTGAGGGCTATGTTCTCACAGCAGAAAAGAAAATGGTTGATATCTCAGGAACTTGTGGAAACTTGGGTCCTCCATGAAAGCCAAGGGACTGGTGATGAGACCTTTCCTCCATAAGCTGAGGGTATGAGCCATGACGAGAAGACTGTTTGGAAAGTGTGTGGACATTCGCTTGTATCAGGGTAGTTTAGTATCCCATATGAACACTATGTCCTTACTGAATCTCTTTGTCTGTCATTGCATTTCTTTTCTTGTTGGCCTTTCCTCAGCTCTGCCAACCACCAGCTCTCACCATGACAAAAAAACAAACATGCAACTTTTTTTTGAGAATAAAGAATTCTTAAAAGATAGTGTATGTACTAGAAAAATGTCCATATCCTGACAGCTTCTTGGTCACTTATCTGAACACTGATTTGGCCAAAGGGTTCAGCTTTCAGGGACACTGCTGTTTCCTAAACATATGTGCAAAATATGAAACAAAAGGGATTTTTGTTACAAGTTTGGGAAGGGATGGCATAATGTGTGCTGTATCTCTGCCTCTCACCATGGAGCTGCTACAGCTGCTGAACTCTGCATGTACTGGAGCTAGAGTCACCAGTTCTTCCTGTAGCAGAAAATTTGCTCAGTATAAATGCCTCTCCTGTCTTGCCTGAGAGTGTAGCTCCCTATTACTCTGAAGCCAATTTAAGAGATCCCCATTTTTTCCTACCTCTGGCTATCTGGCTATTCATTCCAACCCCCAAACAACAGTTGGTCACCTTCTCTCAGGGGCAGTACAACCACAGTACCAAGATCTACCAGGTCAGCAATTTGGCCAGACTTTTCAGACCTCCTCCTTTTTTGCTTGTTCTGGAAAAACACGATGCAGAGCAACACTTTGACAAGAGGATTTTCTGCTCTTTTGAAGGAAGCCAGTGCTTTCCAGCTTGTTAGTGGGCCTCAGCTACAGCACATAGCTAAAAGGACTGGAACTGTTTGAGTTCCATCTGCTTTTGTTGGCTGCAGAGCTGCCCCTCGGCTTCTGCTGAAGCTGTAGTCTGGACACTAAGTGTTTTATAAACTGTGAAGGGTAAACCAAGAAGTAGGTGAGCATACTCCCATCCTCATTTTCCCCAGACTTATTCCTTGGCTAGTACTACAGCACTGTAGAGTTATGGCTGTCCTGTATGTTATATTACTGCAGCTATTCCTACAGAAGCACAATGTAAAATACACTATGGCAATCTGTAATCTTTGTTAAATTGAGCAAGAGACAGAAGCAGTTTAATTTCTTGGAAGCTCGGAAATCCTTAAGAATGTGGTGAAGAGGATTTGCAGTGTTGGTGTATTTGTCAAATTCCTGTTCTAACAAAGGAAAGCAAATTAGCCATGAAAGCAATATCGCAGACCTGAAAAAGAGCTTGTCTCTTCAGAGAGCTGTAGAAATGAGCAGCAAACTAATCTGCAGGGCACAGAAAGTGTGAGATTTGTTCAGCAGAATGGGAACTTTTAATTAAAGACATATACAAACCAAATTGCAAGGCATGTATTATTCTTCTTTTGAAGTGCTTGGGAAAGACAGCCACCAGGTGGGTAAGGAGGTGAGCAGGATGGGGAGCAACGAGGGCTGCCTGTCTGCGGCACTGCAGGGTAAGGCTGGGGCAGGGTGGAGGGTGGAAAAGGGCAACCGAGGTAAAGGAGCCTGTTTCTACCTGTATTTTAGGTTTATCATTGTCCCTGCGAGGGCTTCCCCACTCTCTCAAGGCTGAAGTAAAGGACCCACAGGGGTGATCAGAAGGGTGCAGTGGAAGCAAATTTCCTGCAGCCAATACAGATTGTATTACTTTCTTAGCTACAGAAACACAGGCTCCCTGGTTACGGCTCTGTCAAGGGCTGTATTAGCTCCACACAGTAGAAGGAACTGATCCATACATTCAGAGGACAAAAAGAGTAAGAACCAGATCTGTTAGGCTCTGGTTGTGCAGTACTTTGCAGCAATGCTTTCCTGGATGCAAACATGATGCGGCTGCGCTGCAGCGGTGTGCATGCAAGGAGCATGCAGGTGGTAGCACTGCTTTATTTTGTGTGGTTTTGTTAGTCCTATTTCACAGTTCAGCAAGCATCCTTCGTTAAAGGAGCTCAGCTGCTTCCTGCAGTGAGCAGCATCTTTAGGCCCCACAGCTACTAGGCCCAGAGCACACACCCACCACTGAGCATTCTGCCAAATTTCCCGTGAGTAATGAGGCAGCAGGTGCAGGTGGGCCACATTCAGGAGCGCAGTCCTCTTGTCCCCTGTCAGCTCTACTGGTTATTTAGTGTCAGGAGTGGTGTGTGGGCTGTCCTGACTGCACCTCATCCACAGGCTCTTTAGTGGCTCTGCTGCCTGAGGATACCACTCCTGCGCAGCATACAGGCAGCCTCCTGCTAATCCCTCCTGGCTTTGCAGTGAGTCATGGTGAGTCTAGTCTCACCAAATTAGCTGAAATTGTTCTTCAGATGTCATTAGATTTCAGGAGGAAAAGAATATGTTGTTGCAGTGTTAGTGATGAAAGACGATGTTCAGTGGTAGCCATAACAGAAATCCTTCTTGAGTGAAAAATGTCTTGTTTTCGAAACAAAAGCTCACAGCTATTTGCTTGGGCTGTGAAGTACAAACCATCCAGAGTGATGCAGAGCATGTAAACCTGTAATCAAGAACACAACGGCTATAGAAAATGAAATGTTGTATACCTGAATCAAATTATCCAACGTAAGTAGGCGGACTGAATAGCTCACTGATGGGGAAATCAGCTCCCCCTCCCCCCCGCCCTCTCCCCCTCCCCACCAGCCCCTCCTCTCATACCAAGGAGTAAATTGGATTTCTGTACATTTTCATTTTCCAAATGTGTTGGTTCCTAATAATCTTAGCTTACCCAATAAATAAAAGGTGTTTTTTTTTTTTCCCCCCAATCTTTTATGTTATCTTGTTGTAACTGCCTTTGGTTCAATAGATTCTGTTCATCTAAGCCTGGCAGATCAAAATGGGCTGTGTTTTGTCTGGCTGCCAGAGTTCACCTTCAGCTGATGCTAACAGTGATTGTAAAATTGATGTGTCTGTGTGTATGTGCTTGAATGTAAATGAGGTAGAGAAGAATAAATGTACGGTTAGATAAAAAAATACAGAATCTTTCTGAAAACATCTCAGAGGAAGCCAGAGTGAATTTACAGTGATGATTAACAACTTGAGATGGTATGCCATGTGTCAAGCAGAGGAAATGTGGAAAGAGAATAAAATTACAGTGTCAGTCTCTGAAAGGAGCTGGCAAATACTACGAAGGAGGAAAATTCATGCCAGCCTCGTGAGCATGGTCTGCCCAAAGGGCATCAGGAAATGCTAATTTCCTGCTGGGCAAGTCCCAGCTACTCTGCTTGAAGCTGGCACCAAGCCCAAGGGCAAGCAGCTTGTGCAGCGATGCAGCAGGCAGCAAGCTGTGCTGTGCTGGGCACGGAAACACCCACCAAGCATTCACAGAAAGAGCATGTTTTGGTGTTCTATTCATCCTCTGCCTCCTCCCCCTGCTCCTTCTTTTTCAATCTGCCTGACACAGTTACCTCCAGCCTCAGGCATATCTCACACACATCAAAACAAAGTCCTCAGCCCAATGAGTCCAGTCTTAGTGGCTCATACACTTGAAAACATTTGGATTTCCTGTCAGTGTGGGTGTAGGCAGAAACTTTCTTCGACTTTTTTTCTACACTGGTAATTAAGATAGCACAGTGGTTCTTTGTCAAAAGGCTGCTTTCAAGACTCTCAGCAGATGAACAATAGAAATTGTACAGAAGGTGCCCTGCAGATTTCTGTTCTTTCAGTGTTCATCAAAATATTCCAGGAATTCAAGCTTATGTTCCATCTATATCTGGCCCCTTTCTATTTCCAGATGCTCCTGTGAAAATTTACAGAGAAATAACAAACTATATTTCTAATAAATATAGATATAGTCTTGTTTTTGTTTTCTTTTGTTTTGTTTTGTCTTTTGGACAATATTACATCTTTTCTTCTTCCAAAGTAGTCATTTATTTTTGTGTCACAGATGACAACTGAATCTTTTCTGATTGGAAGATCCCAGTTCAAATATCATGTCTTGCTACATTTCGTCCAAGAAATATGGGTTCAGATGCTATTCTGAAATCACAGAATCATATTATCATAGAATGGTTTGAGTTGGAAGGGACTTTTAAAATCACCTAGTTCCAACCTCCCTGCTGTAGGCAGGGACACCATCTTCTACATCAAGTTACTCAAAGCCCCGTCCAGCCTGGCCTTGGATGCTTCCACTGAATGTGCATACATAGCTTTACTGGACAACCTGTTCCAGTCTCACCACCCTCACAGTAAGAAGTTTCGTCCTAATATCTACTGTAATTCTACTGTCTTCCAATTTAAAGCCATTTCCCCTTGTTCTGTAACTACAAGCTCTTGTAAAAAGTTCCTTCCCACCTTTCCCATAGGACCCCTTCAGGTACTGGATAGCTGCTATAATGTTCCACCAGCGCCTTCTCCAGGCCGAACAGCCCCAGCTCACTCAGCCTGTCCTCATAAGGGAGATGCTCCAGCTCTCTGATCCTCTTTGCGGCCCTCCTCTGGACCAGCTCCAGCAGCTCAATGTCCTTCTTGTGCTGGGGGCCCAGAACTGGATGCAGTATTCCAAGTGTGATCTCATGAGAGCAGAGGGGCAGAATCACCTCCCTGAATGTCTGAAATAGGTGATTGGAGAGAAAAATTTGTGTCTGTTTAGGAACAGGAGTCTGTTCCTAAAATAGGAAAGGAAACCATTTTAGTCTCTTTTCATCATAAGGCAGTGTTTGGATGCATGAGGCTGATGTAGCTAAGAGCTAAGATCTGAGGCTGAACTGAGACTTGGGCTTCATCCTGCTCGAATTTCAAAATCTACTCTGTCAGATTTTATTCCAAAACAATAACACCAGGGAAACTGCTGAATCTGCGAGAATAATGCCATCTTGAGAAGCAGCAAGTCTCACACTTTCTCCCATCTTGATCTGTATCTAAATGAGAGATATATAAAGAGATTAAAGCTATGAATTCATGAATTTCTGATTTAAGTCCAGGCTTATTGTGTGTAGGAAAATAATATGGATCTCCTTGAGGATCAAAGATTTGGCTCTTTTCATTAAGAATAGCCCATGATAGTACAAAATACTATGCTGGTATAGAGGAACGTGAACTTGTGCATATTACTCATATAAAGGAAAAATAATAAAATATATATGAACGTTAATAACATCTCATATGGAGTATTAACTTCAGACGTAATTGCAGACGTAATTTATTTTCTGCATTGCTTAAATAAAACCCCCTTATACAGAAATCCTAAAAAACGTAATTCTTAGCTCAGGTTAGGGTGTATCCCACCAGCCCAGTGTTGCTGGGAGCACTGGAGAAGAGATGAGAGAGGAAGGTCGCGAAAAATTAACAGTCAACTTTGGGTGGCTGCATATGCATAATTGTGGAGTTACGACACACACAGACTATATTGTTGCTTATAAAAAGCTGATATCTTCACTCTTTATTTGCCACAACTTTTGATGTAGGCAGAACAATAATTTCCACACAGCTAGATAATTGCTTTTGCCAAAAGCTCTGAGGGCAAAGTCATCTCCTAATGACACTCAACTATCAGTTCATAGATGTTATCATAAAATTAATTAAGTTCCCTACGAGACGCCCATAACATTAATTTTGATAGCTGTCTTATTGATTGGCTCTTGAACTCCTTATTGTGCTGCTGTGATGAGGTCTCAGCCTGTCTGCATCAGGAGCACTTTTGCCATGGGCTAGCAGCCAATCTTTGAGACAAAGCACCTTGAGAAGGTCAGGATCACCAAAGGCTGCTGAGGACATGCTGGCCTTATCGTCATTGAAAGAGGACTTCATTAGGACAAAAATAGTAAGTATGCTGAATTTCCCTTCATGAGGTTGTTATCTAGCTGATGATGAGTAAGTTCAGGAGACAGGCTGTCTGTTCTTACCCCACAGAGGGATTCACAATGAAATACTGTGGCCTGACACATGAAAAAAAAAGAAATAGCTGGAATGAGAGAGAGAAGTGCTGGGGAGAGGATGGGGAGGCAGGAAGCTGTGAAACTGTGTTCTCACCCACTCAGCCCCATAATCTAATTTGTTTCTCCAAGATGCAAAGTGTTTGCAGCTCCTTTTTTTCTTCAGTAGAAAGAGGCTCTGAAATGGAAAGAAAAGCCAGCAGAAGTTTTCCACATGTAAGGTATAGGGAATAGCTATGCTGTGAAATGTAGGCAAGGTTTGGGAAGCAGGAGAGGGCAGGACAAGTACCTGGGCAGCACCAGGCAGCACAATGTGATGCAGGCTCAGCTGCACGGTATGGTGCTCACTCAAAGAATCACGGAATCACAGAATCATGGAATCATAGAATCATAGAGTCACTAATGTTGGAAAAGTCTACTAAGATCATCAAGAGGGACCATCAGTTCACAACCCCATGTCCCTAGTGTGGTGGCTCTGGAGTTCATCACACTACAAGCCCTAGCTTTTGGCAGGCTCTACTGGTTTGGGCCATTGCTATCTCCTCACCTGAGCTGCCATCTGAGCAGATCTGGCATCTCCACTGCTGGTGCACCACCTGGCTCTGCCCCTCTGTGCTGCCAGTGTCTCAGGGGCAGTCACCTGCTCCATGCTGAATGTCTCTGCAAATGGTCAACTACAAATTGCAGAGTGCTAGGCCCAGTTCTGGGGGGGCTTCAGGACCCAGTGTTGACAAGATTAAACTATTAGCTGAAAGCTGTCCTGTGCTTTTTATCTCAGATTTGTACAGGGCCTGGGGTGCTCTTCAGATTATAATTTCAAGAAGTTTCTTCAAGTATCGTTCCCACTCGAGCTTGCCACAGCACATTCCACAATCAGATTGCTTCACAGAATGTTCCTTATGATCCTCAGACAGTTAAGAGCAGGGAAAATGCTTGCTTCTTTGTACTCTGATTATTCATTGTCAGCATGTGTTCGTTTTCATAGCCTACTGAACTTTTCTGAAGGAGCAGAAGACCACAGCCAGTCTGGAAATCAAGAAACAGATACCTGCTTGATCATGCAGTCTGCAGGACAAAGGTAACTGGTTGAGCAGTGACTCACACTGGCTGGAGGATGGTCAGTGGATAATCTCAGCAGTGTGATGTCAAGCTGTGGCAGAGCACCACTCTGGTCTGGATTCTGGTGATGCCCACTGCTGCATAGCATTTCCAGGCACCCATATTTATGGCTGTTGGTAGCCATTTTCCATGGGCTGAGGGACTTGGCTAGGGCACCTTGCAATGTGGTTTTGGCCAGAAGAGTGGGTGCAGAAGGCCCTGAGTGAGAGGATGCAAGGAGAGCACAGGGAGCTGCTGCAGAAGGAGAAGATGAATAGCAGAAGAGGATTTGCTTGGATCCAAAATTGGAAACAAGGACTGTGTTCATCTGAGTGGAAGCAAAGGTGCAGGGCTACGTCACACACATCCTATGCCAGGAAGTAATTTCATCCTTAAACTGGAGCAACAAAATTTTTTTTTTTTGATGGCTCAGGGGTCCTCAAGACATCCCTGATACTGATGGTGAAGTATAGCTCAGTGACAACTGATTGAGAGTGAGGTCTAGCTTTGACTATGAGAAAATCAAATGTCATCTTTCCTTTATTGGTGCTACTTGCACATGTCAAAGAGGTTTATGACAGCTATTGGTCTTGTTTGTGGGCAGGTGAAATGACAGAGAGATGGGAAATTAAGTAGCTAGTGACCCAACCAAAAAAGAAAGAGACAGGTCTGGTGTGGTTGCACTTTCCTTTTATGTAGAGGTGGTAAGGAACAGCATGGGCTCTCCAGACAGCCTGACAAACTTGACTGACTTTCATTCTATTTTGAATGAGAGAGTTGCTGCATTTCATTTTTCCCCTTGCTATTGTGGCTTTATTTTTTTTTCTTTTCTAAAATTAGAATATTAATTGAAATCTGAATTAGAATCTGATTGCAATCTAAATTGAATAGGAGAGCTGTGACTTTCCAGTTTTCTGCAATCATAAAATTACATGGCTGAGAGAGCTAAATCTAATTGTATGGTTGATTATTTTTTTTAAATCTCTTCCTGCTTCTGCAGTTGGTTTTGTATTCTAATAAGTCCAAACTCAGGAGGCATTTCTAATCAAATAGATAGAATTTCATGTCTGATTATGGATGCATACTTGCAAGAAGAAATAATCTGGGAAACAACTGGTTTTGAAGGAGCATTTCTAAATGGTATGATCTAATTTCTTCCTGCTGATAGCATTTGCAGCATTTCTTGGCTCTATTAGGTTTATATTCAGTGCACAGCTTCAAACTTCAGTGGCCTGAGAGGCAGCACTACTGCTCTTGCAGTACAGCAATAAAAATGTCAGCGATGAGTTTGATATTCAGTACAAGAAACATACTTTGTGAGGATCCCCATTGATGCTGGTCTTGTTCCAGGCACTGATTCAATGAATTGTATAGTCTCTTGTGTGGTTTTATGCACACAAGTAGTCCTACTAAGATCATGAAGAAGAATGTGCTGGAGAAAATCCACAGGAAGGCCTGCAGGAGCCTAGGCGTGAGAACGTGTTTTTCAGCAGCTGTTGGATTTTGTAAGGTGTGAAAGACAGTCACTTTATAAAGTTTCCCCTATGTGTGATTTTGGTTTTATAGCCTGATTCTAGGTGGGGAAGTCCTGGTGATAAAATCCCTCTTGATTTAATTGATGGTGAATGAGATTTTGGGTTCTCGTCTGAAGTTCTCTGAAAAAGCTTCTGATAGCATCAGTAGGTAGAATAAGATAATACCTCTTCTGCTTTGCTCATTAAACCAAGTTGCCAATTTTGGTAACTATGTGATGCTTGACTCTCTCTTTGAATGGTAGAGATGGTGAGATGGACTGTAGGCCAACTGAACCTGCAGCTGAGAAAAACCCCCTCCATCAATGTTTGCCACTCTTGCCCAGGATGGCTGGGACAGCTCTGCGCCATGGTCAAGCTTGTCAGCTTATGGTTACAGCACTAGGATGAGTCTGCATCACACAGGGGAATCTTCATTTTCATGTGGTGTTTTGTCATTGAGAGTTCAGCGCTTTAGAAGGTGTATGTGCAGAGCTCCCCTGGAAGGAGCTGTGCCTTATTTCTATAGGGGATTACTCAGAAAAGTTTTTCAATAATTTTTTAGCTTGCAGTCTGGGGGGGAGGGTGTGTGGAAACTGTGATTTTCCACAAACAGTATGGCACCGCTAAGGAAAGTTGTCAATTCCTTGTCATTTCTAAGTGTACATTTGCTGTAGCCTGATTTTACCACCCTGCAATCTAACAAATATACCAACAAACCTTGCTAAACTACTAAAAATAGGTCTGTATAAAAATATCCTTAGGATGCTCTCAGCACCAGGTGAGAGCCTCCCTCAATGCAGGACACAGCCACAGAGCTACCTGCCAGTGAAGCAGACATCTGCTTTGCTCCTGATCAGACTTGTCGGTGGTCGCAGACTCCAGCTTAGCCCAACTGCTGTTCTGTAGGGCTCTAAATTGGCTGCTTTATGCAAAGGTCACATTGTGGTATCAATTACGTGCTACTACCTGGAAAATTTAATTTTATGCCCTGCAGTAGGTCTGCTTTCTTCTCTGCTGTGATTGGCAACTGTTTCCTTGTTGGTAACTAGAATAGCTCATTTATTGAAGTGATTAAACCCCAGAAGCTCACCGATCTGGAAGGGCAGCTTTAGGTTGCTGGCATAACCCGAAGATCTCTTGCATAGATACATGCAGAAGAAAAGAACAAAAGCTGCTTCTTGCCTTTTACAAGACTTCATCAAGAACTGCATTCTTTGTGATGCCTGTGTGTCAGTCCCCGCCTTTTTGTCCCTCTGGTGTTTAGCTAATGCACTGGGGATGATTCCTGCAGGTTAATAATGCTTCCTGCTGGTACAAAATGAAAACCAGAGGAAATCAGTGGGCTAAGAAAGTGTCTAATTTTAGATAATAAGACATCAAAGTCTTGTTAATGTTACTTAATTTTTAACTTAAACACTTTTGTTTGAAGATCAATTGTCAAATCTTTTCTGTCTTTTAGAAACCTCTAAGGAGCTTCTTAAACAGCTGGTTTGCATTTCAGCAGATCTTAGTGCTGTTTCCAAGATCCAGAAAGCAGTCTTCATTTATTCTCAGAAATTGCTACCTTCCCAAGGGGTACATTATGTCATTGGTTTTAAAGTGGAAATACTAATCAAAGTAAAGGGAAATTTTTGCTTGACAATTCTTTATGTAACACAGCCAATGACAGGGATTTAAAAATAGGTGCACAGGACTGAGCCTGACCCTCTCTCGTGTCTCAAAGATCTTGGTTTATGTTTTCCCTGTCTGTTTCCTTGAGATATGAGGAACTGCTCCAGCCTCATGAGGAATTAAGATTTGAAAGAAAACATCTCTGAGGTTAATAAGTATCAATTATTGATTGGGTGAATTTGGCTTATTTTAGAATAATTAGTGGTTGCTACAACAGTTGAGTTTCACTAATCTAAGTACTCCAGTACTGTCTCACACTTCAAATTAAGGGTAGTTGACACAGCCTTGGTCTGGTGACTGCTGTGGAAGCTGATGGTCCCCAGGTGCATTGAAGGAGCCATCCTTGGAGGACATGTCTTTTGGTGCAACATGAAGCAACTAAATATGCAGGCACAAGTATTCCACTGGTGGCTTGAAGGCCAAAAGCATTTTATATGGCAGAAATTTAGAGCTTGGCTAACTCAAGGGTGTAGAACACTGAGTTCTTGAATCCAGTATTTCTCTACTAGCAGCCAAGATCTCTACCTTCTAGTTGGCTTTGGATTTATGCCAGTGTCAAACTGCTTCCCATGCACACTTTCGTCCTGCCTGCATTACCACCAGCATGGTCAGTTTTGCACTACTACCTAAATTTGCCTAGTAGGGGGTATATCCCCAGAGGTTACAATAGAGAAATCTGATTAAAAGCATTTGGAAGTCACTGAATCTCAGTAACACCTAGGAGCAAGGACTAAATATTAAATAAAAAAAAAAAAAAACAACTTCTGTGCAATGTACTACAGAGAATAGATAAGGACTCCAAGTACATTCATTGTGTCTTTTTCTTAAATAAATAAATAAATGAATAAATAAATAAAAGTGAAGTGAAGTGAAGCTCCAGAGGGTAACCTAGTTGCAATGGTTAGATGTTACAACTTGCTAGTGACATGCTGTAGGCTATAGTTGCACACTTCCCACTTCATACAAATGCACGCTTGGTTGTTTTCAGTCTCCAGAGGAAGTAGTGTCACCTCTGTGTGGTGTCTATCTGCATAAGACTTTCAGCTGTGTAGTGTTGGTCTAAAGCCACCACCATCCATAGCCACCATGCAGCAGCTCTGATTTGAGGAGTGGCCAGAACACATAAAGCTTTTTATCTCCTGCCCTGACTGTAGGCTACACTAAACTGGTGGGCTCCTTGATGGCCGTATCCCAGCATGTCCCAAGGCTGTGCTCTGACAGTGGCCCTCTCCAGCTCTGTGTTCAGAGGGAGGGAATGCAGGCATGTGTATTATCACCCTTTCTGGGCCTTCACATGGCAAAAGTGATGAAGCTCAGTGTCAATCCAGCAAATTTTATGACTAATTGACAAGCATTTCTACAATGCTCATGATAAAAACATATCATAAGTCAAGTGGGTATCCCAGCTGTAAGGAGATGTGCTTGTTCTCTGAATGCAGTGATGTTTCTACTGTTTTGAAAGCACAAATACATGTATGTGCTTTGCTGGATAGCAGCTGTAACCCACCTTTTGCCTTCTTCATTTTTCAACTTCTTCGGAAGACCGGAAGACCAGAAGTGGGTCAGTCTCACACTTGCTACAAAGGATTTTTTTACCTAGGATATTAATACTATCTACTAAAGCACTGAGTTGCCAGAGCTAGGCTTTGGTTGTAGGACTGTATTTAGTTGCTAGCAGTTTGGCACTGCTAAATCACTGACAGCCCTCCCTCCCCTTCCCCTTCCCCCTCCCTCAAAAAAAAAAAAAGAAATCTCAAATCTTGGAGAAATGCCATTGCTCTGGCCCCAAGAAAGTGAGACAATTTTCCCTTCTCTTTCCTTTCAGTGAGATGACTCTTCTGTCACTGCCAGGAGCTATCTCATCCAGTAAGGTTTGCCATTTCTTGCTACTCTGCAGGGAGCAGCTGGGAGGTACCAGCTCTGGCAATGCCAGAACACTACCGCTCACTCTACAATTTGGCAGCTTTACTGCTGATGCTCAGCCACCTCTGAACTGTGAAGCATCTCAAGTGCTACATAAGCTGCACATGTGCCATGACTCAGATACACTTATTCAAAAAATAGCAGCATGGATAACCACAACATTTTATCACAATACTTTAAACTGCATTAGTTCACTCTATATGGTCAAAGAACAGAGAGATAAAGCAGTTCTTGGCTTTTAAATCCTTGCTGCAGCTTATGCCACGTCTCACAAAAGATGTAAAGAAACAGACAATTTTTCTTTCCTCTGTAGGATGAAATCACATAGACGTCTTGCAAAGTGTGGGCTGACTCTTTGGCAATACTCAACTTCTCTAACATTTCATAAATGTCACCAAAGCAAATGCCTGCAAACCAGTGGGCAACTGCTGCTTGCTCCATGATGGTTTTTCTCATCTCAACTTTTGTATCAGTTATCAGGGAAATCTCCAACAAAATTCTAGTAAGCAAGACATTATGAAAGAATCCAAACAAGAGCCATAAATTCAGCACTTTTCCGCTGTAGAGAATTTCTAGTATCATAAATCCAGTTCCACAACTGGAAATGGGTTCTTCAGAGTTCATTGGTTATTTATCTAAGGGGAGGTTTCCAGTGGCACAGAGGGGATGCAGGCCCTAAGTAGGAGGTAGGTGCCCAACTCCCTTTTGCCCCTTTGAAAGGATTTCCCACTGGTACTGCTGATGAGGAGTGGGATGGTAGGCTTGGTTGCATGCCCTCTGCTAGGATACTCAAGGCACTCCCATTGTTTTCAGTATCCTAAGACTTACAGGTGGAAAATTATTCTTTATTTGTGCATCTTAAATATTTAAAGAAAAAGGATTGTACTCATTTTCAGAGGGAGGCAGCACAATAATTCAATCATTTCTTTTGATTCCAGTCCTGCTCAGGGTCTCCTATATCAAAAGCAGGTATTGACAGGCTTCCTGTGGTTTTATTTTTTCCAGCCCTTCTTTTGCCCTGTCTTTCTGCACCCTCTTTCTAACTGAAAGTCAAGACTCACAGCTGGAGGAAATAAAATGGCTATATTGCAGCACTTTAAAATTAGCATGGTTCAATTTCAGCTCAGAACTAATGGGGCTCTCTGCAGAAAGCATTGAAGCTCTTGCTCCATGTGACTGTTGCTCTTATTATGGAAAGAACATAAGCAGCTGCTGTACGAAAGAAAAAAAAATCAGAAAAAAATCAGCTTCTTCCCCGCACTCAGCAGCTAGTGTTCATCCTAGTACAGTAATGAAAGGTCATTCCATCCCCTCAGCATCACATTATCAAGTAGCTTCAGATTGTCCTTAATCACTTTATTATTTTTCCCTTTAAAGTTTAGATTAAATGATTTAAAATGCCCATGTGATTTCCCTGTAAAAAAGAACATTGGGACTGGAGTCCATACACTTTTAGTTAGAACACACCAGGCTGGGAAAGTTGAACGTAGTCGTTCTGCCGCAGTAATAACAACAACCTCCCTTCCTTCCACTCTTTTCCCTGCCCCTCGCCAAACTCTCTTCTCCAAAACCACATAACCATATGGCCAGGGTAATAAAACATCAAGGCCTCAGTCACAATAGCAGTCCCAATAAAAAAGCCAAGGTAGAGGCCTTCTCAAGGCTTAACCTTCGTTTACAGCTGATCCCTGGAGTGTCTAGCTCCGCAGCTTTTAAATGTTGCTCATATCCCCCATAAAAAATGTTTCCTATTTAAATAATAAAAGATTTACTGCAAGAACATCCTTCTCCTACATCCCTAGATTACCCCTCCCATGGGACAAAACACTGGCTGGGCTGGGTAAAACACCTGCCTTATTAATGCCGTTCATCAAGGGGCAATGTGTTGGAGCCTGACAGTGTGCAAAGCACAGCCCCTCTTTGTAAGTAAGGGGCCCACAGCCCCCCGCTAGGATGAACAGGTGCTTCTCCCCCTGAATGATGCCCTTCTGCCTTAGGGTAGCAGAAGAAGTCACAGGAGTGGGGTCCCTCTGATGCCACCCTGGTGCTGGCAATGTTAGCTGAAAGCACCACTAGCCCTGAGGAGACTGGATCCTCTCTTGGAACAGCTAGTGCACAGTGTATGAAGGCCAGACCTTACGTCTGGCATGTGCTAAGCCTGGCGGAGCATGTGTGGTGTCTGCCTTAGATGGTGTTTGGGGCCAGCCAGATTTTCCTCTGCCACAGATGCCTTCTGTTATGGGTTTGCTGATGGAGTTAAATACCCCTGCAATTAAGCCACCCAGATGGCTTATATGGCACAACCCCCTTTTTTCAGGCTGCCTGCAGAGCCAAGGTGGAGAATTATATTTTCAAGGTGTATTTTGCACCAGTGTCAGCTAGAAATCGATCTTATATCTTAAGCCCTCATGAAAGCAAACATTATGGCCTTGTGCAGCTGAAGGAATTAGGGTGCTATGAAGAGCACTTAGAGCACCTTTGCTGAAATCCAGGTCTAAGCACAAAAAGGGACCTCCAAAAGTATCAGGGGGTCTGTAGAAATCTGTGTTTTCAGATGTCAGTATGAAACTCTGTCTCTGCTGAGGCTTACTCACTACTGTTTTAAAAGAACAGTTCTTCACTAAAAATGCATTTTAATGTTCCAGTGCTTTTTCTTTTTCATTGTATTGTTCGATCTACAAATTTCTCTAGTAATCTGAGACACTATTCACTGAAGAAAATCCAGCTTTAATTACATGTTTATTGTGAAAACTTCTGGCAACAAATCTCACCAGTAGAGCTATAATCTTCCCCCTCGTTCCCTTTACTGTAGGCAGTGTTTGCTATTTCGGCACTGCGGTAGCATTTGCTGACATTTCCACTGGGATGTCATATATTAGGTAGCACTCCAGGCTTTAGTTAGCAATACACAATACATCTTGAAGCAGTTAAATTCCCCATGCCATTTTGGAGTTAAAACCCTGTTTCATTTAAAAGCTGGCCTCCTGGATGGTGACTTGTCTGGGATAGTGGGTGGCAGGTCACTGCAATTTGAAATGACCAAGACAGGGTGAGAAACCATGAAAAATGGAGCAATTACATTGCAGGTCAAGGTTTGTTATGGGGTGGAGTGGTTTCAATTTGGCACTGAAGAATGGCAACAAGACTACCAGGCATGTTCATGCAGTTTTGTTATCTGCCATTTGCAAGTAATATTGTGGAGAAGGAAGGGGGAAATAAGGGAAGTCAAAACAGCTAGCTTGAAGGGCTAGCTGCTTACAAGGTTTTTTTTTTTTTTTTCTTTGAGGAAATCACTGTTAACCCAAAGGTTGGAATAAAAGCCTCCATATGAAACTGTGAGAACAGTGTGTCGTTTGCCGAGCTGTAGATCAAAGGTGCTTTAACTGATTTATACAATTTTTGGGGAAAATAAAAAATGCACATCTGGCTTGAGACCCAGTCTGCCAAGTTTTAGCCTAATGAACTTTGAAATCAGCCTCCTACTAGCAATCCTCAAGACCCAGGCTTCTAGTAGAGGTGATGGACAGTCGTTTATGGCCAAAAGGCACTTGTATAATGACAACGTTCTGTGCTAGCACCTAATTGACAGACTCCTGCTGCAGAGTGTTATTTTGTGCTAACAAAACTGTTTCTAATTTGTCCCCATCATTTATCAGCTGGCATATGAAGTCTGGATGTTAAAATTTTATCGCAACAGAACAAGCTTATGTAGCCATAAGTCCAGCTGTGGAACACACATCAACAGCAATCTGTTTGCACAGCACAGCTCTTCACTTATTGTCCCAGCCCTTTTGTTTTATGGTGCAGACACAAAATTGGTTGAAAACTTAGAAAAAAAGGTTTTGCTGAAGCTGGTGTTTGTTGGAAACACCCTTTTATTCTGTCTTCCTGACTGCCAGATGGGAGGATCTCTATCAGTTTGAAAGAAATAAAAGATCTTTGATGTACTAACCTCGGAGAGCTAAAGCCCACGTAGCCAGACACTCATGAATAAAGAATTTCTTGCCATGATCAAGCTGCAAAGTACATTAAATAAATCCCTTCTAAAAAATCACTCACCAATTGAATCTCCTCTAGTGACTTGATTTCATGATGAAACATAGTGGCAACCATGTCAAAAGTAGTTTGGAAAAAAGTTATTGACACTAATTAATGCTTGCAAAAGCCCAACCAGCAAAGGAAGAAATTATGTCCAAAGTTCCTCCACAACAAGGTAGGCAAAGAAGTATGTACCCAATCATCTAATTGGTGAACACCCCTTGTATGCACCAGTGAAGCTTATATGGAAATATATTTAAATCAAATCTCAACTCTGTCAGACTTCAACTGTGAAGTTGCTTAAGCCTCAGCAGCACTATTTTTGGTTCCTGAGGACTGATGGCACGCACAGAATTGCCATTACTTCATTAATACTTGTGTTGCTTCTCTGCCATTATTAAGGCTGGAAATGACCAGGTTCATTTGTTATTAAACTCTATTCTCCTAGTTAATCATATTCCTGAAGATAGAGAAGTTGAGAAATCCCTGTTCCGGTTAGGCACCTAGTTTGAGACAAGGTGGCAAGCGGTTGAGAATCCATTGGTTGCATCTACCAGATTTTCACTGACCCTGAAGATAAGATGACCTCAATTAGATGGTCTAATATGTCATAGCTCAGGTGTAGATGTCTGCATCTGGAGAAATGGGTATAAATTAATTGCATCCAAGTGATTC
The DNA here is from genome assembly GCA_035772895.1 of Perdix hodgsoniae. NCBI lineage: Eukaryota > Metazoa > Chordata > Aves > Galliformes > Phasianidae > Perdix > Perdix hodgsoniae. The sequence goes on from JAPSGF010000003.1 coordinate 16,907,209, forward strand.
CCATCCTTCTCCACTTCTACAGAACCCCACAGTGAAAGGCTCTTATGTTACTGGGTATAATCCGTCTGACAAACAGAGTCCTTGAACACAGAATCATAGAATGTCTTCAGTTGAAAAAGACCTTAAAGATCATCCAGTTTCAACCCACCTGCTGTAGCAGGTTTGCCAACAACTTGACATGTCCATCCTTTATACTGTTTCAGCACCGAGGTGATAAATTCCCTTACAAATTTCTACCCTATCCTCGTTGGTAGAGCCCTTGTCTTAGGATGTAAAGGTTCACAAGCAGAAATGCTGCAGAATGGAGTAGTTCTGCTTTCCTAGAAGCACTGTGCACTGAAATCATAGCACTTTCCTTCTGCAGACCATCTAAAGGTTGTTCATAGCATAACACAATGCTGAGTTAATTCAAGAGAGAAGATGGGATGAAGATACTGCAAAGCAAGCTAGAGTAATGCATCATGGTATGTGTAACACAGGCATACCATTCACACTTTCTTATCACAGCCTTTGCAGGCACAGGGCATTGGAGTGAATCACAGATCTCTGTATGGGCACTATATTTCAGCCAGTTCCTGTCGGGCCGATGCTTTCATCCAACATTTATATCATTGAAAACAGAAAAACAATATCTAGGCAGCCAATATATGTGGGTGGAAAGGCTGGAGGGAGGCACTTCTCCTTCTTAGCAGAGATAACTCATCAGGGAATGATGCAGAGAAGCAATTTCTACTTTCATTTTTACCCCAAAGGAAAAGAGTGTTAGGAAGAGGAGTCAAAAACCTGTTAATGGTTATACAATTATATACCTGACTGTGGTAATGCATCTACAATAGTGATTTCCAGATTTTAAAAGGTTTCAGCAGAACAAATTTAGTTAATAAGATACTGTAATTTAAGTCAATGGCCTTCCTGCACAAACTCCTTTTGTTATCCTTATTGTTCTTTTCTGAAACATGGCTGCTCCCATTCACTGTTTACATTCCTCATTCGCATTTTAAAGTTTATACTTCTGCCTTTAAATTGATTTCAAAACTTGCAATAAAGCTGAACTCCCTGGGCAGAGTCCTGTGAGAACATATGTTCCAAGTCTGTCTTTGAGTTGCAGATGTACAAATCTTGTTTACAGGCAGCGGGCTTTGTGCTGTCTTCTACACAGAGGACAATTCCTGGCAAAGTAAGTTCAGGTTCTGTTGAGGCAAAATGACTGAGTTTCATGGTCACTCAAAATGACAACAAAGCAACAGCAGGTGGAATAATTCAAATCCTTTGTTTTCTGTCTAGAGGTTTATAATAAAAACTGTTGGATCCTTTTTTCGAAGCTATGAAGTTGGCTGGGTCCTAGATTGCCAAATACATGTGAAAATAAGAAAAAAAAGAGAAGATTAAAAAAAGATGTCCTAAAAAGAGAAAGAATGATGTCCTGCTGCAGGCATGTCCAAGGTAGCTCACATATTAGTGTCATACAGCAGCATTTTGTCTTATATATATAGTGGCACTCGCTGTGATGAATGGTAATCTCTGTACTTTGACTATTGCTAGCTGTACAATATTATAGGTAAGACTCAAAAGTGTTCATGTCTGGTATAAAACTTTCCTTTTTCCACAAAAGTTTTCTACAAAAACACGCTCCTTCCAACACTGGTCACTCAGTAGACTTTACATTTAGTTTTCAGAGATGTATCTATGAATATATATTGCAATAGATAGCACAGAAATCTGAAAGGCCATATCTTCCTACATAAGCAGTGTATCTTACAGTGTCAATGGAGACCGAGCTCCAGAATGCTACCACATGTACCAAAAATGTGTAGGATTTCCTCAGAGAATTTACTCTTCACCAACAGACAAAAGAGACAAATAATCATTAGGTGCAGACCTGGGGGAAGGTAGAGCAAAAATAATCTGAAAATCTGCCTCCACATTTTTTTCTATTAATTGTAAGAGATAATGACAGAAAGATGAGGGCTGCCAAGAGTGGTTATCATTTTTGGAAACACTTAAGAGCAGCTGTAGGAAGCAGCAGCAATGTATTTTTCAGAGGAGAACTGTTTCTATCTTTCAACAAATGCTGTTTCCAATGTCACTGAAATCAAGCATCTGCAACTACTGTGGCCACTGACCTGCTCAAAACCCCACTCAAACTGTGTCCTCAAAATGGAGACTACCAGCATACTTAAGAAGGGTCTTGAGTGGTCTCTCACTCTTTCGGTCCTCACCTTCGTCCCTCACACAAAACTGGATTGCTCCCTCCCTTGCTGTGCTGTGTCTGATCCAAACTGGAAACCAACCACAGTCCAAACCTGCTCTTTTGTATTTATCTGTAAAGAAATATTCACACCTCTATCTTTTTATCAACAACTGCTGAATGAGCTGACCATCTGGCATTTTAAAGAGCAATAAGAGATCTATAGTTAGAAGTACACCATTTGTTTTTAGGCATCCTCCTGCCTGAACTGCTGCTGCTATCAACCTTAAAGCTGACAGAGACATCGTCTCACAACAGAAGGCACTTATTGATGCTTTCCAGAGCTTCAGGTGTCCTTGTGACAGCCTGCCTTGGAGACACACACTTCTTTTAAAAAACGTGCTCAGGCTCAGGGCTTTTTATCCCAGGGCTGACTCTACACAATCACTGTCCATTCTTTCTTTCAAGGACCCCACAGCTTTCTGGTGTGAGCTGCACATGTGAGTCATGTCTGGAGATGCAGAGTGGCTGGGGATACAGGGCATGTCTCAACCTTCTCCTCTCTCACCTACAGAGCACGGTGCCATCTCCTCATGTTTCAAATTTCCTAGAAAAAGCCAGTGAGACAGCAGTGTTCACTACCCTAAGAGGATGTGCATGGCATTGGAAATACCTGATTCAGGAAATTCCACCCTGTGTCTATAAAATTATCATCTCCCAAGATGAAATCCCCATAAATATCTGGAAAACGTCACCATCAACTTACACTTAAGTCAAGATGTGAACCTTGGCTGACCTGCTTGTGTAGTTCCCAGTAATCCCTCACTTCCTCACAAAGCTGGGTGAATAGTCTGAGAACCCATGGATCTCTCGATAAATTATAAATCCACTGGGTTGTGAGCCTGGGGGATTTGAGGAACAGATTTCAGGAAGTAGTGAGAAATAATGATGCTTTGGGATGTCTCATCATTTTCCGTACACAAAAGAACTTGCACATGTTGTCTGTGATTTCCCGGTGGATTTGAACTTCCTCTTTGGAAGGAACTCAATCAACTCACTGTTTAACTTTTTGAGTGATATGAATTAAAATTGTATTTTAAATGATAGTATTCAGTGATGTGAGAATTGCTGCAGCTCCAATAAAGAAGCAGGCTGACCATACAAATGAAAGTCAGATCTGTTTCAGAAATCATCTAATAGACTTATATTCAACATAGCTGTATCATTTCACCCTGTAACCTGACACGTCTTTTTCTATACTTACAAACTGCAAACGAATATCCTGATTTAAAGGATGTGGAAAGTCCAGAAAGATATGCAAGAACACCCTGCACACATTCATCATAGAATGGCTTGGATTAGGAGGGACCTAAAAGATTCAGTTCCAACTCCCTGTTGTGGGCATGGTTGCCATCCACCAGATCAGAATCCCATCCAACCTGGCCTTGAATGTCTCCAGGGATGGGCATCCACAGTATTTTCGGGCAACCTGTTCCACTGTATTACCACTTTCTGGGTAAAGAATTTCTTTCAAAAATCTAGCCTAAATTTCCAGTCTTAAAGTTTAAAGCCATTCCCCCCTTGTTCTGTTACTACCAGACCATGTAAAAAGTTGGTCCCCCTCCTGTGTTATAAGTTCCCGTTGAGTAGTGGAAAGCTGCAATGAGGTCTCCCTGGAACCTTCTCATCTCCAAGACAGATACAGAAGCTGTTGAAGAGTGCTGGTCCCAAGATAGATTCCTTGGGACCCCACTCATGACCAGCCTCCACTTGAACATGCAACCATTGACCACAACCTTCTGGTTGTGATCATCCAATCAGTTCTTTACCCACCAAACAGTCCAGCCTTCAAGTCCATGTCTGTCCAATTTAAAAGTGTGTCAAATTAAACACCTTGCACAAACCCAAGTAGACAACATTGGCTGCCCTTCCTTTGCTTACCAGTGTTGTCACTCAACCACAGAAGGACACCGGACTAGCCAGGCACTGCCCTTGGTGAAATCATGATGGCTGTCTTGGATTGCCTCCTCATCTCACATATGTGTTAACATATCTTCCGTAACTATTTGCTTCATAACCTTCTCAGACTTTCCTTTCTCCATTTCTTAAAGATGTGTGTGATATTTCTCTTTTTCCAGTCATCAGGGACTTATCTGATTTTTCAAATTTGATGGTGAGTGTCTTAGCAACCGCATCAGCCAGAGCCTACAGGACCTTCAAGATGCATGCCATCTGGCCTCATCGATTGGTACATGTTCAGCCTCATGAGGTGACCTTGGACTTCCTCTTCTCTTACAGTGGAGGGATTTTGCTCCTCTTTTTCCTGCTCAAAGTCTCAGGAACATGAGAGGTGTGGGGAACCTGATTGCCAGTGAAGACTGAGGCAAAGAACTCACTGAGTTATCTCAACCTTCTCCATGTCTGTTGAAGTCAGTAATTCCTTTTCATTTATCAGGGGGGAAACATTCTCCATTGCCTGTCTCTTCTGACCAGTGTATCCAAAGAAAACCTCATTATTTTTCACATCACTTGTCAAGTTCAGTTCCATCTGCACCTTAGCTTTCGTGATACAATCCCTGTATATCTGGTCAGTATCCCCATATTCTTCCCAGGCCACCCAATCCTGCTCCCACTGTCTGTTCTTTTTCTTCTTATCCCTCCATTCAGCCAGCAGCATGCCCTTGCTCATCCATGCTAGTTTCTTGCCTCCTCTGTCTGATTTCTTATGCTGGGGGATGGAGAGCTCTTGTGGTCCCAGAAGGTGTCCTCAAATTGCTGCTAGCTCCATTCCATTCTTATGTCTCTAAGGACAATTTCTCAGGGGATCTAATTTAACAATTTCTTAAACAGTTTGCCTGACTCCTAACTCCACTCTTTGCCAGTTCCACATTCCTCCAGATCACAAACTTGACCACTGCATAGCTGCTGCAGCCCAGGCTGCTTCCAATCTTAAATGCTTTAATGAACTTCTCTGTACTGGTGAGCATCAGGTCCACTAATGTCTGACCAAGGCCTGCTGAATATCTGAACCAGGAAATTATCAGCCACACACTCCAGGACTCTCCTGGATCACTTGCAGCTTGCCATGTTGTTTTCCCCAGTTGACATCTGGGTGTTTGAAATCCCCTATCAGGATGAGAGACTCTGAGCATGATGCCTCTTGTAGCTGAAACAAGAAACATCAATAGGCTCCCCTTGATCAGACAGCCTGTAGTGCTAGTGCAATGGACCACCAGAAGTCCTTTATTGGCTCAGTCCATAATCTTAACTCACAGGCTTTCAACCTGTTCCTGATGGTTTTTCAGAGGCAGCTCTTCATACTCTAACCTCTCACCAAAGAGTGCAAATCCCCCGTGCCTCCTACCTTGCCTACCCCTTCCAAAAAGTGTGTAGTCCTCAGTCACACTATTCCAGTTGTGTGATTTGTCCCATCTTGTTTCTGTGATAGCAGTTACGTCATGATTGTCTAATCATCATAGTTCTCATCCCCTCCTGCTTATGCTTTGTGCTTTGGTGTAGTGGCACTTCAGCTGAGCTATCAGGTCACTTCATATGTGCCATCAAATATCCAAAATGTCCACATGAAAACATTTCAGCCACTGTTACTTGCTGCTTGCAACCACACCACAGCTCCAGATATTCTGGTTATTAAGGAACAGCTAAGCAGATTTGAGTGTTTATTAATATGCTGAAGCATTTTTCAGACATGTATTTGAGCAAAACCCAAGCAAGGAGAGTGTGAGAGTGTGTCCTTTCAAAAGATAACTAGATTGTCTTAAAGGAAGAGAGTGCAAAAAGTCTGAGCTAACTGGCTTGAAGCTGATGATGGCCTTGTCACAACAGCTTAGGGCTCTGTGTAGACTAATTTACCCTGTTAAAAAGCAATCAAGATGCATAACAATCAACTGGAGTAGTATTTACCCTCCAAAGAGCTCTCTGAATTATTTGGTTCAGTACCATTCTGGTCAGTGGAGGCTTTCCCACCACCTTCCACAGAGAAGGGTCTGTCAGTATAAGAACTCTTGGGAAAGACTTATTCCTTCAGTACTCGCAGCTAATTAGAAAGGATCTGCTGCAGCACTCCAGCACTGAGGCAAGGTTGTTTCTGAGGAACAGCAATGGACTGGTCCTGCCAAAATCACACATCTGCAGTGCTAGAACTGTCTGGGGCCTCCTCTACAGCTCAGGAGAGAGTAACACATACTGTAAATGATGTGGAGAATAACAGATAGATGACAACTGACTGCAGAAACATAAAGGGATGTGCTACAGGAATATCTATCATGCTTCTCACTTAATGAGGTTATAACAAGAAGCAATGGATTTAAGATGCAGCTGGGAAAATCTGTCATTATTATGGGCCAACATTTACAAAGCTTGGTGTCTGATGCTAAGCTACTAAATCTACTTTCAAATATGAAGAGAAAAATTGTTCAGATTTTTGAAGGTGATGAACCTTCCAGCACTCCTTTTTTATGGAACCAAGCATAATTTGGCCTAATCAGAAAACTATCTAAACCATCGAAATCCTCTTTTCCTACAGATGATTCTCTGCTTTACGTTGATATTAAACCTCTTCTTCTGTCAACATATACTCACTGAAGTAACTTGAATCATTTTTAAATACCTAGCTAATCTTCTTGGGCAGGTTCTCCTATCTTCTGTGGTGCTCTCCAGTGCAGGAGCATCATCACTTGGTGACACAACACCCTCTACCATTAAATTGCACTGTGAGATACAGAGATATTGAGAGCTGTTAAACTCACTTGTTTACAAATCTACATCCCATAACCATATGTGTATCATTAGTGTGTGCTGTCAGCTCATTAGCAGTGAGAAACTCCTCAGCACTAAGAAAAAGCACAGGAAGGTTGGATTCTGTTGGGAAGTGAGTAAGATCCACGGATGTATAAATGACACAAACATTCCATTAAAAAAACATGCAAATGTTGATCCAGTGTTTCTGCCTGATGTAAACAGTGCCTGGTGGCCTTGGCTCCAGATCACAGTGAGTAGGGAGATCTGTAAATAAAGAGCTGCTTTTTCATGCACAAGGTAGACAATGCATTGCCTTAACCGATGGCCTGTGAAGACTACACTTCTCAGTTGAAAGGCCTCTTGTCCTATCTGAACCTGGATGCTAACACGGAACAAGAAGTTGGTTCCGCTATGAGTCTAAAATAATGAGATTTATTTGTAACAAATAACATGAATAGAGGGAGTTACGTGGAGAATTTATAAAAGCAGAGAGCACAAGTTTGATGTGCTTCTTGGAGAGCTTTATCTACATTATTGCAAAGTGCTTGCCTTCTCTTGTTACTTTGGCTAACCTCAGGAAGGCACCCACTGCTGCTGGCCCTGCCAAACCCTTGTGGTGCTCTTCAGCTTACCTGGGAGCCTTGGGAGATCATTACCCTCATCCCATGTGCTCCCTCCCCTTCCTATAAGATTGCAGCAGGCAAAGAGGAAAGAAAAAGACCAGAGAGGTTCTCTCTTACAAGGGCTGTGATTTGTGTTTGAACTTCTGGGACAGGAAGAGGAGTCATCCCACTCCAGGCAGCTTTCAGCTTCTCAACCCCTCTGCCTCTTTCTGGAGAAAGGAAACTACATACCCTGTGCTGTGCATGTGGCAAACATGATGACTCTGGGAGACTGGGGTTAAATTCCTCATTCAGCTTCTCATCTGTTCAGCTACTATCTAAAGGCTTTTATGAGCTAGAAGATACACATCTCTACTGGCAAAAATGCCTGGGTAGGGATTTCTGGATAATCTCAGCAGGAAACCATCAGCCACCCATGTGCTTCAGTTCCTTCTACTAGGATAGTTGCAGCAGTGATTGTAAAACCCTCAGATGCTCCTTAATGAGTGCCACATAAGTGGGAGCAGTCTAGCTTTGTTCCCTTACTAGTGTAAGAAAGGAGGAAGCATTTTTATTATCACTTCGGACAGACTGACTTTCCTTGCTGTGAAAGGACCAATTTGTATGAAGGGGTCGATGTTTTAATCAGAGCAGAAGGCCCAGATCATGGAGCTGAGGCTCTGCAGCACTTCTGCAGAACCCATTTCCAAAAAGATGAGCAGTGAAAGGTGTATTCTCAGTGCCCATATGACTATGAATCACCTCTTCCAGAGGCAGGCACAGAGGCTAGGTGCTCCTGTATCAGGAGCCTGGAATTACTCCATAATCTGCCAACAAAAACTGCATCATCTTTCTCCCTATGTTTTTGCAGAGTGTTGCAGCCTGCCCCTGCCAGCAGCTCCTGGCAGAGGCCAGCGCTGAAGATCAAGGTGATCAATCAGCCTGAGTACTACACCTATCCATGAGAAATCTGGTTGTCGGATGTCTTCAGTCATTCACAACTTGTAGACAATTCACTTCGCTGTTCTGACGTTTAGCTCCTACTAAGTAGGTACAAGGGAAGATTTTCTGATAACTGTGAAGTGCTCCAAAACAAATGTTAAACAATCCTTCTTGCAGAAAATATAGCACTTAAGCTATATTTTATTACTTACTATAAATATAATACATAATAATAATACAATATATTATATCTAATATTATTTATAAAATTATATATAATATTCTATATAATAACATTTTTATTAAAGCAATGAGTCCCTCATTGTAGTATCCTATTCAGCCTAGGCTTTCATTTCACCTGACTCATTAATCAATTTTAACAAGTACTATTAAAATAAAAGAAGAAGAAGAAGGAAAATTCTATTTATAAAGACTAATATAGACACAGAAAAAGGTGAGGAAAACCGGCCTTGAAGTATGAAAATGTACTATCCTAAAGCAACATGCACATATTTACTACAAGCGCAAATGTTTATTGCCTCTATCAGCGCTAATGCAGAGTCCCTTTAGCTATTTCTTTAATCTAAACAGCTTCCTGGTAGATCCAAGATGTGAGGCTTTTCTGCTCTGACTTGGCAAGAGAAAGGGTCCAGAAGTTCTCTGCAAACACAATTAAGTTGTCAAAGGCAAGTCCTGTATTTGAATTAAAACTGTAAATCTTTCATCTGCACTTATTCTACATCAAATAGCAGGAAAGGAGGCCCTCCCATCTAACAGTCTTTATTACCAACACTCTACAGCCTTCGAGCATGACAGAGCCAATGATAGCTGACCTTGTGCTCCAGCCCACAAGTGGGATCGATGTGATAAATGAGAATCCCTGCCCGAAATATCACAGCAAAGAAACAGCCTAAGATGGCAAATTAAGTGCCTAACATGCTTTTGGGGCTACATAAATATATAAAAATGTCCTTTGCTTTGATCCAGTTGTCCAGAAATAAGTGGTATGTTGAAGGCTTCAGTGTAAACAAGTTAAGCCTTGCTTGGGAAAAAAACAGCCCTTGCCACATCCTTCCTCACACAACCTCATGAAGAGGTGGTGGCTTTTCTGTTCTCCAGGGCCAGCTAGTGCTGCTGTGCTCAGGGTAGGAAAGACAGTGGGTTTGACAGGCATTTTGATAATGTTTCCAAATATTTCCCCAAGGCAAGAAAATTATGGATCTCCAGAGGGAACTGAAGTTATGAGGCTTCATTTTCCTGTTCACAGTATACATGTACTGGGTGAGCCACAGCCTGCGGCAGCTTTATGCTCGCCTTGGGGTGGTAGTTTCCATGCTGTATGGTGTAGGTGGTGAGCGGACCTCAAGGCCAACATTGTCTTTTTACTTCAGGTGAAGTCATCCCTGAAACAATGGTGTTTTAGGATGGGCTGGTCCACCTGATATACGGACGTGACCTCTTTGCTCTTCTGTAACAATTCTAAAGTCTCTCTCTAATCACAATATTGACTTCTACTGAACATTTCCTTCCTGACCATACTGTTATTTTCTCCTCATCTATTAAGACTCTACAGAGTATTTATCCATTAATGGGTTTTGTTTGCTCTGTTATTAGCTGTGGCGAACAGAAGATACCTTGCTGTTAGATCAATAATATCAGCTGTAAAGGAGGAGCTACATATGCTCTGTAGAAAACACATCTTGGCATGTCATATGAATTCTAAACACAAAATATTTCAATCAAAAATACACAAGAAATACCCCCCCCCCCCCCCCCCCCCCCCCCCCCCCCCCCCCCCCGCC
>JAPSGF010000003.1:16917600-16990118 GCA_035772895.1 Perdix hodgsoniae
CCCCCCCCCCCCCCCCTTCTTTTTTTTTCTTCTCCTGGAAAGAAACACAGGAAAGGTATCATCTACTTGCAAGTTTGGTATTGTCAAGCTTTAAAGGTCTGGGAATGAAAAACTTCTGTAGGAAAATTTGTACCCTGGTACTGACTTTAGAAAATACTTTCTGGAGCATGGTCTAGAATGTGAACACAAGATATCTGAGAACATAGCTGTGCAGGTACATCAGCTATGCCAAAAAATGACAATCTTACCATGGGAGGTTTCTATGAAAATAAAATTCCCTCTTACATTATACAAAAACATGAATCTGTAAACTTATACACACACGTATATACATATATGCAGGCATAGATGTGCTTGTATTTCTATGCTTATTCCATTTTACAACTAAAAACATTTGCATTTGGTATTATATTATGTATGGTAGTGACTATATTTACACAAAAGCAGAGTAAAGCAAAATAAAGCAGTGAGGAAAATAAAGAATTTTAACTTGGGAAAAAAAGTGATTATGGCTGCCACATCACACCCACAAACTCCTCTCTCATGTCAAAAGGGAACAGCTCAGAAAAAGAGCAGAGAGGAGAAAATGGGAAAAAAGTGTGATGGTGAGATCTGTGCTGTCGGATCTGTGTCCATCTCATGTTGCTCAGGAGGTGGTCTGTTCACCTGCTGTGTGTTTAGGCAGTGGTGGATGGGGGTTGTTGGTCATTTCAGAGCTGTCCTGGAGGGCAGCATCTCCTGATGGATGCTGCATATCCACAGCCAGAGGTTAAAAGTGCAGGAGAGACTGTGAGATTCAAAGGGTATAGCCAGACCTATTTGCTTAGAGGAAAAATGATGTGACTTAGTTTTAGAGCTTTAGACAGACTAAGCTTTCCTCTCCAATGCAATTAGTGGAGATACTTCATTAGCTTGACAAGAAGAAGGGTGTGGTGGGAATGCAAAACCCCTGATGGGAACACAGCCTTCCTGAATGCCTGGGAGGCCTGCCACTGACTTTATCAGAGACTGAATTTCATCCTGTGAGCTTGTGCTCTCTTGATATGAAACATGAATAATAAGGATGGGAATGAATCCTCCATAACCTCATATTGCCAAGAAGGGACACAATCCTATTAAAAGCAATTCACTTCTGGCAGGAGAATAATTACTACGGAATTTAAAACAGGAAGTTGTGTTATTAACTGCACATTTCAGAGCAATAGTACTGTAAATACTATAAATATACAGTATGGAATAAGTGGCCCAGATATAAATGAGTAAAAACCCAATTTGCTCTAATCCCTCACTGGAACAATATAAGTTTATTTTAACTCAAGTGATTGCTGCGTGACCTACCCATACAGCAATCACAGGGCATAAAGCTTCTCCAGCTAGACAGTTTCACTCCCATCTGTACTGTTAAGGATATCTGATTGTTCATCTTTCTATTGGCTTCCCCCAGTGTTTGAGATTTGAGAGCCAAAACAGGTGAAGAAGAGTAAGCTTGTTTTGAAAACAACCAGCAAACTCCATAGGAGAAGTGAACATGAGTCTGAAGGTGCTCTGTAAGGATAGACTTCTAGCATCCCTCAGACTCCATGCACGTACACACTTCTGTGTGTGCTTCTTGCCCACATCACCCCTGCACTCGGGTTAACAGTCTAGTTGTGCATAGACGTGACTAACATCTACTTTGTATATGCAAATGATACAGCTTGTGTACTCAAACAGTTACAAAGGGAGCATTTCAGACTGCATCCCCAATTCTGCATGCACTCAGCGATGAAGGAAGTTGAGATATCACAGTCAGCTCAGTGCTTTCATGAGATGTCAACCCAGAACTGCTTTGACGACAGGTGCATTAGGAATATTTCCAAGGTTATGAGCATGCATCTGTCTTTACAAATATTCGGAGCTACTATGTATATAAATCATCTCACATTATGTGCATATCACAAGGGTGACAGTGTTCACCAGCATAAAGGAAATTTATCTCCCAACTGTACTTCTGAACTGTCTTATGTGTTTAGCACAGTGTATAGTTTTTCCACAAGCTGTTGAACTGCTATCCTTGTTTTCTGTTTGCCTTGGGGAAAAAAACACTTGTGTAGCTGTAATTGTAAAAGTTCGTAATTGCTCCATAGGATATGAAAAGTGGTAGTGGTGAGGCTGGGCACTTAATAGTTATGGGGAGGATGTGAAATAAAGAAACCTGAGAATATTGCAGAAAGGGGTTGGCACTCATAAACATATAGGCTTTGTTGCTGTTTTCCTGCAGTCTGTGCTCTGTTTTAGTTTCCATGTGAAAAAATATTATTAAGAAAGAAACTGGAGAAGGGCTAATATAATGTGTTTGCTACTTAAGCCCACCCCTCTTCTATGCAAATCCACACATCCTAAATGTTTGGAGAGGAGCCTGGGTGAATCTGGGCACTTCTCCCTGGGCTGCACAGGGTGAGCTGGAGCTGTGCTTGTGAAGTGATTGCCTTGGTCTTCCCTCCTTTTCCTCTCCTTGAAGAATCTGGCCAGGTGTCAAGCATCAGCCCTGCCTCCGGGCTCACTGGTTGGTACAGTGCGAGCAACAGGCACGTGATAATCCTACCAATGTGGGCTGTGATGCTGAGGAATGGCTGATGGGCTCTCATGTGGTGGCCATGAAGGGACAGCTGCCGTGGGGGACTGCAGAGACAGGAGCTGCGCTCAGGGCATTTGTAAATCAAGGATGTGCAAATATGCACAGGATGAACAGCCCTGGGAAATTTATAACCCTGCAGTGGAATACTGTAAGAAAATCTGCAAAAATGTTTTGTCAGAAAGATGAGGTGTAGCAAAGCCATCTGAAAGCATTTGAAAGGCAGATAGAAGATAGCTTGTCTTGTGTGAATGCCTGGCATGCAGCACAGAGATACAATCAGTGGTGGTCATGGCAGGTGGAGCACAATCTCCAGCAAGAAGAGGGCCTAGCCGATGCGCATCATTCTGTTCTCTGGGGGTAAAATAGTTGGTATAAAGATAAAAACAATGATGACTTTCACAAATGTCCAAGAAAAGACTTCGGAGGCAGGGAGCAGGAGGAGCAGGAGGAAGAAGGGTTAAAAAATTAACAGATCTTAGTTATCTTTTTCTTCAAACCATCTGTGGCTGAAATTGTAAACCCAGACACAGCAACACAAAGATACTACCGTGATGTTTCCATTTGGAACAGAAGGTACATGCCTTAGAGAAGAAAGACTATGTGCACACAATTTCCAGCTTATTCTTTATACTCAGGGGATACTTAAAATTTGGCTGTACATCAGAAATGCATTCAAGCTGTATAAGAAAACCTTTTAAGTTTCACTCAGCACTAAATGCTGTTGCATTCAGTTCTGTGGGAAGAAGTTTTATGAGAGGTATGTACTCAGTGGAGCATAGTTTTTATCACTTCTTGTCTTTCACTATGATCATGGTAGAAAAGACCCTGGGGACATGCTCCTCTCCTGGCTTCCTGGAGCTGCAGGTGGAGAGGACACAGTCTGAGAGGGAAATTTTGAATTCAGCAATAACTTGATTCCAAGCCTTTCTTGGGTTTCTGTCTGACTTCTGATAGAGCTCATGTGTTTGAAAGGATATTGACTGTAAATTAAGGAAGACACTAATGAAACACAGCGCCTGGTGAAGCTGAGTTACTCTTTGACACTCTGACTTCTACAGCCATACCAAGCAACTGCAAAAGCATGCTGGCCAGCAGAAAATTTAGCAAGGGAAAGAAAGAAGACAAGTTACCTGGCTCTGCATTCAGAAAGATGAGTTACACCAGCAGCTTGACTTGGCCTCTGTTCTTAGTGAGACCCATCTGTTCTGAGAAAGCTGAGAACATTTCAAGTAAAAGCATTCGTAGTATCAAAAACTCCTTTACACTTTTAGGGCAAAATGTCAGATTTTACTTTAACAGATCTCTGTCCCCAGGGTCAGAAGTTGAGTCTACCTAGAGGACGTTAGTCATCTCATACCAAATGCCCATAACTCAGCAATTTCAACCCCAAAGAACTGATTAGATGCAATTGGATCCATGTGGAATGGGCAGATCACCTGTGACTTTCCTTTTCCATTACTTTTTGCTTATTTCATGTCTTTCAGAAAATAAAATATTATTTGCTACCTGAAAAAATACCTTCAGCAAGAGCAGGTAGTTAGATTTGGTAACAGATTATAAAAATGTGATATGGTCCCTATTTCAGCTGGCCGTGCACAAGAATTATTCAAAGGGTTACTTGTTTGTATTCTGGTGTTATATTAATATGATAAACAGTGTCATGTTTCTAACAGCAGTTGGATCTTGGATGCTGTCTAAACAATTAGATGCTATCTAATCAGAGCATTAGTTAGAACACTCATGTCAATGTGAAGAAGTCTTTTCTGATCTGCAAAGTTCAGCAGATGGCTTCTCCAAGGTTTTCCATCATGAGAAGCAGAAGTTCTTGATTTTCTTCTCTGGGCAAAGCAGGAAGGAATCAATACAGGAAAGTTGTAGAAGGTGAAAAGGAAATTGCTTATAAAAAGTGAAAGATCAGAAAATGGGAAATCACCAATTCCAGATGTTGGTCATTTCCACCAAGGTCTCAGAAAGGCTTCTGTTGGCTTCACTGGAGCTGGGTCCCAGCTGGCACTGCTGAGGGCTACAGTAGTGGAGCTCTACAACAGCAGGGACTAACCATAGGAAACAGACTTCAACACTATCAGGAACTGAAATAGTGGAGCTATAGAAAACTGGTGTACTTCTAATGAAAATACAGTGTGGGCTCAGAAATGCAGGGCAAATTAGAATGTAAAATTACTTCATGACCCACTGTAATTACTGGTGTACTGTCCTTCACTTCTCAGATGTGAGGGAAAAAGGCTTCTCTTCCACTGAAAGATAGCAATCTACAATTATCTGCCTTCCACCACGGGATAAAAGCCCACACACCAGCAGCCAGAAGTGGGAGTTCTAGTGCTTTCTTCATGTACTCTCTTCTTACAGCCATGTCCTTGTGTGAGCTTTCAGTGTACTCCAGTCTTGTGTAAAGTTACAATTTCCAGTACGTTCTACCCATCAGGCTATTCTAAATTAACTATTCCTTTAAATGGGTTTTAATGAAACAAGGCAATCCTGGGAATACTCATTAAAATAGGCACTTAGGCACCACAAGGTACTGGCTATTTTCCAACCCCTAGCAGGCAAATTCATGTGTTATGAATTATGAATGTTTGTTGTCATTGTTTCATAGAATCATAGAATCATTAAGGTAGGAAAGGACCAAGATTATCTAGTCCAGCCATCAGTCCATCACCACTATGCCCACTAACCATGACTCACAATGCCACATCTATCCTTCTTGAGGATGGCAACTCCACTACTTCCTTAGGCAACCTATGTCCAATGTGTCGCCACTCAGTTTCTGAGATGAAATTTTCCAAATATCCAACCTAAACCTGCTCTGGTGCAACTTGAGGCCATTACCTCTCATCCTGTTGCTATTACCTGTGAGCAAAGGCTGACCTCTACCTCACCACCATCTCCTACCAAGTAGCTGTGGAAAGTAATAAGACCTCCCCTTAGCCTCCTTCATACTAAACAATCTCAGTTTCCTCAGCCGCTCCTCATAAGACTTGTGCTCCAGACCCTGAGAAGTTTTGTTGCTCTTCTCTGGACATGCTTCAAGGCTTCAATGTCTTTCTTGTAGTGAGTGGCTCAAAACTGAACAATACTCAAGATGCAGGCTAACCTTGAGTGAGTGCCAGTACAGCAGGATAGTCATCTTTCCAGTTCTGCTAACTGCACTATTCCTGATACAAGCCAGGATACCATCTCAGCCATCTCAGCCCTTCTGCTAGTTCATGTTCAACCAGATGTTGACTCAGACTTTCATGAACTCATGCTGGCTAGGTTTGATCCCTTGGTTGTTCTGCACATTGTATGTTTGCACTCAAGACGATCTGCTCCATGGCCTTCTCTGATACTGAGGATACTGAGGTCAGGCTGACAGGCCTGTAGTTCCCTGCATACACCTCCTGATCCTTCTTGTGTGTGGGTATCGTGTGGGTATCACATTAGCAAGTCTCCAGTCATCTGAGACTTCCCTGGTTGACAAATGGTGGAAAGTGACCCAGTAATCACCTCTGCCAGCCAATATATATATATTTCTATATATCTATATAGATTCTATCAGTATTTCTATATTTCTATATCATATTTCTTTTTGAAAGAAGGACAATATTTTTGCTCACCTGAAGCATTTACTGCCATGGGTACTTCAGTTTGCAGGCTCTTTCAGGGTAGTACCTATCTGTCTAGTAGAAGTGCATGACTTCAAATGCGTGTTTGGGAAGTGAAGACTGTCATTACACAATGATCTATATATCCAACATATAGTAAGATTTTTCCTAATCTGAGATTTTTAATACAAAATTCATTTTTCATCAGTACCAAGCAGTTTGAGTGCATACAAGCAGATCTGAGAAGATTTCATGTGAATTGTGCAGTATGTACTGCATGGCATTGGAGTCAAGTTCAAGAAAATATGATGAGAGCAGACAGGTCATTCAGTTCAAGTATTCTTTAAGTATCTGTACTGAAAGAAGCTCACACTGTCAATCACCCAATAGCTAGGCATACAACAAAAAATCAGCCCTTCCCCATGAGTGAATAGCTCTTTATACACAGAACACAACAATTATAACTGAAAAGGCGATGGGTTCACCCCCTTCTGTCTTCTATAGCTGAAGGCACCATGGTCTCCTGAGTGACAGGAGATCTGGACTCTAATACCAAGCAGTTACTTGGATCTAAGGTCTTTTACACTCCAGCTGGAGATGCTTGAGCTTGAAGATTGTGTGTCAGGAAGAAATGGGTCAAATCTAATCAGAGATGCTCCTCTTTTATCTTTGAGTATTTTTTTTTCTTCAGTTATGCTGTGTCTAATTTATGCTCTTCCCAGTTATATTGATTTATTACTTTCATTCTTCTTAATAAATGTCCGTAGTTACCCAATCCAGCACAGACTTAATATATAGGAAAATCTTTTAACTTGTGTAGGATTACCCAGAATGTAAGGCAACCAGAAATGTGGCCCAGTGTATCATATATAGAACTTCTTACCAGGCTTCTTGAATTTTCATGGAATTCTAGTAGTCCATGCACTTGTTTATGTAGATGAAACAGAAGATACCAAAAGGAAAAAAAGCAGATAAGGATCCAATGGGACACAGAAGTGATGGCTAACTTGGCCAAAGTTATACCAAGTTCACTCTTCTCAAATTACAAGCTCTAAAACTTCAAGAGCAAAGGTATCTTCTAGCATTATTTCTAATCTTGTGCTCTTAAAAGTTTGCAAGAGAATAAGTATCAGTCAGTTTTACGTAGAGGCATAACACCATTGCTAGAACCGGAATCCTCCAGTTCACAGAAATCATAAATCCGTGTACCCAGTTTATATGCATGTCATTTCAGTGACAGTAATGTCAGGGTTCAGAACCATGTCATTGCATGCAAACTTTTATAAGCAGTCTCCAAACACATCATAGTACAAATACGCATTTTATTTTGTTTTGGTTTGTTGTTTTTTTTTTCCACATTCTGAATATCCTTTTTTGTTTTTGTTTTTCAGTGAACTGCTACTACAATTTTTGCATAGGAAGAAAAAAATTGCCAAGAGGAGTGTGAATAATTTATAAAAAATGGCTGAATTTGATATGGCTTTCAAACAGTTCACATATTGAAAGGAAGATAAAACACACTTTTAAGAAATCATTTTTGCATTCATCTCCACCTCATATAGTTCTGAACAGCTGCTATCAGAGATTCAGCAGTGAATGTTAATTTCTAACTATCATAAATTTCTTTGAATATGTTTTTTCTAGAAGGATTGTATGCTGTGACACTTATTGTATCTCCTGTTTATCACTAGACTGACTTAATTTTACTTGCAGTGAGCTTCTTGCATGATTTATGTTATTGGCAGACTTAGGAAACCAATTGCCTGAAACTGAATTATCTAAAAACAAAATGTTGTAAATTCCAAGTGAACATTTGCAATTGTTTTCCTTTTATTAGCTGCACAAACCTATTTTACCTCTGGCACACAAATCATTTGTAATGGGCTGCTAAATTAAAGCGTTCACCCTCAGCTTCAGCAATGTTCTTCAGCAAATCCAGTAGATGAAGCATTCAAAATAAACAGAGAAGGCCTTCAATAGCATTGAACTGGACCTTGTATAAAAATCAAATTGGTTCTTCAGACTGGAAACAAGCATTTTGTTACAGAAGCCTATCATTCCCTGCTGCAACTCATGCTAGGAATTTCTTTCAGATGTGTCCTCATTTGAACATTCTCCTTGATTATACTGCAGCTTCATGAAGCCCATATTTCCTCCTGAGAGACATCTATCTTTCAGACACTGTCATGCATTAGGGTGTAAGGAAAGTAGGCAAAATCATGTGGTTTACACATGCTCACAATGATGTGCCCCAAGTGTGTCAGCTGGTACCATCTGCGGTGCCTGGAGCTCTGTCTGGGAGTCTGTGACAACTCAATTGCAGACTGGAGGTTTTGAAAAACAGTGGATAATTACTATTCCCTCTCAGGCAAGGGGACTCCTATGTGTAGTATTAGAGAGGCCACATCTGTTACAGCTATTACCAAGTTCCTGTCGATCATCAGTGTTGCAATAAAAATAGTCATTAATCTGGATGAAAATCGCTGTTTCTTTTCAGTTTCAGTCCACTGATCTGATCAAGACGTAGCTAATAAATTGGTGTTCTGTCCACCTTTCTTTTTGTGTACTTTTCTTTGCATTCTGGTTGTTCTCAGAGGCTGTGCATCTTGACCCAAGCAAATAACCCGTAGTGAAATGACCCAAACAGTGAAATTCTTGGATAAGATCTTGTTTCTTAGTTTTTACAGGTTGATAATATCTAGTTTACATTTTTAGAACACACACAGGTTGTCATCTAACTTAAAATTGAAAAAATACAGCAGAAGCTTTTGCTCGAGTGAGTTGTTTGTGCTCTGTGCAAATATAAGGCTGATTTTAATCAGTTTCATTTTATCCTAAACTATGTATTTACTGACCATTCACATCTCTATCTGGGATATTTCTCAGTGCTAAGTATAAAGTCTGATAAACCATTGCTTTTTTAGCAGTTTTTGTCCAACTCTGATACATGGAGGCTTGATATTGCAATACCAGAATGACAAAAACAAGTATGACTACTGTAGAAATTAAAATATTGGATGTGATATGGACTTCTTTCTAGTTAGTTCAGCCAGTCCTGCATTTTATGTTGAACCCAGCAGAAGTAACACGACAAACCTAAGCTTCCAAACAGCAGGAAAAAAGACTGAGCTCTTGAGACTGTGAAAGAAGGTTCATCTACAAATTGCCAGTGATGGAAAATACGCAGGGGAACTTCTCACATGCTACAGTTTTGTATTGCCTCAAAACTGGTAATTCCAGAAGGAAAGTCTACTGTGCCATATCAGATATCATAAAATAATGGTTGCCACAGTGTTCCAAGTTTTGTTTTCTTCATACAGTCTAACAACAGACATAACAACAGATAAATATCAAGACAAATTTGTTAATATTGCATTATTGGCAGACAAAAAAAGATCACTTTACATTGGAATGCTGAGCTCCTGCCAACCACCAACAAGTGGATAGCTCTGTTTTAGAACTTACTGCTAATGGCAAAAAATATATGCGCTGCAGAAAAACAGAAATAGTCTGAAGACGTTTTAAGTTCCATTCTTAGAACTCCTTGAAAACCAGGCCTGATGATGGAAATTGAAAAATACAGCTTGTGGAAAGGCAGTGGTATTTAATTTTTCCGTAGCTCTTTACATCTCTGTCGTGCTCTATGAAGAAGTACCTCACTGAAGCAGGTTATTAGGATCAGTCGGACTTAATGGAAGCGAAAATTCATACAAAGAAGAAATAATTTCTTCCATGGCCACCCAGAAGATGGTCAGACCCCAGAAATGACTGGTAGGAAGAGACTACATATGGTAGCAGAGCTGCTTTGAGAAGCATGAGAGTCTGAAATGGAAAACTAGTTTTGATGTATGTAATTAAAGGCTGAATACTATTTAAATGTGCTTTTAAAAATTGAGTAGCATTATAGAACTAAAATTTTTATGTTGCCACAAATATTTAAGGGCAGAAGTGTTAAAGGCTAAGATTCTTCACTGTGTCTTTATGGCAGGAGTGCCACAATGATGACATAGTACTTCATGTGTTCCTTGCTAAGGCACTGTCTTGGTTTCCATAATGTTTTTCTGTATCAAGTTACTGATGACTGCAATTTAGGCACAGCAACCATGAAGATAGTGAGAGATCAGGCACCTAATGTAGGAATTCCTACATTCCTACAACCAGGATTAAGCTGTTTTTCTTGCCTCTGTAATGTCATGGATAGACTGTGTCTTACTTTTGCTGTGTGAGATTTTACTGTGGCACATGCACGCACACAGATAAACACATACACATAAAATTAGTGAAACAGAACTTGTTTAAAGGAAAAAGTGTATAGACTGAATCTTGAAGGATCTCAGTTACTGCACACCACCTTTCTAAAGTCTTCAGCCTGGAGACTGGAGCTGCTCTCTCAGAATGATCTTATTATACAGAGTGAACAATACATCTTACAAATTATTAGGTTTGGCTGCTCTTTTTGTTTTGTTTTCTCCAAGCTACTGACGGTGAAAAGGAAACAAAAGGCAGATTTTGATTGATGTAGTAAATGTGGATATGGCTGGAGCCAGGAAGAATACATTAGAAAAGTGACTGATGGCCTTGATTATAGTCAGCGTATGGAGAACACCAGCTTCCACTGTAAGTGCAGACTGCAGCTCATGATTCTTTCTGTCTGAAGGAACAGTTTATGTTTTCCTCTGAACAGGTTCACAGAGACAAGTAGCAATAGAATGGGTTTCATATTAATTTCACTAATGGTATGTTGGTATTTGCTCTGTCAAGGACCCATCTTTACTGGAGTTCACATTCACATGGTGGACCCAGATAGCAGTACTTATCTGTCCATATCTGTTTATTTTTTTAATTGCTTCAGAAAAAATATTCAAGATTGATTTTGTAGTTTAAGAAGAGTGATCTTTTCTGATCAAAGTTTGATTTGCTTTAAATTTGTCTGTCTTACCATTTCCTTTGAAGAATGCTGCCTGTCTCCTCTGGTAACTGAATATTTCTAACTTAGACACATCAAGTGAAGGTCACAGTTGGGCTGACCAGACGGAGAAGTAAAAACACAAAGGTGATATAACGCCATTAACTAGATCAATCTATGCCCGTGACAGGTGACAAGCGATGTGTGGTGCCCAGTAAGGTTATGCCACAGGAAAATGTTTTTCTACAGTCTCTTGAAAGGCTAAGTCTGCCAGAAAGAGGTAGCTGCAAGAGCAGCTTTGGTGGGGACAGGGAAAGAGAAGGGGGAGACTTCTGTGGAAGAAGGAAGCTAGCCAATATGACTGAGTGGAAATAACAGGTAGAGAATCTGAGTTAGACTTGGTAAGAGGAGCTGCACATCAGAAGTTCTTCAAGGCTAGGACATTAGACCTTTCCAGAGAGCAATGAGGAAACAGTCCCATGGATGCCACAGCCAGAATAAAGAAGTATGACTTTGGCAGCACAGTGAAGTGAGAAAGCAGTACTGTGAGGAATTACACAATGCTTAGAGTTGGAAGGGACCTTTAAGGGTCATGTAGTCCAACTCTCCAGTAATGATCAGGGACATCTGCAGATAGATCAGGTTGGCCAGAGCCTGATTCAGCCTCACCTTGAAAGTCGCCAAGGAGAGGGCATCCACTACCCCTTTGGGCAACCTGTTCCAAGTGCTTCACCACCCTTACTGTAAAAAGCTTATTTTTGTGTCCAATCTAAATCTCCTCTCTTTTATTTTGAAACCATTTCCCCTCGTTCCCCTCGTTTTGCAACAGGCCCTGTTAAAGTCTGTCCCCTTCCTTCTTAAAGCCCCCCTTTAGATTCTGAAAGGCCTTCTCTTCTCTGGACTGAAGAGCCCCAGCTGTCTCAGCATGTCCTCCGTGGAGGGGGATTCCATCCCTTGGATCATTTTTGTGACTCTTCCCTGAACACATTCCAAGAGGTCCATGCCTCTTCTGTACTGAGCATTCCACACCTGGATGCAGAGCTCCAGGTGAGATCTCACCAAGAGGCAGGATCACCTCCCCTAACCTTCTGGCCATGTGTCTTTTGATACCTTCTGGACTGCAAGGGCACCTTGCTGGCTCATATTTAGTTACCCATCCACCTTTATCCTCAGGTCTTTTTCATCAGTGCTGTACTCAATCCTTTTCTTCCCCATTTCATTTCATTCCCCATTTCATTCCTATATTGGTAGTAAGCAAGACCTTGCACTTGGTTTTGCTGAACCTCAGGAGGTTCACCTGTGCCCACTGCTCAAGCCTGTCTAGGTCTCTCTGGAAAGCATCCTGTTCCATGGGCATGTCAACCTCACCCCACAGCTTGGTGTCATCAGCAAATTTCAGGAAGATTGTGGCAGGAGATGAGGGAAGTAATTATGTGAATGAGAATGTTTTGGTTTCGGGGATGGAAAGCAAAGGCTAGGTGTCTAAAATGCTGTCACAGGTGTGGCTCATTGACTTCATCTTCCCATAGGAGGTGGGCTGGGGCTCCACAGGAAAGGCTGAAGATCATTGGGGTTAGTACAGTCACAATGTAGGAAGTTTACATTAGTTACTGTGTTATGCTATTATTTTTGCAGTCTGTGAAGGCCACCCAGAGAAAGCAGTCATCCAAGAATTTTACCAGAATTGGGGTACTCTGTCAAAGCTGTGGTCAAAATTCAACTAATTCAGTAAGTTTGTCTACTTCCTTCACTCTATTGATGCAGTCTCACATGCACTACTTTGTTGTACTGAATGAACTTCTCATTATTTCTGCAGAACATGTATAAGTTAACCTTGCAGTGGCATGGTAGGTATCTGACATTTGCATTTAATTGCTGTGATCTGATACTTGTGCAACTAGAGGATGAAAATGTTTTGCTTTATCTGAAGTGGATTTTCCATGTAATGACCATATAACTAAATTAGAGATGGATAAACTTGCTGAGATTTAATATGAGCTCATAGCAAAAAAATGTGTTTAAATAAATTTTCTGTTCAGATTGGTCTTGACAACCGGCAAAAATGCTATTTCTCATTCTTTGCTAAGATGTGAACTCATTACACATGAACAATCACAGCAGCACAAGCAGAAAACAGTATAAGAAAACCCCCTTTTCTGATATTATCTCTGGTTGCCAAGTGTTAGACGCAAGTCTAATGAGCTTTGATCCAAGTGCCAACCAATTTAATTCTCTCCATTATCTTGGCTGAATAGGGATATATATTATGTTTCCCCACACGTGCTTGCTGTGACACAAAGGCAATGAATCATTCTTATGCCACAGTAACAAAGCTGGTCTTTACTTTATCCATCAGAGACTGAAGCTTTGATTCTTGCTCCACAGGAAAAGCTCAGAACAGGCTCCACAGGAAAAGCTTCCAAAACCAGGTGTTCAGAGAGGGCCAACCTGAAGGGATCTTATGCAGGTAGCATTCTGGATCATGGAGAGAATGAACTTGGCTTACTGAGGCTACTACGTTACTGCCACTAGTCTGATTTTGGGAGATGTCTGGATAGAGGGTTTAAGTAGAACTTAGGCGAATCTGCTCAGTGATCCATGTTCAAAGTCTGTTAGTTGTATCAGCCGCTTCTACTTTTCTGGTGATGTACACAGACATATGACTGGAAATCAAGGCATGTGGTGTAATCCAGGTCCATAAGGATGAAAGAAGAGGAGAGGAGAATGTTAACCACAGCCACATAGAATGAATATGTCAGAAATTGCTTGTGCTCCCTAAGACCTTTTTCTAAGATATGAGGGAGAACCTCAGATCAGGACATCATGAACCATGCTAATTAATACATAGCATCAAACTCACCTATCTCCCAGGGATATTCTATTTGTGTCTCCTGAAAATTTCTTGGCGTATACAAACCATGACACATGTAAATGCTCCATGAGTAGGTCCATGGCCGAAGGTCTCAGAATACAGACCTCAGCAGCTAATTTGTTTTCTAACTTCTACTCAAGTAACTCGTAACTTTGGTCTTGTAAAAAACGCAGATTGTGAGAACAGTAGTCCAGGATGTACAAAAATAAATAAATAAAAATTATGTCCTTCAATTGAATCTTTGCAGCTTTGTTATTCTTCATAGAGTAATATGATGTCTTAGGGATAGAATGCCAACCTCAACCTTGAATCTTTCTTCTTTTCTCAGCTTCTGTCAACTATGTTCCCTTAGCATTATTTCAAGATCATTTGAGTATTTAATTCATCAGACTGCAGAACTCTGCTAGTCTAGCAGGGCATTTCCCAGGCCATTAGACATGTCTGTGTGTAAGTTCACAGCCAGTTGATGTGCCAGCTACAATTCACAAAGATAAAGGTTTATTGGAGGCTTTTCAAATATATTCCATTAATCAAATGCAAGGCAAAGTCTTTCTCAGCATGAATTAAATAGAGTTGCCAAACAATACATACTATTTTACATTGTTTTCCACCAGGTAGGGAACATCTATATAAAAAATGCTCATCAGCAAACCATGCTGTCACAAATGCTTATCCTTCAGACTGAAGAGATAAAAAGTGAATTCTCAGGATTTCAAGGACCAAAATGACCCAGAATGCAATCTCCAACCTCCACATTTTCACAGTATTTCATGAAGTTTTATCAGTAAGCTGTGACTTAATCAATTTGACCCTCTTTGAGAGGTATAAAGTCTGCATAGTTCTTCTACAATTAATCACAGAGAATGAAAGGAAAGGATATTTTAAAAAAAAAGAGAGAGAGAGAAAAAAAAAATAAAGACACAATAACAAATGGTAACAGGCCAAGTATAAAAAAAATCAGACAATTTTTCACCTGGGAAATTCCCCTGGAGGATTCAGGTTAAAAAATTACTCAGCCATTGAGGGAAAGCTACTATATCTTTGCACATACCTAAGATCTTTCTAAGACCACAGACTAGACACCTTTTTAATATCCTAAACTTGACAGTAGGTCTAATGTTTTCAGTGCAGAAATACTGTTAAAAACAAACTAAACAAAGCAAAATTAAATACACAACAATAATGAAAAAGAAAAAAAAAAGGGATTTTAGAGCTTACTTATTATTTTTGTGAGACATGTCACTTTCCACAGATCATTGCTTAGGTTTGTGTATGGAGACATGGAGTAGATTCAATCATTTCTCATCCATTCTTATCAGACTGCAGGCAAATGTGCCAAGTTTTGGTCACTGAAGGGAGTCTGATTTGAAAAATACACTCTCTGAGTGATGGTTCAAATTTTCCATTTGGGTATACTGTGAATCTTCTGAGTTTTATGTGAGACTGCTTCAGATTGCAGGAAACTCAAGCCAAAAATGGGGAGACACACTGAAACTCAGTGAGACTTGGCAGTGCGTTGACTCTGCTGGGGCAGGAACAAAGGCTCAGCTCACAGCATATGCTATCTATTAAACTTTGTTCTTTGTGTGTGTAGACAGAGAGAGGGAGAGAGTGACAGAGGAAAGAACTCCAGCTCCTTCGTTTTGATTTCAGACAAAGCTTTTTTCCTGATTATCTGATCGCTAAAGAAGTTTGCAGAGAACAAGGCATTTTTGAGAATCATTTCACAGGGAAATGTTTTTATTCAGTGTTCTTTCAGCTTTGTAGGAAACCTATTTATGAACAACAATCTAAACAAATTCATTAAGGAAAAAATGAAAGCAGGCATTTATTACAATAACTCTCTGCGTTGTTATTGATGAAGAAACCTCTTTTTTTCAGGCCAGGAAATTTTTTGCTGGTAGGAGACAGAAGATGTTTCCAATTAAACAGTTCACCTGCATCTTGGAAACATATGGGTAGCCTAAGTAGGAATGACAATGATTCTTCACATCTTCCATGGAAAAAAAAGATGGGTAAGTGAAGCCCTGGAAGAAAGCCACTGAGCTCAAGTATATTACAGTTGAGGTTGCCCATTGACAAAGAACTTACCCAGCATACTTTTCTCAAGAATTTAAGTCCCCTCTCCAAAAGCCAGACAGAAAAGAGTTTAAAATACAAGTGGTGAAAGCAAAAATCATGTATCATTTTGAAAAGAAAACGTAAAAGCCTGGCTTAAAAGGAATTATTAGTAAAATCATCTCTAATCTCAATATCAGCAGGAATTTAAACCTTAGATTCAGAGGGATAGGCTTAGTTGGTGGGGTAGCATGGCTTGTTTTGGCCTGCCAAATCAATCTACCAAGAGCTGCCTTTTCTCAGCTTTATCCCTTGTCTTTGAGAAGCAGCACAGATACCAGTATGGTTACAGCAAAACTGATGCATGACGGGGTCATGGTGCTTTATTGAGAGTCCTCAAGAGACTGGAGAAATATGCTGACAGAAACCTAGTGAAGTTCAACTAGGAGAAGAGCAAAGTCCTGCACCTTGGGAAGAACAACCGCATTCACCTTTACACACCGGAGGATGAACATTTGGAAAGTAACTTAGAAAAGTAACGTAGAAAAGGCCCTGGTGGAGAACAAGTTGCCTACCAGCTACTGATGCATCATTGCAAGAAAGAAGGGAAACAGTATCCTGGGCCACTTTAGGAGGAATTCTGCCATTGGGTTGAGGGAGATGATTTTTCCCCTCTTTTTCAGCACCAGTAGAAAACTGAGATAAATGCTGGACTTCCCAGGGATGTACGGAAGCAGGGAACAGCAAAAGACCGCTAAGATCTGACATACAAAGGAGGCTGAGAGAGCTGAGACTGTTCTTTCTGGAGAAGAGAAGGCTCAGTGTGCATGTTATCATTCTGAGTAAATATCTGGTGGGGAGAGTAAAAAAGACAGAAAGGACTCTTCTCAAGGTTTCCCAAGGACAAGATAAGAGACAGGAAATTCCATTTCAACGCAAGAGAAAACAATTACGAATGGTCAAATGCTGGAACAGGTTTCCCACAAAGGTTGTTGAGTCTCCATTTTTTCTGAGGTATCAAAACATGATAAGACACAGTCCTGGGCTATCTGTTCCTGATAGCCCTACTCAAGCAGGGGTGTTGTGCTGGGTGAGCTCCAAAGGTCTCCTCTAACCTCAAACATTCTGGTAATCCTTGCAAATTCTATATCTGCACCACCACTATTACACGCAGGCACATATCAGTTTTCTTGCCCATGATCCTGAAGAAATGACAGATAAATTCCTCTTATAAAAGGATGACTTTTGGGAATGGTAAATTATGTAAAATGCAAAGGGAGAAACGCAATAGTAAATAGTGACAAAATGCACAGAGAACTATTGTTGCCTTTTTTTTCTTTTATTTTCTTTTTTTTCTTCTTTTCCCCAGAACTAGTGATTTCTGAAATATGATTTTTGTACTGAAATGGAAATGAAAATTTCAGCTGTCTGCACAGGCATTCTGTGACATGAGAGGCTACTGTGAACACACAAGATACAGGGCATGGGACATGGAGTGAAATCCCACATCTCAGACAATGACTTGGGTTTAGTCTCCTGTAGACATAACAATACCTTGGAGAACCCAGGTAGAAGGCATTTCATTTTGTGCTTTATAAATGTTCCAGACAGAATTTTTATGGAAACACTTTCTAATAGACCATTTTGTCAGGAAAAATGTTCCAAACAGTTCTAGTCAGCATGTAACTGCACCTCAGAAAAGGAGATGATAAGAATGACAAGCCACTGTATAACTTCCTGTCTGGAGTTAGACAAGATAGACACCATTTCCAGTTATTGAACAAACTTCTTCTGTCATCACGTCATGAAGACATGACTCTAAATTCTTAATATAAACAAGTGTGTGCAGTTTACACAAGGACCTCAGACATGTTAAAGTGATCTTGAACAATTTCTTGCTTCATTACATCTGCTAGAAATTTTTGTCCTTACGCATTTAGAAACCTCTGAGGAGGCATCTGCACAGATGTCTATTCTCAGTAGGGTTCTTCAGCCCACACAACTCTCTATGCAGCCAAGTCTAGATAAGGCTACCATATATCCAGCTGTTCCAGACTTGACTGCTTTTTACATAAAGAAATGACAATTTTCTCCAGGTTTTTGGATGTCTGGTTGGATGACAGGCCACTACAGAGCTGAACATCTTGGAGAGGCTGAATATACTGTCTCTGCTGTGTGGACAGCCTATCAGTTATTGAGCTAAGCAGGAGACACCTTGATGCCTCAGCTGCATCCAGTAATCCAGCAGTTTTTGCTGCTTTACTTACATACGGTGCAGATCTTAGTACTTCCCACTATGGCATGTGGTGTGGACACACCTGCCTTCATTTTGGGAAGTTATGTGCTCTATTCATTACGGTACCCTGCTTCAAAGTGTGCCTAAATTCCTCTCAGAAAAAAAATGTTTGTAAAAGATTTAAAGAGCATTATGTGTCTGTAGGAGAAAATTGCTCTTTAACACTGTCATTTGGTTTATGCTTCAAACAACATAGATGTAAGCCCTCTTCTATTTCTTTTCTTTTCCTAGCTGCTCCCATTGCATGTGCAGATGTCTAACTAATCCATTATGCATTATATAAACGTATTGTTTTATTGGTTTTAAATAACTTGTTATTCAGTTTCATGTCTCCATGCTTTCATTTTGTTGGAACAGACATCTTCATTGCAGCTTTAATTATTTTGTATACTTCTGTCATCCTGTTACTTATTTTTCTTCTCCAATCTAAGCATCACTAAATTTTCCATGCTTCCCTAACATAAAAGACATATCTATCACACCATTTTTTCTTGCATGCTTCTCTGGACTCTTAACATCTTCATGATATTATTTTTGAGTTGAGTGAAAAAGGATTAACAGAGAGGACATGCCACTAGTTTATACAATTATATTATTTTCAGCATTGTTTTAGATCCTTTTCGTGATACATTCTAATAGTTTGCCAACAGTTTTACTGCACACAGAGCAGATGGTTTGGCTAAGATGTCTGCTGTGACACTTTTTTTTTTTTTTCTGTAAGATTGTGATTAATTTAGAGCCAAGAAATATGTCATTCTGATTTTTCCTTCCAGCATGCTTTAATTTGCCTTTGCCTGCACTGAGTTTAGCCACCTACCTGTCTCCAGTAGATGTTCCTCACAGACATATTTCACCTGGACTATCTTGTCTATGCCCATGTAATTTCCAAATGTTACCCTGTTACTCAGTCACTTTCTTCTAAGATTATTAATAGCAAGATCTTCTTGTGCCTATTTTTGTGCCAATTGCAGACTTTCTTTGAAATGGTAAAATTAACAGAAGATCCCATGCTGGTGCCACAGACATATTCTCTTTGCATGAAATCCTTTTATCCTGAAGATAGAGTGAAAGAAAAGCAAGAATCAGCACAAGTTAAGCAATTGTATACATTGACAGAACTTATCCTGCTTCAGCCTGTGGAATTTTTAGGTACTGGCACTGGTTTTATCATGAGGATGAGAATTTTCCCAACAACTCAAAATAGGGAAGAGGATGGAAGTCTCTGATCGTCAGCAGGGAGAAATTCCAGGTTCTGGGAACAACATAGAACTTTTGGAAAAGACTATTGCGAATATGAAAACAATAAATTTAAAGGACTTCATGTTTTATGGTATAAAGAACAGTTCTGACCCTGCAGAAACTTAGGGACTGAGTGATGGAGATGCAGAAACAAGAGACGAAGTCATACATAGTGCTATGCAAGGGGCAGCATGATGAGAGAGGAAGGGAGGCTGACCGTCATCTTTGTCTTACAAGTACATCTCAGCTTGTTCCCTTCTGAGAAGGGTGACTAGGTTTTATCTGATTCCTTTGATTCTGACTTGCCAAAATGAGAAATGCTCTGCCCTCCCCACAGTGTAAGCAGCCCATTCTACAGCTCTCTCAATTAGTCTGGGAGGTGAGGAAAAAGGCAATGCCAAAGCAACCCCAACTCCCAGCATTGCTCTGGAGACGCATCCTCCGACCATTCTCACCAGCCTTTGCCTCTGTCTCCTCAGTTAGTATAGACAGGAGGCACCAGGGAACAAGCAGTATTTTGTACATGTGTGATAATGATGAAATAAAAGACTTGACTTTTTTATTTCCTGTGACAAATGAATTATATACTGCCATCCATGTCTCCAGAAAAATTACTGATTTCAGTGAAGTCTTGGTTAGGATTTTTCAAATTCTAACTATTTCAAACTGTAAAATATTTTTGTTCTTGGAGTAAGTTGTGAAAAGCCCTTGGACTACACCAGAGCAAATCTCTCTGAAACTGAACATTATGAAAATGTGCACATTGCATACTATTGCGAGAAGTTCACTCATATCATTCCTTAATTCTTTTAAATCTAGTCTCTAGTCCCACCCTGGAGAGTTTGCTGCCATTTCACATTTCTTCCATTATACATTTTGACCTCTCAGTCTCTGGCATATATTGTAACTTCACCACTCAGACAATAGTAGGTATTTCCCCTGTATATCAGTTATTCACTTCAGCAAATGTTTTATCAGAGTTAGCATGAGAACAAAAAAATCACAGCATCCAGAGCCCAGTTGCCTCTGCCCAAACCTCTTTAGCATCTGGGACTAAAATATGTCTCTGTGTAATCTGTTTCCCATTGCGGTTTTAAAGGTCTGCAACATTTTTATAGGCTCAAGTACCAAAGTAACTCAAGACTAAACTGTGTTGGCTCACCCTGAAGTAACCTCTATAAATGACAAACAAATCAGCATTTCACAGTTAAAAAACAACACCAAGCATTCTACAAAATCCCCAAGAAGTTTACTACAGTGATGCTAACAACACTAGACATTAAGGCAAGGAATTTCCTTTTTGCATTTCAAGAGAAAAACCACCACAGCTGTTTCTCAGTGGATTCCCAGCGAAGTTGAAAAGGTCACTGACCCAGCCATGATGTAACACCAAAAACCACAAACAGTGACACCCCAAGCAGTCACTCTTCGGTGAGTCAAAGGACTATCTAATAATCATTTTTGCCACAAACAAGCTATTTGTCTTGCACACATCTAGCATTAAAGCCTCACCCAAAGAGCATGGCACAGCTCCATGCTCTTCAAATGTCTGTTATCTCTACAAAAAGGTTTGTTGACAGACTGGCAATAATGGGGAAAATCTGTTGATGAAAATGATGTCCATTACCTTTAAATTCTGGGAAACGTGAATGATCGAAGAGAAAATTGTATCTTAGACTCAACATTCATAGTATGATCTATGGTGTGCTTGATTAGAAACTGCAAGGGTAGTAATTTCATATTGCCAGCAAAACATCAAAGTTATTACATAGTCTAAACAGGAAAGGAACAAGATGAGAGACAGAGGATCTTTGATGCTGTGACTCACATGCTTGGACTCTACATAAATGTGTGGGAAAAACCTGCGTGCTGGCCACCCTGTCCTCCACCCTGCCCAGGTGTCACCAGGCCCTGCAGCGAGGAGCCCAGCTGGGCTGTGCCGATACTTGGCTCTGCCTTCAATGGCTCTTACCTTTCTGAGTTTCCCCATCTTTGTAACTGGAGACTCTGTCTTGAACATGATTTTGATATAAAACCCGTATGTCATAGCAATGCCCTGTCCTGGAGACAATAAGGTTGGACAGCGCTCTGAGCAACCTGATCCAGCTGTACGTGATGGGAGTTGGACTAGGTGGCCCTTAAAATGTCCCTTCCAACTCAAACCATTCTATGATCCTATGGCTCTGGTTTTTGCTGGCCTCCTAGGAAAAGCCACTACTGTTTGTTAGGCTGAGATGCAAAAAGAGTAGATTCTTCAACAAAGAAACACAGGGCATCTGCAAGGGAAAAGGAAAGAAGAGAGGTATGGAAAGAACTCTATAAAAATTTGATACCCAAATACACATTTCAACATGAAATAATTTAACTACGGCAGAAGCAATCTGATACCTGAGCAGTCTCAGTACTTCCTGCAATCCAGGTGCACCCATCTGTCCTCACTGTTTTGTGCAGGACCTGCTCAGTTTGTTAGAGGAAAACCGTTCTTTGCAGTTGCTTCTCCTTCTTTATCAAACAGTGTGGATATACGATCCACTTATGCACAGAATTAATACTTCTCTACAAATATTCCCTTTACAGGTTTTATATGCTCGGGGAGAGG
Source organism: Perdix hodgsoniae (assembly GCA_035772895.1). Lineage (NCBI taxonomy): Eukaryota > Metazoa > Chordata > Aves > Galliformes > Phasianidae > Perdix > Perdix hodgsoniae. The sequence continues at coordinate 16,939,790 of JAPSGF010000003.1, forward strand.
AAGGAGCTATTTAAAGATGTGTGTAGGATTACTGGAACATGCTCTCTGTTGTGTTTGCAATACCTAGATTCAAGCCATTCAAGCCATTTATCTTGCATCATAATTCACCTTAACTTCTTTCATCTGACAGATTCTATTTCCACTTCACTAGGCCTCCACAAATCATTCACAGACATTTTTGGGCTCCAGTGCTGGGTAGATGAGCAGGTACATAGGTTGCTCTGAAAGTAATGCTTCCTATTTATTTCCATGGAACCTGCAATAGATACAAACAGTACAATAATACTCTACTGTAGAGATATTCTCAATTATAAAATACTATTTTTCAACGCAGTCACCAGCAGTAGCTGATTTGTGTGGATGAGCTGATAGAAACATTCTTCACTTTACCTGTGACAGTTGTGCATGCCCATCTGGAATGTGGCTTGTTTTTCATATTGATACCACTGCTGAAACGCACCACCCAGCACCTCATTGTGCTAACATCCAATTTTTGGTCTCCACATTCAGCAAGCATTGATGAATGTCAGCAGATGCAATTTTTCCCACGTTGATGAATTAAATGACACACTTCTTTAGCTTCATATGCACTTCCATGTCTGATGCCATCCTGTCAGAGTGCCCCTCTGCTGCTATATGTCACACAGCAACAATGTGGGATATTGGTGGGATATTCAACTTCTACTTCCATACCACCATCATCTGTTTCTGTCACTGTGGGCCAAAATAATAGAAGGAGCATATATATAACTAATAATATAACAGGAGGAGCAATATAACTTTTGGAGCAGCCCTTGTATTGAATCAAACAGCCATTATAATGGCCACATTTGCACGCGGGGAGGGAAGCAGAATGTAAACCAAGCAATGTTTGCTGTCTTGAAGGGCTATTTCCAAATGCTCTTTCTCTGCTGCAAGCTAAACAAACCTTATGTACCTTTGCAATTACTTCAGGTGTTCCATGAGAAGCTTTTATTTCAAGTGTATTCACATTGACTCTCCTTCTTCCTTATTCAAATTACAAAAGATTTTGAGGAGGAAGTTTGTGTTGGAAAGCAGAATATCAAAAGTGGAAAAAAAAATTCTGCCTCATTACTTCTGCCCTTCCTCCGTGTCCAAAGGTTGCCTGGAACACAAGTCTGGGGGGGATATGGGAATTTTTCTTATCTTTCTTGTATGCAGTGAATGAAGAGAGCCAGGAAGGAGTTTGTCTGCAAAATTTTCCCTTTAAAAACACATATAGCAAACATGTAGAGGTGGAATGTGACTAAGGGCCTACTACAAAGAGGACTGAAGAAAAAACTCGAAGAGATGTTAAAAGAGAGAACTGTGTTCATCACAGAAGCATAGAATGGCTTTGGTTTGAAGGGACCTTCAAGCCCACCCAGCCCCAACCCCCTGCTATAGGCAGGGCTGCCACCCATAAGCTCAGGCTGCCCAGGGCCCCATGCAACCTGGCCTTGAGTGCCTCCAGGGATGAGGCATCACAGCTTCTCTAGGCAGACCGGGCCAGTGCCTCACCATCTTCTCAGTGAAAAAATTCCGCCAACACCTAATCTAAATCTCCCTTGTTATACCTCAAAACTGTTCCACCTTATCCTATCACTGTCTACCCAACAAAAAAGTTGATTTCCCTCCTACTAATAAAATCCTACTGGAAAGCCACTATCCGGTCTCCCTGGAGCCTCCTTTTCTCCAGATTGAGCAATCCTGACTGCCTCAGCCTTTCTTCACGGGACAGGTGTTCCACTGCTCTGATCATCTTTGGGGCCCTCTTCTCGACCCGCTCCAACAGCTCCACATCTTTCCTGCACTGGGTGCCCCAGACCTGAACGCAATTCTCCGCATGGGGCCTCACAAGAGTAGAGCAGAGGGGGACCTTCACCTCCCTCCGTCTGATGGCCACCCCTCTTCTGATGCAGCCTGGGATACTGCTGGCCTTCCAGGCTGCAACTGCACATTGCTGGCTTGTGTTCAGTTTTTCATCTACCAGGATCCCTAAGTCCTTCTCACAGGGCTGCTCTCAAGGAGTGCTTCTATACATTTATCTAGGATTCTCCTTCTATACGTGTATCTGGGATTCTGCAGACCTAGGTGCAGCACTTTGCATTTTGTCTTGTTGAAGCTCATTAAATGGGCCCGTTTCTCAAGCCTGACCAGGACCCTCTGGATGGCATCCCTTCCTTCTGCAATATCAGCTGCACCATTTAGCTTGGTGTCATCTGCAGACTTGATAAGAATCTTGGTTATGAATCTAAGTGTCATTTTTGACATCTTGGGAATCCAGGACCTATTTCCAATGCCCACTGCAATGCTGAACAGAAATGTCAAAATAGGTATCAGCAGTCTGTCTGGGTAGCAGTTGTGATGAAGCTCTGCTGACACAACACATGCAGATAGGGGAATCTTCGCAGACCAGCACAGAACAGCGGCAGAACACACTGTGTCTCTGCACACCTACCTTGGGTACTACATCATTCATCTGTGGGAAGCACCTCACGCAGATATATATGAATACACAGAAAATAACCAGTAATTTAAGAATACTTTCATTGAGAGAACATCAGTTAAATATTTAGGTCATCCATTGGATAACTCAGGTTGAAAACTTTGAAATGTTTTCTTCATATTTCTCAGATAGAAAACAACCCCTTAAAAAAAAGAGACAAAGAAAACCAATTACTCTTTCATGTCCTACTTACATAGATCAGAAAAAGAATGCACAATTTCAGTGGATAGGAAAAATCAATTTAAGTGGTTAGCTTGTCATTTCATTGTGAAACTGGATTGTATTCTGTTTGCTAGCTGCCCTCCTTCCTCCAGCACATAACTGTTCTAACGTTTACCTTTCCCACAGTTTGTCTATTAATAATCCTTGCTTAGTGACTGATTAGGAGCCACTTTGTCCTCACTCTTGTTTATAGATATGAAAGCTGGAATCTAACAGAATCCACACAGGTAATCTGTTTTACATTTTAATTGATTGTAAAAACAAATTTATGAAGGAAGTAACACTAGATTTCCTTTTTTTTATTATTGTATATAAAAAAAAAAAACACAATGTAATAGAAATATGTTATTGTCAAAGAAATACCAAGTTCAATTGCTTTTTCCTCCTGATGTTTGGTTACAAAATTTTGTAATAATTATTTTTTTAATATCCCCAACTCACAGGAAAAATAAATTTCATGATTAGCATTTTTACTTTAAGAACTGATACATGCACTTCTTAAGTTTTTATAAGACACAGAAATGTAGTTGTCCCCTTCTGAAAAGACTTTGAAACAACCCAGTGATATTCTACTATTTTTGGTGGAAGAGAGCAGGCAAGCCCACATACTTTGCTGCAGGTGCCCAGCCTTTAGCATGAGCTGACTCACCTTTCTGTCAGTGCCTGCTGTGACTCAGACCTGTGAAAAGGGAAAGTCAAAGAAAACTTGTTCAATTTTTTTTTTGTGAAAGTAGGTTTTGTTGTTGTTGTTGAGAAAATACAACTATGACAGATTTCCAGCAAGTCTGTGATGGATTTCACGCTCTTCCTCATAAGGCATTTCTGCATAGAGGCTGTGTGCTGCACAGCATGTAAAACACAGCAGTACCCAACTAGCTGGAGAAATATTGGCTATGAGAAGCAGCCTGCCTGTCCAGCTTGGAGCTCTGTGCTAGCATCCATCATGGGAACAAAGCCTTGGATGTGGGAGTTAGCTTGAACCTCTGTGCAGCAGGCAGAGGGCATTGCAGGTTTTCCAGAACCTGCAGCTCTGAAACAACCTTGCTATAGAAGCCATTAAAAGCAGAAGTCAGTAACACTCCTAAAGCTTCCACAGACCATTTTTGGAGGCAGCAGGAACCTTTGTGTCGCTGGAAATCTTGGCTGTGCTGGGGGCTTTGACCCCTGGGAATTTCAAGTTGAATTTCATTTTGGAAAGAGAACTTCAGGTGATTTTGAAGGTAAATCCTTTTGGAAAAGTTCCTTTCCACATATGTATTTTAAGCTGACACTGAGTATTTTCCTCCAAGAATTTTCCTAAAGTGAATAAAGTGATTTTCCAAAGTTTGGTGAAACGCTGACAAAACCATTTTTGATGTTATTTACTGTATACAAATGAGAATACCTGCTGAAACCTAAGATCAGGGACTATCCAGTACTTTTTGAAAGGTTTTTCTTCATTTCCAGTGCTCTGTGTCTCAAAACCACCTCTGGGAAGAACCACTGATGCTACTCTGGAGGCAGTAATGTCCATGCGTTGTGTAGGAAACTGAGCACCATGAGGAGCTGAGCCAGCCTGCTGGAGAAATGACCCTGAACACACAGAATGGTATGAGGAAGATTTGAGGCCTTTTGTGCTTTTATTTGTTCACTTCCTTTTCAAGTCTCCATCTTCTCAGCAATTGCAAAAAAAAAAAAAAAAAAAAAAAAGATGTTGACTTCTGCCCTGGAAAAACCTTTCTTGACTTCTGCTTGCCACCCTAGCCTCACCCCACTCCTACTGCAGATGGCTTGATGGAAAACCTAGCGGGTAACAAGTGTGCCCACAATCAGTGCCAGTCTGCAGAGTGCTTCTGCCAATACGCCATGCCACTGAGATCCATGCTCTGCTTCGGAGGCTGTGCTTCTTGGGTGATCCTGGTGCTGTCCTTACATTCATGCTCTTTACTGTGTGTTTGCATGGCCACTGCTTCCAAACAACTCCGAAAATTAAGGTCCAACTCAAATGAATGGCCAACTGTACATGGTCATGTCATCACATCCTGCACATTTTTTCAACATCTGCAAAGATTTGACCATTACATCCTTTATACCTGGAGGCACCGCAGCAGGATGGGTCCTGCTTTGAGCTGTCAGAGCTACAGGGACTGTTTGTGAGTAGATAGAAAGTCTGAATCTCTGGATTGAAACATGACAGCCTTTTAAGGATGCACAACAGTAGCACAGAATAATTTGGCAGAGGAGGTTGGAAGAAATGCTGTATCCAGTTGACATGGCAGGAACATTCACAGGTAAGAAGAATGTAATTATCTAGGCTGGAAGCAGGCCAGGATGCCATTCATACTGCAGACTTGGCATTTCTCAAAGTGAAAGAACAGATGTTTTTGTGAACTTCTGTCAGGCATACGTTTTATTAATTAGATCTGTAAAAACTGCTCTGCCTTTGGCTCTTTTCTTCTCTTCTAGAAATGTAAGAAACCTGAATGTCATATATGGATAGATAGATATGCATATGTATGTATATATACACACGCCCATTTTCTGGTTCAGAACAGATTAATTTTCTGAAGTCAGTGAAAGGGGAAAAAGTTGCTCTCTGGGGCCTCGTGTTCATCCCTATACTTCAGCTACAAGAGAGACCCCAGACAGACAAAACATGAGAAAATTTGCCGGAGGCAACAATTTAAGCTGACAAGGTGATGGACTAGGTGATCATATGGATTTGTGCTACTTTTAACCTCTCAGAGGAAGAGAACCAGCTACAAGGAGGGGTATGTTTTAGGAAAGACAGGCAGGAGAAGAAATGTAACTAATGCACTGAACAAAAGCAGGTGTATAGTCCTTCAAAGAGGCAGAACTCATTTTTCCATTCTGCAGCTGCCTTCTGCAGCGTGTACATAATTAACAGAAACACAGATCAAAGTTGTGGGCTGTAGTCTTTGTGATAGGTAACACACACAGGTAAACTCACCCTGTATTCTGAATTGTTCTACCACTTATTTCTTTCAGAAAATGGAAAATAGAAAGAAACTTACTTGCTGTACTGCCAAAACAAACAAACAAAACAACAGAAAGAGGTAGTGTGTTTTTTGCTGTTGTTATGTTCTTTTGTTCTCTTCACAGTAAGTGAAAAGAAATCACCTGCATAGTAACATATTGGCTTTTTTGGACACTGCACAACAGTGCTGACCTATCCCACTGCTCCCTGAAGTACTGTGCTTGTGTGAGACTGAAGCACCATGGGACAATACAGCAGCAAGAAACTGAATTCAAATGTCTCAGTAAAAGACTCCCTTCGGGCCTTGGTGACACCAGTAACTGTATTAATTGGTATTCCTCCAGTAACACAGGAAACTCTGGTGATGCTCCATGCTCTGACAGCTCAGTCACTTCCGCTGATCATCACTGATCATGGACTTTCTCTTCTGTGATGCTCTGGTGTTTGGATGAAAGGAAGCTCTGAGGGAAGTAATCCCTTCTGCTTAAAAAGAGAATTTTTCCTGTAGAGCTAAATGGAAAGCTGTCATGGAAGATCCCACATTTCTGACCTCAACTCCCCAATCAAGATTTCCTGGCTTGCAAAACAAACTAAAACACTCATTTACATATGTATTTTTTTCTCAACAGATGTTGAATTTTTTTGAGTCAGAACAAATCAAGCCAGAGCATTTATCTGCTTCTCAAGTCATATTTATATGGGTGTCTGAAGGTTGGTTCTTCGTTAAATAAAAATAAGTGAATTAAATAGCAATAAGAGTCTTATTCTTTTAGTCTGAGTCATTATTTGATTAGATTGAACAAGAACGTAGGGAAAACTCAGATATTTTATCATTAAGCCACTCAACCTATTGTAACTTGACACGAACAAATGCAGTAGCATGTCCAAATTCAGTGTTCCCACTTAAAACTAATGTTGAAAAATGGAGAATAGTTCAAAAGATCTACATGACTCAATGAATGAATGATCCATGAAACATGCCTGGTGGTGGGAAAGTCAATACATTCAATCAATCTGTTTTATCTGAAAGGAAATCAAAGGGGAAAGGTCTGCTGATAGGAGACAATTCTTTAGTGAAGCAGAAGAGGGCAGAACAAGATTTAGGGGTGGGAAGCTCATTGTGGATTTAACAGACAAAAAATAATTTCTGACAGTCAGGGTGATTAGCACTGAAACACCCCTCCAAAGATGTATTTACCTGGGTCAGTGCAGACCTTGCGAGACATTCCTAGAAGAGAACTGGGCTAGGTGTTTCATTTACACATCTCAGTGCCAGGGCAGGATGCTCCCTCATGTCCTGCAAGCGATTAGTATGACACCAGACTGGGATTCAGAAGCTGGGTTTCTCCGCTGCCGGTGGTAGCTGGGAATCTACTCAACTCTGTTTTGCGCACAGACATAGTCTGAATTTTTTAAGCCAAAATGGATGCTCTTTGAAATGGTACTAATACACAAGGGTTTGTGTTGAAGTAATTTTCAGCTCAGGCTTAATTTGAAAAGCAGTTGTTCAGATTAGTTCTGGGTTCAAACTCACTCACTGTGAACCCAGGCACTGACTCATGATCCTTGTTGGATATAACTGAGGCAGTGCAGATGATCTAAGCCACCTGCAACAGTCATTGTCTCTGCGGCAGAATGGCATGGGGCAATCCAGTCTTCTCTAGCACGGCAAGATTAGCTAGTTTGAAACAGTGCAGAAGGTGCGTGGGGTCTTGTACTGAAGAGAGAACACAGCTCACACTGTTATTCTGGTGCTGCTTTGAGGTGGGAGCCCTGCACCCAGCTGAGAAGACAGATGGCGTGGCAGTGCTCCAAACTGCTTGGGTTGAAGCCAGCAAATGCAGTGAGCCATTGCCCCACAGAGTGAGGGCAAGCTCTTGTCCTCCCATTCTCTCCTCCAGCCTTGCAGTGCAGCAGAGGCAAGCAGAGTCCCCGGGATTGTGATGCTTTCTATTTGGTTCCCTCCCAAGGTGGGGAGGACATTTTATGTTCATCGGAAAAAATTAACACAGTCTCCAGCTGTCTGGTGGGAAGTAGGCTGTTAGCTAAACAGGAAGAAAATTGTTTGGAAACTACCGAGACACATTAAAGTAGTTATTTACTCCAGGAAACCAGAAGGTACCCCAGCTGAGAGGTCAGGACATTCCAATGGACATGGAAGATTTGAAAGATTATCCACAGAGCATATTTTATGCACACATCTCAGCATATATAACTAGATTGAAATAGTCTATTTGTATTTTTTTTCATACAAGCAAAATCAACAGGTTAAAATACTGACTCCTAAAGAGTCGGTGCTGGATTCTTTTGTCTTGAAACTGGATAAGGACCTATTGGTTGTACAAAATGTCTCTTTTCTAAATGTGCAATTGAATTCCTCGGATGTAAAACTAAAAACAAACTGCTTCTGATGCACAACAATTAATAAGAAGAAATTTCTTGGTATTTTCATTGGACAGATTATGAACCACAGGAGTAGAAGTTTGCAGAATCTTCTGGAGAACATCATGTCCAACTTCCCCACTCAAAGAACAGTCAGTGAGAGCAAGTTGTTCATGGCCTTGTCCTGCTTGTTTTTGATGGCCACCACAACATTTCTGGGCAACCAGTGAACATTGGACAACTGTCACAGCTGAAAAATGTTTTTTTCTTACACTGAAAGAGATTTTCTGTACTTCATATTTTGGTTAGTGGCTGTTGCTCCTGCTGTTTCACTAAGTGCCAAGGAGGAGAGTCTGGTTCTGATCAAAGTCAGTCAGAAGACCACTACCCGAAGTGCTGCATGATTTGAAGGAAGAAGACTGGGGTAGGCTGGAAAGTGTACCACAGGACAATACAATCATGAGATTTGCCTTTCTCCCCTGCTGTCTGGATGAACCTCCCTTCCACTCTCTCTTGCAAAGCCTCATGAGACCAGTCTAATGCCTGCTATGGATTATTTTGAGTCAAAGCCTGTGGGAAAAGGTGATGATTTCTATTAATGTAGCAGATATTGCTGAGGGGAAAAAAAAAAAAAAAAAGGACTTTTTAGCCACAAACCTTTTACAGGACCGTTCCTATAAAAGTAGCTGAAAGATTTTGCCCTATTACATGTTGCATCTGTTTAATTCATGCTTAACTCATTCACTGTAAAAAATCTAAGGCTTCTTCTTTTAAAGTATAAAACAAGCACATTTGTTTATTGTAAGGAAGTATAAAAGGTGTGTTCAAATTAGAATAAAGGCACCAGCACGTTGTTAATGAAAAGATAATATGCCAGTTTATATAGTATATAAGTTCAGTAAGAGCTGATTCCACTTCAGTCCCACATGCAATCTGAGTTTTCCAGTGCAGTGTCAGTACTTGTGAACATATAACCTTTTTTGCCTCTGGATGCTGGGACTCACTAGATGCTAGATGGATGGTAGAACTAGTTCCCTCTAACTGTTATGAAATGTAAGATAGAAGACAATACAGAAGACTGACACATTTTTCTTTTCATTTGACATTGCCCATATGCCCCTGTTTGTTCCAGCTATATGAAATTATTTCTTAGAAGTCTGGGTTATGCCGGCCCAGTCCTGTAGTCTTGTTCAGTTATTGTCAATAAATGGTATTGATTTCAACAGATATTTTGTCTGAGCTATATCTTAAAGCATAAAGACTTTAATTCAAAGTGTATACAGCCGAACACAAAATCACCTAATGCTGAGCAGATATCAGGTTAAATTTCAGTCGTGATTCATACACTGGCATGATAACAGAATTTCCTGTTGATATCAGCACAAAGCGTCTTCAGATCTGAAGCACTGGTATTAAGGAGAGTTCAAGCTTAAGAAGAAACACATGTTTCTGTAAGAAGGTGATTCCAGATTCCTATGGTGACTGAGCTTATTCTTTCTTTTTTTAATTTAACCTCCTATCTTCATACACCCTTCCTGGAAAAAGCTAAGCCCAGAAATATTGAGTTGTGTCCATCATGCAACCCCTCAGTAATTCAGTTGTTCACTATATGCACCCATTAGCAAAAAACTGTTCAGCCATGTTTATCATTACTAACAAACACATCTGAAGCCAAACCCAAAAAGCAGTTTCAGTTTAGTTCAGTGAGATGAACAGAGTGTTCTGTTGACCCCAGTTTATTGTCTGTTTAGAGGCAAACTTTGTGGATCTCAGAGGGCTTTGGTCAGCTCAGAGAAACAAGTAGCAGATAAATTTATTCTGACTTTGTCAGAATGAGCAGATGTGCAAATTGGGCTGAAAATCTCAGGAGTGCAAAGTTTGTGTTAATATGTTTTGGCAGCAGTCTGGCAGAAGTGAAGGAACAGAACTGTTTACCATGGGGCAGTTCAGCATTTCCACTTCCCATCTCTGTCGGAGTAAAGATTTCCAGAGGTGCTGAGATAGAACAGCTGACCTTGGGTTTCCAGTCACCAAAGGTGTGCAATCTTGTATCTGTTGGTGCCCTGATCTGGAAAACAGCCTTATTTACACAGGTAAGAAGTCCTGTTGAGTTCAAGATGCTATTTTCATGAAAGCTGTTTTCAAAACTGAAGCACAAACCAGAGATCTTATCTGTTGCTGCTCTAGGCCTGAACATCTTGACTTCAGTCTGTCTGGGAAAGAGGTTCCTTTTGGGTTACTGGCTTGTGACATTAAGCAAAATGCATTGTGGCCCATGACAATGATCAGGGATACCAGGGCAATGTCCAATGTCTCTTGAGCCTCTCCTCATAGGATGTGCCCTCCAGCCTGGTTACCAGCTGAGTTCCCTCCTCTGGGTGCTTTCAAGGGCTTTATCATCCTCTTTATATGGTAGAACCCAGAACTGAACAGTGTTTATGATAAGCATTAACCTTCAATGAGAAACCCAACCACCTCATAAATACCTGCTAAGTGGGGCAGTCCTAGAGGCCAGGGAGCTAAGCACCAAGTTATCAAAGTGAGGAGTAGAGCCTGCTGGGTATTCCTCAAGTATTCAGTACCTGACCTCTTCCATTTGGATTCCGAGCCAGGACATGAGCTTGGAGCTGAGACCAGACGAGGGCTTTTCAGTAACACAAGAAAAGACATGGCTGAAGTCCCACTCCTGTTGCTGACTTTTTCTGGTGGTTTTATGGTCTTTTTCTGGGGAACTTGGTTGAAATCCTGCCCATGTGAAACAAGAATGTGGACCCTGGTTTCCGTCTCCCACTCTCAGCTGCATTGTCTGTGTATTGCACAAGCAACACAACTTTGTTTTGTGGAAGAGCCGGTTTAGAAGTCAATTTTCAGGCACCAGCCAGGGAAGGCATGGAGGCTCCTGACAAGCTGGGCAAGAAGGGAACACCCTGTGAGTAACACTGCAGAGAAGCACAGCAGGGCTGCCCCAAATGCAAGTTTGTCCAGCTCATGGCAGACAGATAAAGCACCTGTAGATCTTACTGGGAGAAGTAAAAGAGCAGAGGAAATCTGGTGTCTTCTCAAATTAGGCAGCAGCTGAACAGAAGAATCAAAGTTTTGGACTGAGTTAAAGTGTCAGTCTCTGTGAATATAGCGACTGGTGCCTAGAAAGAGATTAATTTCAATCTGCATATCAGACCTGCTTACTAGGAGAGGTGCTCTCAGTTCAAACTGGGATTTAGCAACAGTGCTAACAGTTGAAAAAACGTGTAAAGCCTGAAAATATTTTTTTCAGTTGTATTTTAATTATACTGGCGATAATGCTGTAAATATAAATGAAAATGTAAAGCATATAGCTTAGAGAAAGAACAAAAACATGTATCTTGTAAGTGAGACAGTCATATTCTATCAGAAAAAGTACAATAATAGGTATTTTAGAGGAGTCAGAAAACGCTTGGGTATTTGACACTGAAAACGAAACTAGCTTGCATTAAAATTTAGCTTGAGCAAAAGAGAAAATTTTTTACATATTTTACACTTTTTCTGTTAGCAGCTTACACTACAGTGGACCTCTTAATAGTTTTAAGATAAACTAATCATCAAGTTATTTTCATATTTTGCACATGATGCCAAGCATGTTTGTAGCCTTATGGTTCTGAGTACAATGACTTTTTTATTTCAAGTAATGTTTTAATAAATTTGTCTCATGCTTATTTCTTTATAAAGCAGCACAGGAAGGTCAGAGAAAGGGTTTCCTTTTATATTATGACAGCCCCCAGTGGGGTAAAGAATAAAAGTGGTTTATAAATAAAAGTCTCTTTCATCTGTCCTTTGATCCCCCCACACAACAAAACCTCCTTGCAAGTATTTTGCTTGACATAGTCATCATTTCATATTAGTTTCAAAATTCCTGTAAAACGATGTCTTGATCATTAGTTATGGTTAAACTCTGTTCATAACAGAAAAAGGAGTGCATTGTGAAGGGACGGAAGAGACTGCATACTATTTTTGTTCATTACTTTCAGCTCCCCAGACCTTGATAAAGTAGGCCAATGATTAAACCATATTTTATATGCTGCACATTTCAGGGTAGCTCCATAGTTGGATAAAGCTTGAGTTACCTATAAGCATTATGTATGTTCACTTCTGCTCAGGCTTTCCAATGCACTTCCGTGCCATAAGCTCTACCTGTTTGTGTCAGGTGATTTAGGAAGTTTCTGTAGCCCACTGCTCTCCCAGCTCTGAGGAAAAAGAAACAGGAGGTACAACACATCTACTCCTCTGCTTCCACACCCTTCTCCTCAGTTTTTGTTTGTCCTGAGACCCATGGTGTTCTAATAAGCACTACGAAGAATGGTGCGTATTCAGGTCATTCATCAGTGACCTGGATGAAGAGATAGAATGCACCTTCAGCAAATTTGCTGATGATACAAAGCTGGGTGGAGCAGCTGACGTACAAGAAGGCTTTGCTGTCATTCAGAGATCTGGACAGACTGGAGAGCTGGATGGAGAGCAATCTTATTAAAATCAATGAGAGCAAATGTAGAGTTCTGCACCTCGGGAGAAGTAATCACACATCAGTACAGGTCAGGGGATGAGCTGCTGGAGAGTAGAGAGCTCTGCAGAGAAAGTCCTGGGTGTCCTGATGGAAACAGGTTGGCCATGAGCCAGAAGTGTGCCCTTATGGCCAAGAAGTTCAATGGGATCCTCGGGTGCATTAAAAAGAGCAGCAGGCCAAGGGAGGTGATCCTCCCAGTCTATGCTGCCCTGGTGAGGTCGTATCTGGAGTACTGTGCCCAAATCTGGGCTCCCTAGTTCAAGACAGACAGGAAACTACTGGAGTGAGTCCAGCTGAGGGCTGCAAAGATGACTAGGGCCTGGAGCATCTCTGTTATAAGGAAAGACTGAGAGACCTTGGAGTGTTCAGCCTGAAGGATGCCTGAAAGAGATGGGATCTTATCAGTGCTTATGAATATCTGAAGAGCAGGTGTCAAGTGAATGGGACCAGGCTGTTTTCAGTGGCACACAGTAACAGGACAAGAAGCAATGAATGAAAACTAGAACACGGGAATTTCCATGCAGATGTGCAAAAGAAGTCCTCTACTGGGAGGATGACGGAGTAGTGGAACAGGCTGGTCAGAGAAGCTATAGAGCCTCCATCTCTAGAGTTATTCAAAACCTGCTTGGACACTTTCCTGTGTGACCTACTGCAGGGAACCTGCCTTAGTAGAGGTTTGGACTAGATTATCTCTGAAGGTCCCTTCCACCTGCTTCAGTTTTGTGAAAACAGCAAGCAGTTGAGAAGGCGACCAAAACCATTCTCAGACTGCAGCAGGAATATGGGATGGACAGCAATGGAAGGGAGGAATGCACATCAAGCTTTGTGAGTCTCAGATGCACAAGTAAAGCTGGGATCCAGGTGCAGAGCCAGCAGCTCAGCCTAACCACTTCTGTGAGCTGAGAATAAGACAACTTTCGGAAAGAGAAAAAGGCCCTCGCTTTGAGAGATCCAACTGCACCTGAAAGAAAATTATGCTCACATAATGAAACAAATGAAAACAGATGTATAAAAAGAACTATTTTTAGCTGTCATTACATTATTTTTCATACTGTAGCATTTGAAATTTTAATCTATTTGCATCTTTTTAGTTATGCTCAAGCTACATGGGGTTTGTTTAGTCCCTTTTCTCTAATAAAATTAATATTTACAAATGTATCATTAATTTTCATTTATTAAAAACAGTTTTCCTGCAAAAAAGTAATTCCAACTGATTATTAAAAACATACTTAAGAAGGTACCAAAAATATACTGATTGCAGGGATTTTGAATGGCAAGAAATATGTTTTTAATTATTGTTATTTTATTAATGGACAAGAACTATCTTATTAATAAATCTAAATTGGATATGTTCTGAGGAACACTAATGCAAACCATTCCAACGACAAAAATTAAATACACATTGGTATATAATAAAGCTCTCGTATAGAATTGAGGTGACTTACAAAAAGATCTTTCAGTTTTTGCACAGACCAACAGGCAAGTATTTCACCATCTGAGTTCACAGTAAGGTCTCTCACATAAAGTATGTTGCATAAAAGAGCCCGCTTCTTCTTTCTTTTGGGATTACATGTTTGTGTAGCTCCATCAGCTTCCAGGGTATTGCTTCCAACTTAAGACAGATCAAAACAAGATTTGGGCTGGGAAAGCTGAAACCATCCAGCTAAAGTAGTAGAGTAGACATAAACTACCAAACACTGACCCTGAAAATGCATTTCAGTATAGGCCATTCATCTTGACTTCCTCCTCTTTCCAGGCAGCAAGTTAGTTGAAAAGTTAAAAAAGACAGGAGTTAGAGAAGTTGGAGATAGTTGTGGACAGCATCATAGACCTACACTCATCCTCTCAACTCTGCTAATATCTGATTGCAACCTGGGCTTGCAGAATGCAGAATGTGAATCTTCTTACATTTGTTTTTGGCCCAACAGCATAACCAGTCACTTGAAAGCTGTCCATGCCTATTCCAGCTGCTTCTTATGATACTTTTGTGCTGAAAAGCAGACTCTCTAATCCCATCTTTCACCAGAATACCTAGCAAAGCCACAATGCCCACATATGTATAGCAGAATCCTTTATTTTGAGCAGCAAGAGTTGCTTGCGTTTCCAATGCAAGGCTGTTATTGCAGTAAAGAAACAAGCATATCTTGTTATTCTTTAATCAGGGGGAGTTGTTATTAGCCTGATAATCTGAGCAAAAATACCTCAACCCACAGCAGCAGTTGGTTTGTCCTAGACACATTGGAACACCAAAAAGGAATTTCCTGTATTTACTTGGAATAAACAGTTTTCTGCAACAAATATTAAGAATTTGAACACTGTTTAGAGTGAGAAGTGGAAAGCACATAGACACAACAAAGCTAGAAGGTTTTGTTTTAATTTTTGTTCTAAAGGGAATTAAACGACTTCCAATTGTTCATTGTTTCACAATCAGCTCCTCCAAACTCTCAGTTAGATGTTTAGCCTTTCTAATGCTAGGGGTTAGAGGCCAATGTCAGGGCACTTGTGTGCTCTAGTGGGGACATCAGCAGCATCCTGCTGGCCATGGGGATATAAACGCATCCCTGTAAAGCAGAATAATTGCACTTGGCTCCCTGGTGAGTGGACAGAGGTATATATATGTATGTGCCTGAGCACCTGGCTTGTCAAAGAGATGACACTGTGCAGTGTTGAGGCTGCTAGGGCACGGAAAGGAATTAGAGGTCGTGGTAGCTCTTCACAGCTCAATAAACCCTCTCAGTGCTTCAGCAGCTATTTCTTGTGCTTCCCAGGATGCTGAGGGGATAACCGGGCAAAAGGGAGCTACTGCTGTGGTACACCTTTGCCATGGAACATTTTGCCATCCTTGGGAAGGCAAAAGAGTTAGCAGTGTGTATCTTTGGCTATTTTGCCACTGTGTCACATCAGGTTAATGGGCTGGAAACTGGATCATACTGCATAACACACTAGAAAAATCCATAACTATGATCTACAGCCTAGAGAGGTATTACAGAATATTTGGAGAATTTATAATGTTTTTTCTTTTTTGTTGTTGTTATTGTTGTTATGTGTATCTGATAAGAAAATGATTGTTTCATAAAATAAGCCAAGATATGGTGATTTTGTACTGGAAAGCATACTGTGAAATCAGTAAGAACTTATCCCACTTTAAGGCCCAGAGAATTTTTGGCTGTAGGAAAAGCAGATTGAAAATTAAAATCCAAATGCCAGTTGGCTAGCTAGAGGTGTGTATTAACAAACTGTATCCTGAACTTCTCTGTCTTCAAGGTTAATTTAATGAGTATGGCTAGTTCTTAAAACCTAGCATGATGCTTTTCTACAGCTATTCTTTCTATCTGAAAAAAGGCAAATCATTTGGTAATTGCTAGCAACTAAAAGCTCAGTACATGAAAATGATTAACAATGAGAAAACCAAATAATTTTGTTGCTGCTGCCTTCACACCACACCTGAATAATACACAAAGCACAGGTGAAATTGTAATAAATCTGAGTCCACAAAGACTATGCTTTGACAGGTCTTGGACTGCCTGCATAAATTGAGGACATGGAAGAAAAGTTCTTTGCAGAAGGTCATCTACCAGTAATTACAGGGCATATTTGGCTATTGAGGTGAAAACTTATAATTTTATAGGTCTCTGCCTAAAATGTCCTATTGTTCAGTTATATTCCTTTGCCATTAGCTTAGAAAAATTAAAAATGCACTTCTCTGACCCAGAATGTTATGTTCTGATAGAGCAGTTCTCTTAGATTCAGCTAAGAAAAGACAGTTCTTCCATCCACTTACTTATTTATTTTATAATTTAGCCATGTTGGGACTGTAGCTCATTCTTCAGAATATACCATGCTCAGAAAAAAAAAAAAAGAAAAAAAAATAGAACAAATTAAATAAAATCAACAGCCACAGAACAGAAGCACAAGAGTTTGCATGTAAGTAGACTTCTGTCCATAAAACTGCATAGGGACTGCATATTCATTTACTGCATAACTGCAAGTACGACTATTTTTATATGCAAGTACCAGCATTACTGGAGTCCTACAATGGATTTACACAGTAACGAAGGAGGTACACAGTGAAGTTACATAGCAAAACTTCTCCAGTGAATGTTGCCTTTAAACTTTTTCAGAAGAACTGGTTAGATTCCTTTACAATGCAGTGTGCAACGTTTGGCTACTGAGATCTCATTTCAAAGTATTCCACTGTCCAGCTTTGTGTGAACAATGAATCCCTGAGACTGAACATGACAAATAAATCCCTCGAAGGTGGAGCAAGTGATGACTCAAGATCCATTTGAGTTCAAGGTGAGGACAGGACCCACAAAAGCCAAACAAGGCTGTTTCAAAACAAGCCCTTTGTCCTACATGTTCAGTTACTTCATCTGTTTAACAAAGCAGAACAAATCAGCACAGCACAGCTGAGCTGTGTGAAGCTTCTGCTTTGTAGGGAAACACACAGGGAAGCACAGAAACCTCCACTTTGGTGACTGCATCTACAGTTGGTGAATAGCAGCTGAGAGAAAGGCATCAGTATCTTTGTTGCTGCCTGGAACACATGGATTTTTCAATAATTTGCCTGGTTTCAGGCAAAAAAATAATAATAATAATTAAAAAAAAAATAACAATGACATTGTAATCCAGAAATCTGCAAAGCCTGAAGTGAAATAGATGAATGCAAAGTTTTGAAACAGAAATACAGAAAGTGCTTGAGGTCATTTTTTGACCAAAAGAGTTTGAAGTCACAGAGACAATCTTGTAAGCCTGAAAAGAGAGTAGGCACAATTCACACAAAAGCTCAGAGGAAACACGGATTTTAATAGAGAAAGAGAAGAGCATAATCACATATACTGTGCATCTTTGGAAAGATTTGGTGTTGTGAAGTTAAGCCAAACAAATGCTGATGATAAGAGCCTGTCTGCATAGGGTGTGGATGGGAGCAGAGGTTTCCCAGTAAAGATTATGATAGTGTGAGGGCCATCACTACAAAACTGCTGGAGCAAAAAAAGAAGTGCAACAATTTCTTGGAATTGTGGTTTGCATAGAGAAGTTTACAACTAAAGTACTTGTCTGAATGAACAGACTTAGAGCACGCCTACTCAAAAATATTCAAAGAACAACAGATGCAAACCTTAGGAGAGAGCCTGAGAAACTGAAGGATTTAATTAAAGAGGCCCCAGTTCTGAGATACTACAACAATAAGCACAAAAGTAGCTTGTCCATGGATGCATCCCAGGAGAGTGTTGGCACAATCCTCTTTCAGTAACGCAGTTGAAGCTGGAGACAAGTGGCTAAAGCATCATGGTGACTAACAAAGACTGAATGTAAATATGCTGAAAGAATGAAGGAGGCCTTGGCCTTAAGCCATGTCTGTAAAAAAAAAGTTCTTTATTTATGGGAGACCAGTGTTAGCTGAAACTGACCATAAACTACGTACATCTAGTGCCAAGATAGGCTTGATAAATACCTCCAGGAGAATATACTGCTTTTTTTTCAGCTACAAATGTATGTTTTACAAATAGAGTAAGCCTGGGTGAGATTTGGTGGATGCAGACAAACTCTAAACTTCATATTATATAACTTCCAGACATTGATTTTGGGTGTACTGAATCTACGAAGGAAAAGGAAAGTTATTTACGGGCAGTATGTGTACTCTGACTGTCAGTATCATAATGAATTTGTGATAATGGGAAAGGCAACTATGTCTTTGACGCAAAGCTGCCAGGGCCATATTCCAGCCTCATATATTGCTTCAGTGGTGGGGTCTGAATAGGTAGTTGTGGATTTTTAGAGAAGTTTGAGTGGAGAATCCTGAACATGTTAGAAAGAGGTATATGAAAGTCATTAAGGAAAGTGAATTCATAGAGAAAGGCTAGATGCAGTTGAAAAGTCAACACTGACATGAAAAAACACAATATTATTAAATACCTCTCCTCATGCCAGCAATACAGACAACCCCCTACAAAAAGAATTCATAAAGGTGGCAAAACAGAAATAAATTTGTGTAAATCTTCTAATTTTTATTTATTGTATTAATGAGGGCTGCACTGAAATCAATGCCTCCTGTTTTATTATGTTGGCCCAAAATGTCAGAGATGGATGTTGGTGGTAGAGTAGCAGAGGTTGAACCTTCCCACCAATATCCCACTAGGTTTTGCTTCCTTGTGACAGATGGCAGCAAAGTGGTACTCTCACAAAATGGTGTCTGACATAAAAATGGCACCTGCTGACATTCATCGACACTTGCTGAACATTCCTGGAGACCAAACTGGAAGTGAGCACAGTGAAGGAGCTGCTGGTGCTTTTCAGCAGTGGTAACAGTGAGGAGAAAGAAAAGCCATGTTCTAGATAGCCATGTGGATTTTGATGAGCGCAGCATGCAGGCTCTTGTTCATCACAGGCAAAAATGCATAGCCAATGGTGGTGACTATGTGGAAATAGAGTATTTTGTAGCTAGGAGTTTACTCTAACAAATACTATAATTGTGGCCTTTTTATTTTCAATGGAAATAAATAGGAGGCATTACTAACTAAAATGCATTATTATTATTGATAACAGTAGCGTTAACTATTACATCCACAACATGGCCTTCCTAGGAGTTATTGTAGCCAAACAAGTGGCCATATACTCTTCATTCATTTTAATTACAGCTAATGCATCAAGCATAAAAATCTGACAACAGTCACCCATGCAGGGGGGTATATGGCAGCTATTTGTACTGAAATACTGATCTAGTTTTATCACCACCAATCCCCAGTACTTTCTGACTTTGAAGGCTAGCCAAGAACTGTTGGAAGTAGTAGTCTGATCTGATCATCAAGCACTACACAGAGCTCTTGCTGCACCAGGCTGGTAGTTGGTACTTGAAGGAGTGGATAACGAAGCTCCAAACTCCCAGTTTCCCAGTGGTCCCTAAACAGTTGCAGTGTAGGCAGATTTTGTGCTGATATGGACACTTGCATGTCACCGGTGTGATTGCTGAACGAGTATAGGCAAGCTACAGAATACTAGAAGAACACTTTATGTAAGTTTTAGCCCCATTTACACAGGAATACTTGCTGAGACAGAAAAACTGTTAAGAAAACTTGCTGATGATTTCTACATCAGTAACCAAGTCCAATGAATACAATCCTTAGGGAATACTTTCTGAAGATGTCAGGGAATTTGTAGTTAGCAAGCCTCATAATTTTTACCATTCTTGCCCCTACAGTCCTTTTATTACTCTAACATCTGTTTTCGCAGTTAAAATGGACTCCAACCCCCACCCTGGAGAAATACTTGAAAGTACTAATCCCAGTGGCAAATGCAAAGAACATCAAGTGCACTACCCTTTTAACCTCACTGGGCTTGGTAAGCATGGTAAGGTGCCTTTTTGGTTTTGGTTTGTTTTTAATATTATGTATGCAACTTTAGACTTCTCATTTCAAAGTGAGAGCAATTTTAGCCTGTGCAGAACAGGGAACATTGCAGCATTCATTCAGAGCTTAATCGTAAGCATGCTGTGATGGTGGAGAAGGCTTAGAATGAAGCCAGTGGCTGTGCAGCATGACCTAAGTGTGGGCTTAGGGTTGTGTGGCTGATCACTAAGCACAGTCTTGTCCCACCCAGAGCATACCCAAGGCCCTATCAGAGACTATCAGCAGGTCATTATTTCTGCTGAGAATGCTATCGTACACACTGGACAAAGAAATAGCTGTAATCAATTCTTAGTGTGTCAGAAGCCGTGAGAGCACGAGCCCTGCTCCTCTTCAACATGCGGTGTTTCTGTCAGCAGCACTTTG
Organism: Perdix hodgsoniae; assembly: GCA_035772895.1. NCBI lineage: Eukaryota > Metazoa > Chordata > Aves > Galliformes > Phasianidae > Perdix > Perdix hodgsoniae. Next base: position 16,960,186 of record JAPSGF010000003.1, read on the forward strand.
CCAGGAAACCAGAACTCAGCTGACATAATGAAAAGAATCTGAAAACAAGCTGCCTGTACCACCAGCTGTGGGTGGATGTGTCTTCATGGCCAGAAAGGTACTCTCCCTCGCTTGTTATGTTTTGTGAGACCAAAGGGAAGGAAGCATTTGAGATACGAGGTTAGCTATTACCTTCATTATCACAAAACTGCAAAACAGTAGGTAAGATTTATGTCACACTGGAAATTAAGTTTAACAGCCTTATTCTGGAGAGGAACTGGTGACTTGAGTCTCCAGGAGATAAAACAGATTCCGTTTGTCATATTTCCTTTCTTCGGAGTTTTATTATTTCCTCTGTACTTAACATACCATCTCTCTCATAATACAGATGTGCTTCATTGTTTGTTTTTTCCTAGAATATTACTTAGAGTTAGCCAACTGAAAAAAGCATAATGTGCATTTGTTACGGTAACCAATAAACATGTAATTATATCTTCCATTACGCAGCTCATTTGAACAGGGTTAATTGTGAATTTTCTTCTTGAAAGGGTGTGGAGAATGGAGATGTAACCATTCTGTATGCTCTTCTGTATTTAGTTTACTCAGTGTTGTAGATCTTAACCTAAAACGAGAAATCGCTGCTGTCATTTATTAACACATGATGTCTGACATCAAAATTAGCACACAAAACCAGTTGCAAAAATGGAGCAAGCTTCATAAAAAATCTCAGGAGATTCTCACATGGTCTTACATTAACAGCTGTGGAAATTGGCATTCTGAACATCCATGGGAAATTGCAAAAGATGAAAGCTAACAATTCTTGAACATCAGAATTAAGTAGGAAGCTTGAAAGTCTTTAAGCCCTGAAGAGAGTGAGAGAAGTACTAAACTGCATTGCTATAGAGAAGGAAGCAAATTGCACATATATGCTGGCACCTTGAATCTTGAATCACTGTAGTGAAGAAATGGGAAAATACTAGAAGAAAATGCAATCTTTGTATTTACCACAGGAAAAATCTGTCTCTGGCGGAACCTCAAAATGATGTGGTGTTTTGCTTTGTTGTTACTGTTCAGGCATAAAAATCAGAAAAGACTTTTGCATTTGCTTGGGAAAAAATTCATCTGTTGGCAATAATTCAAAAGTTAAGGAAGATTTATACACCGAAGTCCCATTTTGTATTCCTTGGGTAGAATCCCAAATTCCCTTCACTTTCACCTCCAAGGAGTCATTAGCATTTATCAGGTAAATAATCTGTAGAGGCAGATTATATGCCCATAAATCCATTATAATTACATTGATTTCAAAAGCTTTTTTGAAGATTTATATCCATGTTGCTGACCTCACAGTTGGTAAGCTTTCTAAGGAAGATTCTAAGTATTTCCTCAAGAGAAAACAGCCCTTACTATGTGCTTTTTTTTTTTTTTTTTTCTGTTCTAAACGTCCTCACCTTCCATCATAATGAAGTATTTTATATAAACACAACATGAGGTAATGACACTAACTGAGAAGAAAAATAAATTCACACTGGAGTATCAAGCTGAAGTCTTCTCACCTGTTTTCTATTAGCTCAGACCACCATCTTAACGTTTTCTTTCTTAATTCAGGCCATCTATTCCCTCCTTACTTTGTCTACCTAACAAAAACCTTTCTTCTCACTGCATTTTAATGCCAGGCATCCAACCTGCATCTTCACAGATTCTTCAGAGTAAACACTGATAGAATGTGCACTCATGGGCTACTTTCTGTTGTATATCTGGATGCTAATGCACACTTTCTGTGCTGATGAACCATCCTGAAGCATCAGCTCAGCCTTCACAGAAAGCTGAATGGGAGCCAGTAACATGCTGTGGATACTGCTATGGAGAAGCCAGTAGGAGTCCTGATAGCAGATCCTAAAAACTGTTGTGCTGCTCTTCTACTGACAACATCTAACCCATTATTACTTAGAAAACAATACATAGACATAGTATTGTGACAACAATAACAATGGAGTCTACAAAAGACATTCATTTAATCCTCGATGCACGAGATAAAGCAATACTAACTAAATGTCTACATAATCAGTCTTGGAAATGTCTTAGTTACTGTTTCAATTATAGTGTGACTGCTTTTAAGATCGTGTTTGCAGAGAGGTAAATAACTAACAATCATTAGTATGCTGGTATTTTTGGAGAGAATAAACATCAGTGTGACTGTAGTGTGATCAATTGGAATCTCAAAGGCTTCAGTATGCTACAATTAAGGTTACTGATTTGTATTAGGGAGGCTTGTATAGAGGCTGAGCTCAACACAGAGAGCTCACAAGTGTGGAAAGTCAGCAGTAACATTGTGAAACTGAGTGGGTGCACTGTATGACCCCGATACTGGGGATCATGCTGTGAATCTTAGATCAGCAACCTAACTAGAAGTGCCAAAGTACTTAGACACACAGCTGAAGAATGTGGCGGGGAAAAAAGGAAAGAAGAAAGAAATCCAGAGAAACATTAATGGTTGGATGAGAAGAATGATATAACAAAACTGTGTGATCAGATATGACAAACATCTGCAAAGCCAGACGGTTCCAGCACAGGATCAGCTGTGTTATGTAAATATGGCTTTCTCTTTCCTCTTCCAACACCTTACCTGAGGCATTATTAGTTCTTATACATCATCGTTTTTTAAATTTCTTCTTTTTATTTTAACAAAGAGGGTGAGAAAATATTGCAAAAATATTTCTTTATCTGACAAAGCTTTCTGCTGGCAGAGACAGATCCCAAATTGGTGACCAGAGTGCATTTTGTGTCCTCACCATCCTTACCAGTCAGGGAGATGGGAATCCATCACACAATAGGAGCATCGTATCACTGATGGATTCCCCCAGGGTCAAGTGCCACCTGGGGGAGTAAGGAGAGGTTGTCCCCAGGGGAGGAGTAGTGATCAATGGTCCTAATGAGATACCTATTGTCCAAAGCAACCTCTAGCCCTTCCTTTCACAAGAGAACAGGTTTACTAGTTAACATCCCCTTTAGGTTCTGCTCTGTAACATGGAGAAGAGTTCGTATAAAGATTCTCCTTTAAATCATCCCACAGTCAACCTAGCGCATACCCAGCCTCAACATGTGTCCTTCCTCACCCATCCCCTGTAATAATTTTCCATCTTCTCTTGCAAACATAAATGTAATCTCTCGTGAGGAAGAAACGCAAACACTGGGCTCTCAGTGTCTGTTAATGCCTCCAGATGTTCTCCCATTTGCACTGCAGGGTGATATGACAAGAACGCTAAGTGTGACTGCCTGTGTTCCTCTTCTCACACAGACCTCATTTCTCAAATTCCAGCTTGGTTCCCACAGGAAAACTTCCTGAAAAAAAAAAAAAAAAAAAATCAAAACTTTCTGAAAGGCTTCTCAGCTCCTTGCTAGTTCATTTTAAAACTACTCAGACTTTTTTAAAAAACACTGGGTTCACATTCCAGACCCTTCACTTTTTGAACTTGCAGATGTTAATAAGTGGACCTAGGGTGTTGTTATTAGCTTGAAGTTTGCTACAGAGACTATTTTCTGTACAGGTGTCTGAAAGGACCAGCTGAAGTATGACAAAGAAGGTGCTTTGTGCTTTGGTTACCATTCCTACAAGAAGCTCATACACTTGAAATTATTATTAAAAGTTATCAATGGATATTATATTACTGTATAATGACCTAGCTGAAGAATAAGACCCATCTCAATAACAAAATGTATTGCTGTGAACCTGCACACACCTGCACAGTAACAAGAAGTACTGGTTTTTGGCTGACTCCAGCATGGGTTTAGGAATGCTAATCAGTCTGTGCAGTGTCATAATTTTGGTTTTACTTCATAGCACTTTCTAATTATCTGCACAGTTTTTCTCCTGCTCCTATAAGGCAGTTGTTTCCTATATAATAAGGGACATTTGGATTGTACAACATGTTGGCTATGACACGAGTGGCACAGTTCTGAAACACTTCAGAAGCTTCTGAAGTAAGACTAGGAAGGCAAGGGAACAGTGCACAGGCACGCCCTGCAGCAGCACACCTGGGCAGGGAGTTGTTTGCTGCTGATGATGTTAGCACTAGCTGCTCACACTCCTCTAGCCTGGCTCCCGTAATGGTTCACAAAGCTTGGCATAAAGTGCACAGATGAAGTGCCATGAAAACACAGCTGCCTCTGCCCCACTGGGTAGCAATCAACTACAACACGACAGAGGACAGAATGGGAAAATTAATCTAAAATGCTTAGGAATCAAACTGAAAACAGAATTGTCGGGTCTTTCTGAGGAAGCCCTGACGTCAGCGGATGTGTTGCTGGCTGCCAGCTCTGGACATCCACTGACAGAACAACACTGCAGTCTCCAGGACAGGCTGATAAGAGCATGAGGCTGCTAGGATCGTGCTGATGCAGGGTATCACAGCTTTAGCTTTCATCTCTGAGTCTCCAACTCTGTAGTTAAAACCCACATTCTGTATCCTACTGAAATCAGATTGTGTCATTCCTGGCTTGTTTTGCATTCTACTCCCAAGTGCTCATGATTTTGGCTGAGATATCCACACTTCTCAGGGACTACTTGACTGATAATGCTTCTTTGATGCACTAAATAATCATGAAAATATTCCAACACAACAGTATTGTCCTTGTTCTAGTAATCAGATAAACTTGCTGGTGGTTTTATTCCTGGCAAATGCAAGACAAAGCTTCCTGCAGGAACCGAAGGCATTGGTGGGTACTTAATTTATGCACTTAATATTTAAATGAGGTGAATAACCACCTTTTTGAAGTTCTGCCCCCTGGCAGGATTCACGCAGTCTGGTTTCACCTCATTCAGAAGGTTTAATGAGACATGGATCTCATGTGCATGCATTTATGGAAATAGAGAGAAGGGCTGTAGAGAGCTAGGAAGCATGAGACTGTGAGAAAGAAAATAACTTTGTGGGCTGACCTCAGGTATTCCTCACCTATCAGATCTTCTCATGCAGAATAGGTGGAGCCAGAAGAAGGAAAACACATAGAAAGGCTTATGTGCCTACAAGCCTATGTGTTTTCCTTGACCAGAAAGCACTGTTGCTCTTTACTGACTTTACCCTGTTTCTATGTATTTCATGACTTCGATGCATTTCTAAAAGTGTTCACCCAGAGCAAATCATGCTTGGTTTTACAGCAGCAGCCAGCGGCTGGTTTTACTGCACCGAGACCTGCCTGGGGGAAACACAGTGGGTAGCAGCAGGCACTAGCAGCAGAAGTGTTTGTTTCATCAGGGAAAACCATGGGAGAAGAAGGTGATGGTTGCAGGGGCAAGCTGTGGACAGAGTGCCAATAGAAAGGCCTATATTCCAGAGAAATTCAATTAATGTAAGGACTGTGGGAGGTTTCAGTCTGTTGATTTGGAAATTATTCCTAAATGGGGACAAGCTTCAGGAATGTTCATAATCCTAATTAATATTGCCTCAGACTTCAGTCAGTGTTCTACCCAGTTCCTTCTTTATTATATTTCAAAATTTAGATAGGCTTTTCCAATTCCTATGCCATTTACACAGAGGAATAATAACAAATACCTCTAAATTAGAAGAACAGTGACTCAATAGGACCATTAGCAGGTAACCACATCTCTCCTAATACTGATATACTTCTTTAGTTGTGGTATTCCGGGCAGCCACATGCTTAACCAATGCCTAGTGCTGCCTCTGCCAAAAACAAATCAGTTTCTCCTCTGGATTTACAGACATTTCTTCCTTGCTGTTGAATAGCTTACTGAAACCTTCTTTTTACCACTTCCAAACAGTCAACTGAGGCGTGTTAAAAAATTGTTTCTTTACAAGTCATTAATATGAAGTGACCTTTAGTTTTACTTAGTTGTTCAATCAAGAATCGCAGATCTTATACTATAAATTCTAAGGGATATTCCCAAAGTTTCTATAAAGGGGACTCATCTAGGCAATGGCAGCTCAGGTTAGAAATTCATGATCTCCAGAGAGATGCAATGGAATATTTCAAATACTGCTATTTCTCTAAGCCTGAGTGTTACAGCTTCAAAAGAAGCAGCTTGCATATAGATTTTGCATACTTTGTTTCCAGGGATCTTACAATTTCCAGAGCTGGACAAATAACTAATAACGTGGTTTTTAAATGATGGTATTATATAACTAAGTCAATGTTTGAAAGTACATTGTGAAAAGTCTGTAAGGCAAATCTTATCCTACAGGCTGTGAACAAGTCATTAGATATAACCACTCAATACTCCAGACTCAGCTTTTGTTGTGCTTTGTCTGGATGAACAGAATATTTCCAATCAGCTTTCTTCTGCAGATACTCATAATCTTGAATTATATTCCTATTTTCTGCCTTGAGTCGGCAATGATTGCCTGAATTTTGCTTTTCTGGTAAATAGTTTAAAATGAATTTCTATTGGCTACAAGTGTCACTGCAAATGGAAACATAAAGGATATAAAACCGTCTTAAACAACTGAACAGAATGTGAATAATTCTTCTCAGATAATACTCACACTATGTTGTCCTGCTGTTTTAGCAAGCAGCAAGAGAAACTGAGCTTGTAAAAACTCCAAAATAATTAGGCCCTTTTGAACATACTGAACGGTTGAAAACTATCTTAAAATTTCTCTAGAATTGTGTATTTTTGAGGTTGTGAAAAGTGTGATAATTAGTATGGTAATTTCCAATATTTATTTTTCGTAAAGCTTATGAGATTGTTATCTCTCACTTGCTAAAACGGTGCCACACTCTTCAAAAAAACTAACCCCAGTAATGAAATAAATATTGAATGCCGCGTATGTTTTAAAAAAATTCTCAAGATTTCCAATTTTGCTTGAAAATGAGAATTCTCTTTGCTGGAGAATGAGAGCTGCTTTTTCATGAATCATTGGATATTTCTCTGGAAACATCTTCTGATGTTTTGAACCCTACTATACACCAAGAGTATTTTCTTCATGGTAACAAGGCCTGATATCTTCTGATGCATCACTATACTTTTTTGCGTCTTGCTGCGTACAGACTTACAGTGAAATACCACTAGCCTTCTTGCTTCCAAATTTCCATCAGGTCTGATCTCTGGTGTGTCTGCTCTATCTCTTAAAAGCAGTGTTTTTCATTCAGTGAAATTTCTTTGTTTATTTTACTCCTAGCAGCATGTTTTCTTCAGTAGTTCCTTGAAGCTAAGGAGTATCATGCCTTCTGCATTTAATTTTAATCACTCTCTTCTTAACGGGAATCAATTGAAGAAGATTCTGCCGAAGCACTTCTATACCTTACTACCCCAGATTCTCATTCTGAAACAGCCTCAGCAATAAGGGTTACAGATACTCAGCACTACTGAAAAACTCTTCCAATGACAATCCAGAGCCATGCTACCTAAAAATGTCAACCTGATTTAGAGGTGGATTTGGTGGAAAAATAGTTTCAAAGGACAGTTCTTTTCCTCCACTGTAGTATGGTGATATCTGTATATGCTACTAGCACATGGTGATCACACACACACTGTACTGCATATTTCTTTTCCCATGATCAGACTTGCTAAGTACTTGCAAATGATTATTTGCATTACTTTAAAGTTTAAAAAAAAAAAAACCACACATTACTTTTCCTGTCAATTGTATCACTTAAACCATTGTCGTAACTGGCTTAGTAAGTAATCCTGGATAGAAGTACTAAAGGTGAGAAGGAAAAAAAAAAGGTTTTCTCCTTGCTCAATACTGCATGTTTTCTTACCTTTTACTGAACCAGACAAAGACTCTGACACATTCTACTGACATTTCTCTGACAGCAGGTGCCTTGCAGCTGAGTACACATACTATAAAAACTACTCCACGCACACAGGCCATAGGTCCCGACTCACTCTCACTCTCCATTACTATTCTGCCAGGTCAGGAGAAAGTAAACCCTTTCTCATTCCCTGACAATGTACAGTTGGGAACATACATTTTCCTGTCATTTCTACACAGCCATAGGAGTGAAAAGGATCACCATGCAGGTCTTCAAAAATCACTTAGCTCCTTCCCTGGGATTGATTTCCTATTTCTGCCTTTTGCCCAGAGTAGCAAAGGAAACATATATTCATATATACATGTATGTATACATACATTTTATAAAATAGCAGACTACAAGCACATCCTTGCCTGTGGAGGAGGTTAACTGAGATGTTTTACATATCAGCCAGGTAACCATTACAGACAATGAAATATCAGCAGATTCTAACCCGACCAACCCGGAAGTAAGAAATACAGTTAATTGTTAAGAAGAGACTTGTCTTGTTTCTCAGATCACCTCTCAATCAGCTTCTTCAGAGCTGACTGCAGATTTCCTACCCTGTTTACAGTGAGACATATTGTGTAGTATCTAAAAATAAACTGTATCATAGCCTTCAATTTTGCAACTGTCCCACAGGAAAACAGAGACAGGGTTTCAAACTTTTGCCTCAAGCAAAGAAGATAATTATGAGAAAGGCTGTAAGAGCTGCCAGTATCTCTTTCTAGTAATTGGTCAAAGTGGGAAAAAGATGCAGGCAAATTGCCCTGCTATTTCCATTAGATAAACTAATAGAAAATGTCAGCCACTTTTGTGGTAAAGGGCTTATGCTTTGTTTCATTAGATCTTTACTGAAGCTAGTAGGATAGAATATAGTTGTTCTCCAACACAGTGGTATCTGATTGGATGTATCTTGCTGGTGGATCTGCCAAGTGAAGAAGAAAAAATAAATCACCTCCCTACATTCAGTTTTCATAGATTCAGAGAATTTCAGGCCCCCCACATCCATTATGGTTATCCTTCTTGATTTGTGCAACACAGTACAAGGATACTTATTTGTAATTCCTATGTCAGGTCTATATCTTGTGTCTGAAAAGTGATGTAATTTTTTGATTGCACATTGTACTCTTGAATTAACAGATTTGAAGTGACTGTGAATCCCTCATGTTCCTGTACAAAGCATTCATGTAGTCAGCCACCATATCTCTGAATATCTCCGTGGACACATGCAGCATCATCCACTCACCATCAAATTTTGCTGTGTCTTTGTCTGCTATTTTAAAAACATTTATCCTATCATAAAATTGTTTTCCTGTTTAGGTATGCATCAAGCACAGTAAATCATCTCTTAATCTTCAGCCTCTCTTTGAGAAGCTAAGTACATATGTCTGCGTTTCCCACTGTAGGGAAGACCTGCCAGATCTTACAGTATGTTTTTGATCTTCTCTGTTCCCCTTCTAACTTCCTAGTGCTGTCCTGAATTGCAGCTATCAGACTGGGAACAGCCTTCGATGAATGGATCCCTTGCATTTTTTTAATAGAAAAATAAGAGCATTTCTACTCTTGTTCTCAATATTCGCATCCATAGATGCACCCTGTTCTCAGAAAGAATAGGGAAGGATCTGATCCCTGCTTGAGCATATGCTCACGTGGAAAACTGGTGTATTTTGGAGCACAAACCTTTGTCCACATGTGGGTTCAGGGCTGTAGTTGCTCCATCTGTAGCATCACCTCTCTAGATGAACAGTAGCACTGAATATGCAGCAGTTTATCCCTGGTGCTCATATGCAAATTAATGAATTCATATCCAATCTACATTTACTGCATTTTTACTCTGCATGTCAGTGTACCAATGCTCACTTGAAAATCTAATTTTAAAACGCAAGCTCAGGATCTTAGACTCAAGAGCAAGGAAAAGACCCAGTCCAGCATACTTCTCTGCAGGAAGACTCTCATTGTTTTTATTTGCATGTCTGAAGGCCCATGGAGCTCTGCTCACAAAGAGAATTTGTAGAATGGTTTTACCTAGCAGTTTCACCATTAAAATCAATGAAATGTTTGACATAGATGGAATTATCTTCACACATAATTGTTTATACTATTAAAGTCCACAGTGCTTATCCTAGCTTCTATCCAAAGAATGGATAGAAATGTAGAAAAAAAATCTGGTAGATTTCCTAGAAGGGAAGTCCCTTTTTTACAATCAGAAGAACTGCTGTTTGCAAAGGTCTCCCTATGCAAAGCCAATCATGGGACTGAAACCCAAGTCAACAAACTATATCAGAATATAAAGAGTGGTAAACCTCCCTTTCCAGAGTAGGGTCATGTTTGAGAGAGAAGTTGGACTACAGGAGGCAAACAAAAGGCTGAAAAGGGGAATTGCTACTTAGACATATGCAGAATAACTATAAGGAGAAAATGCCACCTGGGAGGGAGTGCAAAGCCTACTGAAATAACACAGAAAAGCATCGAGTAATGTCATTCACCTCAGTAGGCTTCAGATCAGACCCTAATTGCACCTTTGATTTAATTCAGCTTGAAAAAGTAAGAGTGATACTGTTCTTTCCCTGACTCACCAATGTATTCTGATATAAATTTCAGGACAGTGCTATGACTGTTTTGCAGATACCTAGTGTCTTTCAACAGTTGAAAAATGATTACTTGTGCAGCACAGCCCTTGAAACCCTATGTCCAATTTTGCCATGGGAGAGTGATCACAGTATATTTCACTCGGAGGCCTGGTGGGACATCAAAGGCCATCAATGCAGCAGAATCCAGCACGGCTGTGTATGCATTGGGAAGGGCACAATAAGGTGATACTGTATGAAAATTGCTGCCATTTCACAAGCATATGCCTCCATTGTAGGAAAAGATGCTTTTATGCAGTGTGTCACAAAAATCATGCAGACCATTACGCATAAAATCAAGACACCATCCAATCTCCATCATCTTTTGAATAACAGATGACTCTTCTCAAAGAAAGAAGCATGTCTAGCTGAAGTGCACAGGGTCTTCGGTCTGTTTATATCCGGTACACCATGGGAGACTGTTCAGCACAGCTCTGAGAGGCTCTCCTGATGCCAAGGCTATTTGGATCAGGGTCTCAATACAGGCTCATAGTCTCAGCTGTTCTCAAATAGACCTGTCTGTACCCCAACACAACATATTTCATTGTAGGAAATTCCTGTGATAATGGTATAACATACCACAGCTGCTACTCAATGTCTCTTTCAAGCTTTTGTCAGTTGCTGAAAAAAAAAATTATTCTTTGTTGAAACAAATAGTGTCATCCAGTCCTAGAATGAAAATTGCTGCCTATCCTACTCAGACTTCACAGGTTGGGAATTTCCTTTGAGCATCAAAGTTTTGAAAGACCTCCTGTTCTGAAATCACATTTCCTTTTAACATTCACACATGTCAATGCTTTGAGATAATGACTTGTGAAATTATTATTGTAGCACACTGGGTAAGTAAAAATGTTGGCACCTACCTAAAAGGCAGAGTGTATTATAAACAAATGTCATCTCCTTCAGACTTCCCAAACTTGTATTTCTGTGTTTGTAGGAGAAGGACTTACAAAGGTCTTAGATATGAACAGGACCCCTTCGGTCTGAGTACTCCATAGAGCATACACAAGAACCCTTTTCCTCAAAGTGTGTGCACAAAGGACAGAGCAAACAGGGAGTCAGGTCTGTAAAATGTCAAGCGCAAAGTCAGCAGTAGAGCCAGGATTACATTCCTACAGTACAGCTCTCAGAGGTCTACTGCACTTCCCTTGCCTTTTCATAGTAAATATTTGTGGTGCCTCCATTGAGACCTTGAGATCAATGACCTCTAGCTTCCTCTCTACCTCAGCTGTTAAATGAAGCTCAGGACCCAAGCACTTTCCAAAGTGAGAAAGTTAGAGTGACATAGCATCTTCCAATAGCACTAGCTATTAGCTCTGAGGCATACCTGGTTCCGTGTGTTAAGAGTGGCAAGGCACACAGCAGGAGAACAAGAAGTGATTTATTGCCTCCAAAGCTTCTCAAACTTCACAGGGTACTGATCAGAATTTCAAGGACAACAACAACAAAAAATACTGTATTAGCTCTGCTGCTGCAGAAACAGGCCAGCAGACAGTAACTTCTTGTTCCTTCTTTCTTCCTGCAGCCATTCCTGTCAGTATTCAGACAGACCTTGCCTCTGACAAGATACCTGGAGCATCTCATTGGGCCAGTACTGCAGGTACACAGCCAGGGAGTCTGGCAGCTCCACACCTTTTATGTTGCATACCCCACACTGTGCTCATCTGCCCCTCCAGCACCTGTACTGCTACCAACAGTGCACAGGTTCCTGCAGCACACAGCAGATAATTTTCATATAAGGCAAGAACAAATCACTTCTCACGGGTCTTCTGCTATGTGAGCTTTCAGTCTTTCAAAGTCTCTCAAAGACATTTTAAAGTCACTTAAGGCACTAACCAGTCTTTTTCACATGTCCTGGGATATGCCTTCCTTTTCAGTAGGAGGTAAGTCAAGTGAGGAAAAGATGAAATGTAACATAATCATCATCTGCATTAGCTGTACCACAAAAACTTACAGGAACCCGGGTAAAAATTGCAGCACAGTGTATTTTCCAGAGCACTCTTCCTGAACATTAAGAAAACTACCATCAGATGGGACAAATGATGGAGGTTACGTTTACCAGACCTTGGAGACCAGCAGATAAGTAATGCTTCCCACGGATGAACTCTGAGGCCAGGTGCAGGGAGTTAGTGATAAGGCTGTCTTTTATGCCTGTACAAATGCAGAGAGCCATGCACTGAAAGCCACCATTAACCTCTGGAGGCTTAATGAGTTACGTACCTAACAACAGAACTTTTGAAGTAGTTACATACCATGAGGAGTGTAGCAGAAAGGCGGGTCCTGCTTTGTGTGTGATTTACTGCCACTGCAATGTGGAGGAAAAATGTGTCAGTTCTGTGGCTGCAATCACCATCAGGAGCCCCATTAAAATTAGTTGCTACTTTTCTGAGGCAATAAAGATGTGTTGTTTTGGAGGAAAAGGTCCTAGTATTGATCATGTTTGGGCATCCAGCAAGCCTTGCTGACCTGGGACAGACTAGCCTAGGACCCAAACAGTGTTTCCAGCCCCTCAGCATGCAGAGAAGCACTTCCCTGGGAGCTTCAATTAGGAGTATTTTTTTCTCTCTTTCATTTTATAAAACTTGACCATCTCTAAAAGGTCAGGAAGTTAAAATGCTCACTGTTAACTCTGAAATTTATATTAAAATTATTTTAGAAATTAAGTAGAAAGCATTGTGCAGATGTCCTGTAATATCTTTTTCCCTCTATCCTTTACATGAGTGGCACTTTTCAAAGCCCTCAGCTACTTGGACCCATTCAGATAGATCTAGGGTTGAACCTCATTGATGCAACAGGCTGAGGGACAACTGATTGAGAACTGGAACAAGGAGATCACATATCAACTTGCAACTTTCTGCATTAAATCAATATACTGAAGTCTAATAGCAACCTCTTTCAGAATTTAACCTCATGTTGCTGATACATTTGTGTTGGAGAACACACAGGATTTGGAAGTCCTCTGGAATTGATTTTTTTTTTCCTTTGAAGATCTTTCACTCTGTCAACCTACAGCAAACTAAAAATTTTATAGCATATTCTTGAATGGTTTTCCATTTTTGTGGCAATACATTTGCCCTTTAGCACCTTTATATGGGAGCAAACAGTGAGTGAAGAAGCAGTAATTTCTTAATTGCTTTAGACAAGGGTCAGGCAGGGCAATAAGCTGAGAGTCAAGGTAACAATGCAGTGGAAGGTCCTGTTGTGTGAGCTTTGTGTGTCAGTGAACTTGATTCATACTTAGTGTGAATAGAGGAACTCTCAGCTATTTCAGGAATGTCAGCAATTTTGTCGTAAAGCAACTTTGATCTTGCTCCAATTTCCCAGGCTCATTCATTAGCTGAGAATGCGGAGGGTAAGATAGGCTCTCTCTTCCCTGAGAACGACTGCCTGCTACTTAAATAAATCACCTACTTTTTCTCCCCATCCTTCTCATAATAAAACAATCCTTCACAGGTCTTCTTGCCACACGACAAAACTTTTGACTCCAAGGAAATCTCTCCCTGATGCATGGGCTAAGAGGAATGCCTTTGAATTCTGAAACTGACGGTCGGATTCTATAAACATACCACCCCAAAGCCCATCAGCCCCCATCTTCCCCCAGAGTAACAGGAGACAAGCTGGTGACCTTTTGATACTTCTGACAATGTGGAAATTGAAGAAGTTTCTAGCCTTCAGAAAAAAATGGGCTCTTCTTGCCTTTGTCTTGTCAGCTCTGAGTTTTTTGAAGTGTGGCACACTCTGTTCCTTCTCCTCAGACAGGCTATCATATAAGAGAACTGTCTGGGCAGTGTTTGAGTCTCCCACAGCAACACAAGCACCAGCTGGACTAAACTTTGATATGCTGTTTGCTCTCTCCTCTCTCTGCTGGAACAGACAAACGTGCATAGAGGAACAGATCTTTGGGTACCGTGTGGAGTGAAGAGATTTTTCTTTTCTATTCTGATTTGGGATAAAAATGAATGTTCTATGTTGTCTTTGATTTTCATCAACATTATGATTATAGTAATGCTTCAAGGCCAGATTAAATGGGGCCCTAGACAGCCTGGTCTAGTATTAAATGTGGAGGTTGGTGGCCCTGCCTGTGGCAGGGGGGTTGGAGATTCATGATCCTTGAGGTCTCTTCCAACCCAGGCTATTCTGTGACTCTGTGATTCGCTATGGATTATTTATTTATTTGTTTGTTTGTTTGTTTGTTTGTTTCAAATAATTAAAGCTCATTTCCACCCTCTTTTTCTCTTCTGCCCCTGCTGTGAAGCAGGAAGTCACCTTTTAAAAAAATGTTAAGTGAAGTACAGAGAAGCTAATTGATTCATCCAAAGGTCAGAGGGTGTCAGCAGCGGAAGGAGAAACTGAAGCAGAACATCCCAAGTCTCCTTCAAAGGAGACTTGCCTTTAGAAATCACAATCTGCGACAGGTTTCCTCTGTGTCACCACCTACGTTTTTCAATTCCTCTCAGTTCATTTCATCTCAGACCTCCGTATTTCAATCTCCCAAAGTTCCTGGCTTTGCAAGCAATGTGTTCATGTTCTCAAACAAACAACACTCAGAACTCACCAGCACAGTTGTTAAGTCTCCTAATCTTACACGTACTTACCTTAGAAAAAGAAATAACAAGCACACTTGTTCAAACAATCTTTGTGCCAGCTTTCCCCATATTTGAATGTTATAAAAATGTTTCATTTACACAAGGGGATTCAGAAACATGTTTATGAACATTCTTCATAACATTTTTTAAGATTACAGCTAAAGCATTATAATTGCCAAGTGATGAGATTTTTGGATGTTGCAGAAGGAAGTGTATCCCTATAGCTCCATTCACCACAGGCCTCTCTCTGCATCTCCTTCCCTTTCAGCAAAGGCTCAGAGGTGAAAACTTGCGAGATTTGAGCCAGAGCTGAAAACCTCTGGGTCTGCTAGGAGGTTTTGTGACTGGATGTAGAATACACATCAGGGTCATCACAATCTCTATCAACTGGGATGGCTGTGCAATATGCAAGATGGGTCAGTACTAATGGGAGAGAAAGGAGCCTTTTCCACTTATCTCTTTGGGTAGAATCATACCTCTAAATGCCTGAGGCATTACCTTTTGTTCTCATTTTCACAGCCCTGCAGTGAAACCCATGATATCTTTTACTCGCTTTCAAATTCAAAATATTGTAGTATCAGAGTGCAGAAATGATAGTGTTCCTAAAAACAGCCTCTCTCAGTGCTGCTTTGTGTGTTTAAGCAGAGGGGCTGCAGGGAGGAACACCGCTCTCTTCTTATCTTCAGGCTGCTTTCAAAACTACTTAGCATGTGGATTCCTTGGACAATGAACATATTTTCCTCTCTGAGGCAAGAATATCTGCTACACTCTTGCTTTGCTGCACAATAAATCAAACCGTTCAAGTACGCTATAATAAAAATACTTGCTTTGAAGTACAATCTTACATGTCTAATTTCCTGGTGGTAACTATGATGCCTTATCATGTGTTTTTTTGCTGTTTTTTTTCTTTTTTTCTTTTTTTCTTTCCCCTTCAGCCTCTTTTCTCTCTGTCCGGTTGTTTTGTTAACATGTGTGGCTGTCTAACGATTGGATTTTGGATTCCAGATGTTCTGGCAAGAGAAAGCACTAAGCGGCCATATACATCCCAGAAACCTCATACCACCCAAGTAGCTGTTATGTCAACTGGCTAGTGTAAGCCTACCCAGACAATTTTCCCCTCTTCCTCCCCCTAGATGGCTGCTAACCCTTTAGTCATCAATACAAAATGACAAAAATTCTTTTCTACGGCTAATATTACAGAGACATACAGAGTGGGGGATGTAAAGCACCATGCAAATGAGATCCGTGTGGTTTTGATGGAATGAAAGAACATTTTAATTAAATAATGAGCTCAGGCTCTTTCCTGGTCAACAGGGCAATCAGCCTAATGATTAAAGGTATATTTACACAGGCAGACATACAGATGAATGCATGTGAACATACAGTGCATGCATATATACAAAAGACACCTTTTTTGCAGGCTGCTTGTGACGCTATCAATTCTGACCTAAGCTTTTGCCTGCAGGAAAACAAAAGCAGCAAGAAGAAGCAGTCACTAATGTTATGTATGTGTTGGAATGTGTTGGCGGGAGAGGTGTCTTCTTTGAAGAGGACAGGGGTATGATTTAAGACTCATTATGCAATACCATTACTGCTTGGTATGGATTTTGCTAAGGCATTCCTTCACTGCTGGTGGCCATGAGTTGGAAGAGAACTAACTTGAGAGATCCTAAATTGCACCCCAATAGAGATTAAGCCCTGGAGCCAGCCATTAAAACTGGAAGAAAGAAAAGTACATAAGAAGTCAAAGAAGAAAAGCATTGCAGATTATTTTAAATAATTTTCTCTGTTTTTTCTCTTATGGGAAATCCTTATGTGCAAATTGCTGGCATATTTTCCTTCTTCTTCTTCTGCTCTGAATACCTTATCATATGCTGCAGTAATTTTCCCTCCCTTTTAGTATTGAAGACTTGGGGTCCAATCACAGATCCAATGCTTTTGAAAAGATTCATCTCTCCACAGCCAGACTTTCTGTTTTGTCTTTACAATAGAATCCATCATTTTTACTCCAGATGGTAGCCACAAGGGAGAAATCAAATAAGTTCATTCCTGGAAAGAGTTGAGCATAATATATTATCATCTCTGCCATTTCCTGCAGGGATCAGCAAAGGTAGATTTCTTTCTCTCACCTGGCTTGGTTCCACCAAACTCTTTAAGACTCTTGGGGCACATCAAAAGCTGGGTCTTGGGATCTGGGTGGAAGAGAAAGAATGAGTTCACTGATTTTAATTACTGGTTGTGTAGAGCTTTATGGTGGAAGGCATGATCAAGATAAGGATTTAAACAGAAGAACTGTGAAGTAATGGATAATGGAAGCACAGACTGGGTAGATATCTTGATGTGAAGGCTGTAATCTGCAGTCTGACTCAGAAGAGGCAGGTTCACACAAATGGCTAAGTGCATGTCAAGGGTAAAGGAAATTATTTTATCCATTATATTTTTAATGGAATGGAAGAGAGCAAGACTGAGATAATCTGCAGAAGTACATTACGGAAATACATTACAGGAGTTGAGAGTCAGAAGAAACAATGGGCAAACATCTAACCAAAGGAAAAAAAAAAAACTATAAGAAGGGGTTGGTTTCAATGTCAAGCAAGCTAGACCAGACTCCACTTGTGCAGTACTCAAATACAGGCAACACAGACACTGCTCTCAGCTTTATATGCCTTAAAAAAAGCACTCTCAGGAGCAGGATGTAGCGAGAAAGGAAATAAAGAGGCAAAACAACACCAAAACTGCAAAAATTAGTGAAATGGGTGAGGCACAGAGAGCCTTATTCCTTGCATAGGCACACTTCCTACCTTCTGTTTACCTGAATCTGAAGAATTCCTTAGCCCAAATGACATGCTCCAATACACTTCATATCTGTCAACTATGGCATGTAGGGATACAACCTTTCCAAGCACAATTCCCCAAAATCATTTACTAGAGCAACTAATTAGGCAATGGTGATTAAAAGAGATAATAGACTGGAAGCTGAGTTACTGTTATTTAAATGACCGAGCAAAAGGATTAGACAGTGTGTTTTCACAGGCCCACTCTGGAACAAAATGACCACCACAGATTGCCTGCATAATAAAAAACTTCAAGCAGATAATCTGTGAGTAGCAGGATCAGTGAAATTCATCCAGATGCAAACAGTGACCACCTCCTAAAGAGTCAAGCTATTTATTTTGCTAGATGATTCTTCTGGCTTAATATGACTAACACTGTCAAACTCACCTTTCACATTCAGAATCCTACTGCTCTTGGTAAATTACTTAATATCTGAAATTCAGTTGCATCTACATAGTTTAAAGTTTAATCCTCTAACTCCTCTTGAATATCAGTGTAAATCTTTTTGATTAATTAACTGATATGACCATTAATATGCATTGTGAGCATAGTGGCATTGTCAGCACCACTGAGTAGTCCTCCTGATGATAACCATACCCAAGGATAGATAGATAACCATAACCATCTCCACCTGAAGAGTTCTGCATACAAGGGTCTCTTTTCAAGGTCAAACTTTCCTTTGAGTATTTTTGACCATTTACTGAACACTTACCACAGTGAGGAGTGTTGAAATAAACGTCTTACAGGCCCATGCACAGCAAGCCCCAGCATTACCCCTCTAGAGCTGTTTAACTGTAATGTTTTAGGGTTCTAATGTAGCTCCCCAGTGGCAAATTCAACAATCTATTTATTCAGAACAGTTTAAAAACATCTTAAATTCCATTCCCTATTTCTGGGAGATTTTAGGCCCTCTGTAGTGGAAACTGCAGCATTTCTTTAGCCAGGGAGACTGGCATGAGCAGAATGAGTATCTGAAGTTCATTAAAAGCCAGTCATGTGAATACAAACCTACAAAGAAGGCTATTAATAATGCCTAAGAAATCAACAGGGCTTCAGGAGCAGGCCAACTTGTACAACTTTCTCATTAAATCATAAAACACTGAACCTTCTGTATGAAAGCCAGTTCCAGAGAGATAGGTGACTGTAGAAGATAAGTTTTAATCTCATTACTAATGTTCCAGTATGTATGAATGTAGTACAGTTTGTTTCATACTTATAGGGGCTGATAAATTGTAATCAAAAACCAAAAAGGAAGACAGACAGTTTATTTTAAGGAAAATAAAACAGTACTTTTTTTCCAAGGAAACCGAGGTGCTGATGACAAAGTAAATCTTACTTTTTCATGTCAATAATTACAGAAGTAACATAGCTAACAATTTCTAACTATGCAAACTTAGCTGCTAAGGTGCTGAATAGTAGATATTCACTCAGATATTGTCTTTCTTTTATTTCTTCCATAGAAATCTCAAAATCTTATCTAGATTTTGTTTATAATTACCCTACTCCCAAAGATTAAAATATTAAACATTCCAAGGCAAAAGGCTACTCTCTCTCTCTCTCTCTGAGTGCTGCTCTGAAAGTAATGTCTCCTATTTTATTATGTTGTCTCAGAAGGTCAGAGCTACATGTTGGTATGGCAGTAAAGGCTGAACCTTCCCACCATCATACTATTACATATTGTTGCCATTACATATTACTGCCATGTTAAGATGGCAGTAGAAGGGCACTGTGAAAAATAGTGTCTGACATGGAAATACGTATGAAACAAACCTGTGTCACTGGGTTTCTCCACACAGAAAAAAATGGCACCCTTTGATATCCATCAACGCTGAACGTTTCTGGAGACCAAACAGTGGATGTCAGCGCAGTGAGGCAGTGCACAGTATATTTCTGCAGTGGTGACAGCGAGGTGAAAGATAAGCCACGTTCAGGATGGCCATGCAAAGCTGTCATACCAAAAAATTTAGACTTTCTCAACCAACTGGTTTTAGTTGGGATAGGTTTAGTTTTCTTCATAATAGTTTGTATAATGCTCTGCTTTGCATTTGTGGTAAATACAGCTCTGACAGCATGCAGATGCCTTAGCTGCTGCCAAGCAGAGCTCACAGAGCTGAAGACTTTTCCATTTCTCACAACTGCCTTACCAGCTACGAGAACTGGGGACGCTCAAGCAGCTGTCAAGAGACACAACCTGTTGCTGTCATAGAGAACTCCCTGCGAGGAGCTGCAGCTGCCATGAGGCCTCCTCTCAGCCCCTCTGCTCTGAGCTGAGCGCACCCAGGTCTCTCAGCTGCTCCTCACACACCTTGCCCTCCAGACCCTTGCCCACCTTTTTTCACTGCTGGGGTGCAGCAAGCGACTGGCTGTGCAGGGCCTAGTGCTTACCTAGGTTAAACCACAATGAACATTTGTTCACTTCCACCTGCCACTTTCACAGCAATAATAGGCAGAACTTCATCTCTTTCTTTGACTAGTCCCTCTGCCTTCCCTCTCTTTATTACTGGCCTCACTAAAGTTATGCACGGATGCTGTCAAATTTGGTCCTACAAATAAAAACTTAGGTGCAGAAACATAAAAGATATAAATTATCACAATCAAGGTCTAAATTACTTAAAATGACCCAACACACATGTATACATACATATGTGTAATAATATCTACCTTCTCCTTCCCACATCCGTTCTCTGTTTGAAATAAATACTGAAATCTACAGCAGATAGATCACAGTGGGCCCAGATCTGAAACATGCAAAACCAAGAATCATTATGGAGTCAGATACTTAAATGCTTGTTTAGGTGTAGTAATGAAGAAAACAAGACAATCTACCTATGTGCAAATATATTGTTTTTGTTGGGACATACTGAATATATATATATATATCCTGGGGGTGTTGATTGATGCTCGGCTGAACATGAGCCGACAGTGTGCCCGGGTGGCCAAGAAGGCTAATGGCATCCTGGCTTGCATCAAAAACAGTGTTACTAGCAGGAATAGGGAGGTAATTGTCCCCCTGTACTCAGCACTGGTGAGGCCGCACCTCGAGTATTGTGTTCAGTTTTGGGCCCCTCATTGCAAGAAAGACATTGAGGCCCTGGAACGTGTTCAGAGGAGGGCTACGAAGCTGGTGAGGGGCCTGGAGCACAGGCCTTATGAGGAGCGGCTGAAGGAGCTGGGATTGTTCAGCCTGGAGAAGAGGAGGCTCAGGGGAGACCTTATAGCACTCTATAACTTCCTGAAGGGAGGTTGTGGTGAGCTAGGGGTCGGCCTTTTCTCTCGTGTACACAGTGATAGAACTAGAGGCAATGGTTTCAAACTGCGCCAGGGGAGATTCAGGCTGGACATTAGGAAATATTACTTCTCGGAAAGGGTGGTCAGGCATTGGAATGCACTGCCCAAGGAGGTGGTGGAGTCACCGAACATGGATGTGTTCAAGAGACGTTTGGATGTTGTGTTGAGGGATAGGATTTAGCTGGGGAGTATTGGTGATGGTTGGACTGGATGATCTTTTAGGTCTTTTCCAACCTTGATGATTCTGTGATTCTGTGATTCTGTGATATTTCTGTTTCATGATAGTAGGTTTCTACTTGCAGTCTCCTTTAATTCTATATGTATTTCAAGTTGAAATTTCCTAATGATTTCATTGCTGCAGGTGCAAAATTTACTGCGCTTTATCTGAATTGATATGGATAACTGCTTTGACCTGATTTTTAAAGTCTATTTTGCTTCAGAGGAATATTAAAAAACTATGACTACAATTAGGTGGTTTTAAACAAAGAGGTTATAACTCAATTTCCGACTTTTTGCCTTTGAATAAAAATATTTTAGATGTCACTCTCCACTTTCTACTCTGCTAAAAGCAACACCATTAACTTGCTTCTCTAATTAGCTGGCTATATCCATCGCCAAAACAGATTGCTAAGGGCTACATCCTCTTACATAGCTTCCTTATTAGCAGAATTTATTGCAGCAAAATATAAATGGCCAAGAGATTACCAGTTATCCCAGAGCTGTCAGAATATTTCTACACTGGCTGCTGTAGTGTCCACATTTCTAGCAAGTGCTAGTCGAGTCATGAGACCACTATATTTACACCTATCAGATAAAGGATGGCTTTATCTATTAGGGCAACTAAAAGTTATACTGATTAATTTCTTTGTAAAGCTCATGGGACTTAGTTGCAGATAGCTTTTGGACAAAAGCCCAAATAATCAGAGAGCATCAACAAAACACTCTTCGTTTTTATATGGATCACTAATACAAATATGAATTTCAAGCAGTAATTGCATCTTGTTGGTAAAATAATTAGCAAAACAAGAATTTTAAAAAAAAGGAGGGGAATGTTTTTCCTCCTTCTCCTCTTCTGTCAGTGTTCTAGTCTATTAGTACAGCTGTCAAAGAGATTGTAGAATTCCTCATGTCTCTGATAGGAACTAACTCTTGAAATAAATACAGTATGTATTTCCTACATGTTTACTTGCATTTCTCTTGCTTCTGGCATCATCCGATGTGTTTTGCCTTCTCAGTGCACTACCTTGTTTCCTTCCCAAGTCCTTATTTTTATAGTGATTTCTGGCCTGCACAATTAATAGCCCTGTATGATATTTATCTGCTTTCTATAATAAGAAAAAGTGAAGGAAATCTCCCTTAGATTTGGAGAATGTGTTCTGAACAGGGAGTACCAGCTTAAAGAGCCAATAGTTTTAGAAAAAACATCAGTCAGGTATTAATCACCACAGTCAACCCAACAACGAGCAAAGTGCATTTCTAAAAAAGTAGCA
This sequence comes from Perdix hodgsoniae, assembly GCA_035772895.1. Lineage (NCBI taxonomy): Eukaryota > Metazoa > Chordata > Aves > Galliformes > Phasianidae > Perdix > Perdix hodgsoniae. The sequence continues at coordinate 16,982,740 of JAPSGF010000003.1, forward strand.
TACAGAAGAAGGTGATGGAAATATCTCAGTTGAAGAAACTTGCTGTAGAAATAAAGTTTATGACAAGAGCTAACAAATGTCAGAAAGGCCACTGAAGACTAAACTTAAATCCAGTAGGGTGAATTTAGAAAACACAATGTGAGGATTTAGCTGTGTGACTCCTGCTACAACCAAAGGAAATTTTTAAGCTAAAAAGCTTGCAAAGCATCTTGAAGATTTTTTTGCAGAAAGGGTCTTAGCTAACATCTCTGAAGTTCCTTTTTTCCCCATCAAACCTTATTAAAAAATCTGTTTTGTGTGGTTTTCTTTTACAGTTCAAATAACTGCTAGTCTCCTATTGAGCTGCTAGCATGTAAATTGTACTGTGCTTTTTTCTTCTGTAGCTATCAAACCATAGTGGAGAGAGCAGCACAACAAATAATGTGATGAGTTCATCTCTTTTGCCATTCAATAATGTTAAATGTTGTAGAACCACTGCAGTCAAGAACAAATAATCGTAATTGAGCAATGGGTTATATCATGTACATGGCCAATCCCTTCCTCTTCTGTTTGCTATGCTAAAGCATAGCATGAGGTTTTCACACTGCTTGTTTAATGCACACAGAGCTGTTTTCTTGGGAACTGTGAATTGGTGAATAATTCAGGCAGCAGCAGCATAAGCATAAAAGTGAGGTCAGCATCCTGTTGGGTATCAATGACAGCTGACGTAATCTTTCACTCTTTGTCCCAGTGCAAACCTTCTCAGTTCAGCTCAAATTGATGTGTCTCTGCTGAAGTGCCTGAAACTCCATCTCTATGCAACTTGCTGTTTTCTCACAGTTCTTACTTAACCTGTAATAAGAATCAAATACAATCTTGGAAAGCGAAAATGTTGTTATATGCTCTGAATGCATGTCATTTGGAAAACTCTGCATAACAACGCATCGCTGCTGGATGAATGGCTTCCTTTCCATCCAGTGACAAAACAGAACATGAGGAAAATGCAATGCCTTCTCCATCAGAACGTGTCTTGTACAGAAACCTTATTGTATTCAAGGGCCTTTACAACTGTGGGCATTGACAGTCACAAAGGATATACAAGCTGTTGCTTACAGCTTCATGCATCAGCTGTACATACAAAGAATGTTTTTGGCTGGGCAACACTCAGAGTGATCTATAATAGTGTTCTTTTCAGCTTTGGTGTGAGTGACACGCCTGTTAATGACCCTACAGGCTGAACCAGGGGTGGTCTGTCTGTCAGAGAACTCAGAAAACTTCAAATGACTCCGAAGCTCCAGAGACAAACTATTCTCCATAATGCTGTGGGGAGGTTCTTCTGGAATGATTAACAGACAACCAATAACAGCTCACATCACTGCATGAGTGTGGACAAGCAGCTAAGACCTAAGGATCATTTTCCACAATCTGCAGCAAAGTTCAACGCTACTGCAACCCTGTCATAGCAAAAGGCAACACAACAGCTCACAATCAGCCCATGGCCGCTCCAGCACAACTCTCCTTTGACCAGGCTAAATCCTGCTTCCTCATCTAGTTCCAAAGTGATGTCTCTGCTTCCATTTGATGAAGTACTTGACTGAAAGAAATGATATACACAACCCAATGCTCTTCTATTAAACATAAGCAACTTCTCCCCAGTATCATTTGAGACATATGCATCCAGACAATACAACAATTGAAAGGGAATGAAAAAATGCTACTGTGGGATGCATCAAGAAACTCTAACTTCCCAGAGAGTAGACTAGCAAAGCTGGCATTACTTCAGTTGGAACTGAGCTGGCTCTGTCTAAAATTGATGTGGACCTTGGATAGGAAAGAAAATTTTGTTGTTCTATTCTATATCCTGCAGAGGTCTCATAGAGTGAGAAGACTGAGAGGGGACCTGATCCAGGTCTATAAATATCTAAGGTGTGGGGGGCAAAGTGGCAAGGCCAGACTGTTTTCAGCAGTGTGTGGAGACAGGACAAGGGGAAATGGCCAGAACCCGGAGCATAGGAAGTTCCGCACCAATGTGCGCAAGAACTTCTTTACAGTGAGGGTGACGGAGCACTGGAACAGGCTGCCCAGGGAGGTTGTGGAGTCTCCTCTGGAGATATTCAAGACCCGCCTGGACGCCTACCTGTGTGACCTGGTGTAGGGATCCTGCTTTGGCAGGGGGGTTGGACTCGATGATCTCTGGAGGTCCCTTCCAACCCCTACGATTCTGTGTGATTCTGTGTGAGTCACAGAATCACAGAATGACCAGGATTGGAAGGGACCTCAAGGATTGTGTATTTCCAACCCCCCTGCCACAGGCAGGGCCACCAACCTCCACATTCAATACTAGACCTGGCTTCCCAGAGCCCCATCCAATCTGGCCTTGAACACCTCCAGGGACAGGGCATCCACAACCTCTCTGGGCAGCCTGTTCCAGCACCTCGCCACTCTCTCTAAAGAACTTCCCCTGACATCCTGCTTCTCATTTTGATCAATTTTGCCACATTATGCTCGTTTCACTTACTGTAGATGAAATTCTGTTGGCTTGACCTTTGGTACAAGTTGTAGCAATACCATATGAAGCACTGTTGCAGTATGGCAGCTATTTTGATAGTAGAAAAGCCTGAATAGATAGCACTGTAGGAGAAAAGTGATCTTAGGAGGTGGGGATGTCTCTGGAAAGAGTCATCATGAGCGATGCCTGACCTTGCACTGAGATGCTGGAGCTTCCACCACAAAACTAGGCACCCTTGACTATATAAGCTTTGCAGAAACTACTAGGAGCAATGAACTACCCAATTTTGGTCAGATGGAGACCAAGGCACCAGAAAAAATCCAGGAGTGAAGTGAGAGCTCGCACTTGATAGTAGTGGTGTTTCTCTGAACAGAAAGAGCCAAAAATATAAGAGAAGATTTGGCTACACGAAAGAGGAACATATTGGGTATGCCATCACTCATTCTGAGGAAAAGTATTCTGGTAAACGAATCACCTTATGCCCAGCCAGAACGCTTTAATTTCATTTGAAATGTTACATGGATGGATTTCCATAGCCAGGCACCCCCTATCTTCATCCTTACATCACAATGGCTAGAAAAAAAAGCTCTTTCTGATGGTGTTGGAGGCCATTAACCCTGAAGGTGACTTTGAATCATTTAAATCATTTAAATCATCATATGGCTTTTTGTGATGGGAGATCTGTCAGTCTTATTGAAACCACCTGCTTTTGTTCTGGAAATTAAATGAATTTTAGATGTTGTAATCTTACTGAAATAGAAATCGATAAAATGCTCAGTGCCCGCATACTGCAGATAGACATCTGCTTGTATACAAAACAGGAGTGATGCAAGTTATGCAAATTAATATAATCAAAATATAACAGCTTATAATCTAAATGGAACCAAAGTTTAAGTCCTTAATAATTTAGGTGGAAATGTTGGTTTTGGAGAAAAGTATATGTATTCCTTTGTGACACCTTTCCTGCCAGCAAATAAAACTTAAATAAAACTCCAAATGACTAAAAGTGTCATGTTTGCAGACATGTTCCCTTTAACACCTATATGCAAGTACCTAAAGGTCAGTATAGCACCTTATATGCAAAACAGAAAAAAAAAGCCTTTTTTTTTTTTTTTTTAATGTACAGTATAAATATGCTCCAGGGTTTAAATAATGAGGCAAACTTTGAACTGTCTTTGTTCTCCCAGAGGAATCCAAAAGGGGAAAAAATTGGCCTTTGAGGTTGTAGGAAGTGTTGCTTTACGTTCTCCTGCAAAAACCATAATTCAATTATAAAAATGCTCAGGGCTTCAGAACAATTTAAAGGCTAGAAATGAGACAGAAGCTGTATTCCGCTGAAATCCTAAGACATGGCAAACTTTCCTAGTAAATCTAACTTACACAGCTGTGGCTTTACAACAATTAGACACACCTAGAAGATCAAACCCAGATGCCAAGAAAATGTTCCCAGGACTGAAATGATAAACAGTCTGACATCATAGTCATTGATTTGTTTTTAAAATGCAAAAGCCTGTGCAAAAAGATCATGCTCTGATAAAAATCCCATCATTTGAGACACATAACTGTTTTCTATCAGTTGCTTCTTGGAGTGGCTGGAAAAACATGATCTACGAGAGATAAAACTATTCCTACAAGTGCAGTAAAAAGGATTACAGTGAATGAATTATAGAAAAAAATATATATATGAATTTTCAAAAAGATGTCATTAGTTATAGCAGTAAGAGAACACTGTTCCATTCCAATCAAAGACAGGTTGTAAGTATATGTATATCTGAAATAAAATACTGGATGTGAACGACCTCAAATATTTCTCTTTTAGGAGTTTTCTCAAAGACAAAAACTGATCTGACCCAGATTTCACATTTCATTTTTTACTAAATAAAATACAGTATATGAACATCCACATGGGATGAAATTTAGATCTCCAGAAACCAGAAAAGAATCTTATCAGAATGAGCAGTATGGTCTGTGAGAACAGGAAGAATAATATGCTATGATGAAATTTATATTAAATATATATATATATGGTGGGATTTCTTTGGGGGGAGAAGATTAGGAAAGACTTGTTAGACAGGAAATTTCCATTCATTGCCTTCCCCCCAATAAAAGCCAGGTTCACTTCAAGGCACTAGTGCCCAGAATAGAACAAACTTATAAATCATGGAACATTTTTTTGGAGAGGGTACTGAAATTGATTAACTGTTTCTGTAGAATTAGTCTACTTTTCAGTTCTAAGCTGATCCAATATACTCATTTCAAAGACTATAACTCTTCATCATAGGTTTTTCTGTGAATTTTAAGTGCATCAAGTCAATCCAAACAAAAACAAAGCACTTCTTTAAGTGTTCTCTGCTTTTCAACAGTTTAATTACAAATGATAAAAATATCTGCATGCTCCAATAAATAAATAAGGGATAATGGTTGCAGTATATTATAATAATACTTGCTGAAATGTCAATTAAGAAGCACTATATTTATATTGAGTATAAATATTTTATGTGAGCAAACAGGAAGAGAGTGTCTCAAGGTCATTGGATGAGTCTCCCAATTACATTAATACAAAAGTGGCAATAGAGAGGATGTGACATTTAAGCTAAACAAGTACTTTGAATGAGCCCAGTTAAATAAACTGTTTTGCAAAGAATACTTCAGTGGGGTAATGCTGGGGTAATAAAGACGGGCAGTAACTTTTTTTTTTACAATATACAGAGCTCCATTATCTACTTTGCAGTTCTACTCTGTCTTTTTCCCAGAGGGTAAAGGGAAGAGCAAATTCAGTCACTGTTCATCCTGATGAAGAGGCTCATAAAATTTAAAGAGATTATTTGGCATTAATTCATAGTAAAGAATTACAACTGACAGACAACATAAGGGAAATGAGCTCAGAAATCTTTTCTTGTACAATACTAGATGCTCCCATTGTTACCAAATGACTGTCTTGCAACAAAAACCAAAGTCGTACTATGGGAGTATGCGTAAGGAAGAAAGATTTTCACTGAGATAACAAAACAAAGTGAACTGATTTGATCATATGTTTACAGTGTACTACATTTTTTTCTATTAAAAATAAAAAACTTATTCCAAAAAAATATTTGACAGTATATATATTTCCCAGTGATTTCACTGTATGCCTTTGAAGTAAAAAGGGATCTTGATTTCCTCCCCCAAGACTCACAAACATGAGCCCTGACTTACAGAGGTGTATGATGTTGTGGTTCTGCCACATTTTGCAGACATCAGGAGCTTCCCTTTCTCACCTCAAATTCACAAACAGCCAGTCTAGACCTGTTCTCATACCTACCGAATTACTTACATAAATAACCAAACAGATGTAATTCAGAAGTATGTCTATTTGCCTGCAATCTAGATGCAGCATGACTCTAATTTTGTAAGCCAGCCTACTGAAACCCATTCTGTATGCCTACAGCCAACTGATGGTCGTTTGGGACTTGCTGCTGAACAGCCAGCCATTAGTGAGCTGTGGAACTCATCATCACAGCAAGCCAACATTACAGATGAGCTCAAAAAGTGACTGTATGCATTCAGGCAAAAAATCAACCATGAGCTAGTACATATATAACATTACCTAGACTCTCCAATTCAGGAAGCCCCTCCATGACAAACCGCACAGCATGAAAAGAGCAGTTTTCCTCAGTACCAGCTCCTTCCCTCACATTTTTTTTACTAAGCACCTGCTATTTTCCATTTCCAGGGTTTGAGCAGTTTGCCAAACAGATCTCTGGCCCTCGCTGGTACACTTTTGCAGGTAAATAAGGACACAGAGGCCATATTCAGTAAAATCAGGATTAAAAGCCTGCACTTCCAGCTTCAAAACTGATAGACAGAGCAGATGCCAGATAAATAGTGATTGTGCTTTGGGGATGGGGAACAGCAGGATCTGCTTTTCTCACTGCCTTATTTTGCCTTCCTTTATTCTTCCCTAAGTACTTAAAGAGGAACAGTATTTCCTGAGTAAAATTTCTATCCTCTTAATATTTCTTTCATTTACCAAAAACTGATTTTGACAAAGCATTCATGCCATCTCTTGAAGCACTGTAAATCAGAAGTAGCGCAACTGATGTCAATGACCTGGACCTACAAACTGAGCATAATAATGGATTTCACATATTATCCTTGCAGCCTCTGAGTGCTGAGCCAAATGGTGCGTTCCTGTGGCAACAGTCAGTAACTGAAGAGAATATGATTCACAGAAGCACCTAAGATAAAATAAATCAGAAAAGATGTGAACTTACTCTTATGACTAAAACCAAAGTTTTAAAATTCTGTGAATGAAAAAAGAACAATGCAAGTAAAAGCTACTGGCAAAAAAATACATTTATTTTTCAGAGAAAATGTCTTCTATGCTTCCCTCAGCAAAGCAGGGCAAGGCACTGACACACTGCTGATGAGGAATGAACAGTTCTATTTTGTACAGGTCCTCAGCTTTCAGATTTGATTTATTTCACTCTAAGTGAAAAGAAGGAACTGCAGAGCAATTGTGCTGACTGATTGTGTCATTTGTGTGATTGTGTCATTTGACTGAAAGCATCACTTTTGATTTTACCTCCTTTAACTCTGGAAGTGAATACAAATGCAACTCGAGCTCTCAGAAGTCCTATCAATATCAAAACAGTTCTGAGAAACAAGGTTTGTTTCAGTAGAACAGCATCATTCTAAGAAATATGTAGCTCAACTATAACTTCTTCTATAAATGAAGAACCTACACCTGGCAACAGATCGCTTTGCTTTAACAGTGATTTTCTCAAACACTTCTAATGAACATTTCAGAGAAATAGGCCCCTTCCCCTGGCCCTACCCCTCAGCTTATTTTTGCTCTGTAAAATTGTCATGGTTTTATGATTTTTGGTCATCAGTATTCCACACCATAACA